>JAPMOS010000063.1:52500-214279 GCA_027972325.1 Paratrimastix pyriformis
ATGGATGTAGTATGAAGGACCAACGGTCATGAACATCCAATTAAATTGAATCTCATGAGGAGCCAGACCTGACCTCAACCAGTTCAACCAGTTCCCACCCAACCCCCACGAGTTACATGGAGAGATCACGATTGTCACGGCTTCGTCGGCGAATCTGTTGAATCTGTTAATTTGTCATCCGACCCCAGCCTCCCCCCCTCCGTCATCTGTCCTCTTTGGTGTTTGGGGCTCGGGTCCGGCGACTGCGAGTGGTCGCCACCCATCCACCAAGGTTCTCATCAGGTCTCCGACGAGAGATCCATGCGTTGGGTCTGCGAGGATCGCGGCCACCTGGTCAGGATGCTCCGAGAGCCGACGCAACGCCTGCACATCCCCGTGAAAACGGCTTCTTGCTTGATGGATGAAAGCAGACCTCTTGCAGTGGCGGGGCGGCAAGTGTGCGTTGGAGTGCGGGCTGTCGGCATTTTCTTCGGAGGACAGAGATGAGGGGCATCTGGCGGGCGAGTCGATCCTCTTGGGCTCTGATCCGCGCTTTGACGGCTTGAAGGTCAATCTATCGTGAGACAACGTGGTGATGAGCGCGCGTCATCTTCCAGCCACTCCTCTCATCCCCCCCCCCCCCCCCCCCCCCAGGACACACCCACATCACCACAAACAGACCGAGGCCAAGACACTGTGTCGAATCGCAAGACTCCGTTCGAAGTCCGCCAAAGCCTGATCGAGTTCATCTAAATCATTGTAAATGTTCCCCCTGCACAGTAACAGTGACGGATGAATGGGTGATTGCATGCATAGTGAATTTGTGAGGGTGGGTTGGTGAGGGTGGCCGCGGCAAACCTGAGCCAGTAACCTGTGGATAGGTCGGGTGATGACGAAAGAGCCACATTGACCTCGATCAGCGCCTTATGGAGACGCTCACGTTTTACCGCATTGTCAATGTCCCGCTGACCCTAAGCCCGCGAGAAGGTGAGGGGGTCAGGCTCACTGAAGAACCAGTGGGCAGACCGAAGAAGTCATGTACGCTTGTGCCAAACGAATGTGAAGCACAGAGCGGTCATCGAGATCCCGGGCTTCGAGAAAACAGGCCAGTGCGCTGGGGATGTTCCGGCGCCTCATCAGTTCTTCCCCGACTTTTTGCAAGACGTCGCTTCGTGATTTGGGAGTGCTCCAAGTTCCACGCGGGGGCGCCGTAATTGGTGGGATCTCCCAATCTGCTGCTGTCGGTGCAATTTCGTCATCACCCCGGTCAGGTCGGCGTGGTGCCTCCCGGGGACCGATGAAGTCTGCATCAGATCGATGCGGTCTGTCGCCTTCGTCTGATGCTGATCGTGGGTGCTCAGTTGCTTGAACAAACTCGTGGAGGCAATCAGCCATCACGGTGGGATACAGGCGATGGATCGATCGGGAAGCATTCTGGAAGTGTTGTGAGGCTGCTCAAAAACAATTGGGTCAACCGCATCAATCGAAGTAGACCTTCGTCCCACTCTCCAAGATGAAATTCAGCCTCTGCAAGTTTCAGCCAAGCCTTGCCATAGTCGGGATCGAGCGTCGTTGCAGTTCGGAGGGACTCGGCCGCTTTGCTGTACTCTTTCAAGTGGCAGGCAGCAAGTCCGTAATTGAAGTGATAGGCGGGGACCAGTGGATCAAGCCCTCGGGCTTGATTGTAACACTCCATCGCCTACCTCGCTGTGGTCCGTGAAGTCCGGATAAATCAAATGTGAGACCTGCGGGTAGTTTTCAGCCTTGAAGTGAACATTGCCGTCTTCTTTCGCTTTTTTGGCCAATTCTTTGGTTGCCGGATCCGCCATATGTAACCATGGGTTCTTCTTGTTTTGTTTTTTCACGGTCAAATGGATCAAAATCACAGAAATGGGACAAACACGGAGGACTTTACAGTCCGCAGGTGGCAGAGAAATGAACTGCGCACCGAATAAAACAAGAAAACAAGAGAAAGCGAAATACTCTCTGAAAAAAATAAATCCAAACTCACAATGGGGGAAATAAGTTGGAACGCATCCAGGCGAGGATGCCTTTACAAACACCCAAAGGAAAACACCCCATTTACACCTTGGACTCGACGACCGGTGCCGGAGGGGCGGGAATCACCGCGGCTTCCTTCTTGGCGGCACCCTTGGCGGCCTTGCGCCGGAGAAGAACCAAGGCGACCACCACAGCGGCCACAAGGGCGACAGCACCGACAGAGCCACCGATGGCAACCGCAAGGGTCGTGCCCGTGGTAGCAACGGCCGGGTCGGCGACTGGGAGAAGAGCGACGGGTGAGGATTGTGGGTGTTTGGTGGGCGAGCAGCGGACCATAGACGCCCGTGATGGGCAGGATGGCAGCCAGATCGGCCTTGGGGACGGGCGTGAGCTCGCCGGCATCCTCCTCGCTGGACGAGGCCCGGAGCTTATAGGCGACCTCCATGACGTGGCCCGGAATGAAGTTGCCGAACTCAGCATCGAATTCTGGGGAGATGGGAGAGAGAGGTGAGCTTTTTGTGTCTTTCTTCTCGTGTTCCCTTTTACGGGCCCCGGTGGCTCGGTTTCAGGAATATGAGAGAGGCGAGCTTTGTCGTGTAGGAATTGGGTGAGGTTGGGGCCACTGGTCAAGAGCAAAGCAACACCACGACCAGGGGAAAACACATGGGAATACGGACCCAACTCGGTAATCAGGTTGGCGTTCATGTCCACCCCGAGGGCGAAGTGGAATGCCAAGATGTCCAGGTGGAAGGTGACGTTCCAAACCATGGTCCCCGTCCGGGTGACTTCCAAGTGCAGTTCCGGGATGGCGCCCCAGAAGGCGGGCGCATTGTTCACCACAAGCACTTGGCTGTCCGCCTCAGGGCAGGTCTCGCCAACCTAGGGAGAATGTGTGATGGTGCGCACATAGCTAAAGATGGAATTCGGACATGAGGCAGCTTGCACACGCGCATCCGCAGCATGTCGGCGTTGCTCAGTGGAACAGCCGCATAAAGCTCGCCCATGACGGTGCAGTGACGGCCCCAGGCCAGCGCCGTGCCACCGTCCATCTCAACCCACAGCTCGCCCGTGACGGTGATGTTGATCACGGTCGCCTCGCAGTTGCCCGGAATGATCTCGTAGTCGGCAAAGTAGTCGCCCTCGGTGCCGCTGGGGCAGTGCTCGGCCTCGCGGCAAGTCACGTGGGATCCAATCCGATAGACACCGCCAAGGAGGCAGGTGGTCTCCTGGCCACGAATTCGCATGTAATACGCGCGCTCGCAGAAACTGTGGGAGACGGACGGAGATGAGTCGAGACCCAGGGGAGACGGAGCGTAGGCAGACTGAGTTGGGTCCGAGCACACATCATCCGCAGGCTCGGGAATCAGGTCAATGTCGCCCAGCGGGAGGGGAGCCGACGCCAGGAATGGAGGGCCCTGCTCGTAGGGGAAGTTGGTCCAGATGGAGAAGTGCAGGATGTACTCCGAGTCAAGGTGATCGAAGTACGAGTCGCCCTTCTCGAAGCCCGTGTAGTTGACGACGTGCATAACGTCAACCGTGGTCGAGGCATTGACACTGATGGTCTGCTCGATCAGGATCTCCATCGACTGGTACCGGCGCCCGTAGGCGGGGTCCCCGTTCGGGTCGATGCCCGTCAGAACCTGGACAAATGAGAAAAAAAAGAGTGATCGATCTCTATCAATGATGGCGGAGATGGGCGAACCGTAGAGAGGACATGGAGCGGAATGTGCCAATACATCATGTCATCGATCACCTCAGTGGCCACAGATGGGCAAAGGGCAATAGATGCGAGAGTCTCACGGAAGGACATCTCGGTCTCGCAGGGAAGAGCTGGATCGGGCACAACAACGGTGGGCGTCGGCAGGCAGGCGGGATCAGTCACAAGAGGAGGAGGGCCCGCCGCAATGACGAACTCGCTCAAGCTGAAGCCGTCAACCTTGACGACGAGCTCATCGCCATCGACCAGCGCCTCGCTGAACGTAGCAGCATGAAAGGAGGCGGCAGGGCAATCGATGGCCAAGGACCAAGAGACCAGCGCCAAAAGAAGCGCAGTGATCATCGAGGAATAAATGGGAAAGAGGGAAGAGGCAAAAGTTGGATGTGGCTTTCCTTGTTGTATGAAGGCGCCGAATTCTGAATTTCATCTTGAGGGGTTCTCGCTGCTGGCCAAAATTGCGCGTCTGCCTGACCCCAGAAATTTGGAAGGACACAGCATCAAATTGCAAAACTGATTCAATAGCAATCATCCGAGAGGGTCCTCAGCAAAGGTCCTCACCCTCCACTCTGCACTCTGGCCATCACCAGCCGAGGCGTGTTGAATGTGAGGGGGGAGAGATGATGAACAAAAGAAGAATGGGACGGCCCCACTTTGCTTGTTCACGAGGAGATAAAATCCATCTGTCAACAGCGATGATGTGGACGCTGGAATGACCACAAGCAGCCGCAAAAATTGCCGGCTTGGGGACTAGTGCCACCGTTCTACCGATAAAGTCGCCGATGTCCGTTTTAATTTTGTTTCTGTTCTTTCATTTTGTTTCCAGTTTATGACCGATCCGCCGGACTCTCTCCTTCTTCCTGATATTGCCGATGATTTGGCTGCTCTTCTCGACCCGAATTTGCCACCTGAAATCGGATCCATCTTAAAGGGGCCCAAATTGACCTCTTCGGACTTTCAAAAACGCATCCGGATCTACGAGCAAGATTTGCACGATGTCGAATCGGAGTCAGTGGACGATTGTCTGCTCCGGGAAAGCACCACGCCGCACACCCACCATTTTACTAGACGTGAAAGAAGCCGAAAACTTTGCCACTCTGCACACTCAAATCGGCTCATGCGACTCCGTCCTGGAGCGTATGGAAGAGCTGCTGACCCGGTTTCAGGTTTGCATGCCATCTCCTGTGATTCTCACCCAGTCCGCTGCTCTCAAGGACGATCTGGGTCGGATCTCGAGTGAGATTCGGACCCTTCAAGACAACTCGATCTCGATGAACGTGCAATTAAAAAATCGAAAGGTCTCCTTGTGCCTCCTCCCCCTGGGGGTTTCCCACTCATCAATCATCAATCTTCCTCCTCTTCTCAGGATCTGTACGAGCGCCTCTCGGGCTGTCTGTCTGACCTGTGCCTGTCCGAGGAGGAGCGGGCACATCTGCTTACCGGACCCCGGTCATGCTGTCCTGACGATCCGGCGGCTGCCTCGACTGAATTTGTGGCCCATCTGCATTCGCTGCACGATCGCTGGGTCCACGCAAACGACCCCAAGTGGGCCCAGACACGGGCGGCCCGGGACGCGGTACCCATCTTGAAGGACCTCATTGCTGCGGTCTGTTCCACGCCTTGAGGACGAGGAGGATGGAGAGGATGAACGCGGGGCGAGGAGGTTATAGGAGATCGAGACGTCTGACCAATATTTGTGTCCCACCACCACACCCGACCCTCGGCCAGGCCACGACCCACTGCACGCAGCACCTCGTGGCCCTGATCGGCTCCCTGCGACATACCGACAGGTCCGCTCCTCCCCCGCCTCCGCTCCCCCGAAAAAACCAAAATTATTATGGAATTTCTGTTGTCCCATATTTTTTTGGGATTCCCTCGCATTGATCTCCCCTGCGGCTTTTTTTTTCCCCCATTCGTTTTGCGCAGCGTCGTGGCGGGGCAGGTGCGTCAGTCCCTGATGCGATGCAAGGATATGCACTGGTTCCTGCGCACATTCGGTCTGGCCCCCCCACGCTGTCTACTTGCCTTGATGATGATGGTGATGGTGATGGTGATGATGATGAAATGATGATGATGATGATGATGACTGGCTGGATGATGATGATGATGGTTGATGATGATGATGGTTGATGATGATCGGATGATGATGATGATTGGATGATGATGATTGGATGATGATGATGATGATGATGATGATGATGATGATGATGATCGGATGATGATGATGAGATGATGATGATCGGATGATGATCGGATGATGATCGGATGATGATGATGATAATGATGATGATGATGATGATGATGATGATGATGATGATGATGATGATGATGATGATGATGATGATCGGATGATGATCGGATGATGATCGGATGATGATGATGATGATCAGATGATGATCGGATGATGATCGGATGATGATCGGATGATGATGATGATGATCGGATGATGATGATGATGATGATCGGATGATGATGATGATGATGATCGGATGATGATGATGATGATGATCGGATGATGATGATGATGATCGGATGATGATGATGATGATGATGATGATGATGATGATGATGATGATGATGATGATGATGATGATGATGATGATGATGATGATGATGATGATGATGATGATGATGATGATGATGATGATGATGATGATCGGATGATGATGATGATGATGATGATGATGATGATGATGATGATGATGATGATGATGATGATGATGATGATGATGATGATGATGATGATGATGATGATGATGATGATGATGATTGGATGATGAAGAATGACGTTTTGGGTGCTGACGGGACGATGCAAGGACATGCACTGTGCATTCATTCGGTCGGACCACGCGCCCCCTGGATGATGATGACTGGATTGGAGAATGATGACTGGATAATGGTGACTGGGGTAATGATGACTGGATGATGGTGATGGTTGGATGTTAATGATGAGGATGATGAGGATGAGGATGATGACTGGGTGGTGGTGATGATTGGGTCATGATGATGATGGTGGTGGTTTTGTTGTTTGGGGTGCTGACGGGACGACTGCGTCCTCCGATCCCACAATCGAGTGCGCTGCTTGCGAAGGTGGGGTGTGCGTGCGTAGCACACACACCACCCATAACCTCTGGCTCCATCCCCCTCTCCCGCCTTCCCCTCCGCAGATCCGGCCGCGGCCAATGCGATCGAGCAGACATACTGTGAGACCATGTCCAAGGCATACCTGGCCCACCTGCGCGCCTACGCCACCAACCTCCAGCGCGTTCTGGTCCGCGCGCCCCCCAGACACTGATGTGACACATAAGGGCACACTACCAACTTCGGACCCCCAGACACAAGATAGATCTGACACTTAGGGCATGGATCCCCTCCCCCCCGATGGCGGCTTTCACCCCCGATAGCGGATCCCACCGATCCACCCACCCACGACTGGAGGTCGGTGTGGGAGTCCTCTGCGGTCTGGGATGTGATTGGTTACAATATCTCGCCTTGGCGTTGTGGTCATCACGTTGGTTGCGGTGGAGGAGGCTCGAGGGGGGATGCAGACCAGGAAAGGGGCGGCGCGCGGGAAGGGACAGCCAACGAGGCAGCAGGCGAGGCTCAGATCTGCAGGAAAATGGGGAAGCGAGGGCGTGAGAATGTCAGGCAGAGGGTCCGGTGCGAAGGGGCAGTGCAGCAAGCTGAATTACGATGAGGTTCGGGCGACCTGCCATGGCGGGGCAGCGGAGGCTGCCTGGTGGTTGAGATCGATCGATCGAGGGACGCATTTTTTTGGCATTTGGATGTCCTCCTCGTTTCTGATGATGTCATGTCACTTGTGTGGTTTGGGGGGGGCGTGCAGGCTGAGGGGCCATCCAAGTCGGATCTGATCGCCGTGGCCGAGGGCTCCAGAAAATGTCCGCGCCCCGTGCCGCCAGTCCTGATATGATATGGTGGTGATGATGACTGTGATGATGCTTGGGGTGACTGGGTGACGTTGATGGGTGGGTGGGTGGTGATGACTGTGATGATGACTGTGATGATGACTGTGATGATGACTGGATGAGGATGGATCAGGATCAGGATGATGATGATGGCTGGAGGATGATTGGAGGATGTTGACGACCGCACTCCCCCACCCCACCCCCCACCCCCCCTACGCCCACCCCAGCCATCTTCGGCAAAGTGGCTGTCTCACGGCCGCAGACCTACGAGCTGGACTTGATGATGATTGGATGATGATTGGATGATGATTGGATGATGATGATGATGATTGGATGATGATGATGATGATGATGATGATGATGATGATGACTGGATGTTGACGACCACACTCCACGCACGCCCACCCCCAGCCATCTTCGGCAAAGTTGCCGCCTCACGGCCGCAGACCTACGAGCTGGGTCATCGGCTTGACCTGATCACCCAGCTCCAGGCGGCCCTGGGGCCCATCTTGGCCACCTTGCCCACAAGCCCCAGGTCCGCACTCCCACCATCCTGTTTGGCCGACATTGATTGCTGGGGCCTGACGGGGAGCGGTCATGGATCAAAGCAGATGGGGAAACGAACACGTTTGGTGTCGTCTTTTTTGTCATCATGTTGAAACTGTCAAGATTATTCTCCTCGGGGCATTATATCTGAATTGGGGGAGAAATGTACAACATTTCACTCAGATCAAGCATCAAATGACTGAAAATATCTAATAATGGACGAAAGTGGCGTATTTTCAAGGGAATTTTAAAATGAATATTTATTTAAATATTACTCGCCCAACGACCCCCCCCCCCCCCCCCATCAACCGCTGTCTGCTGAAGCTGACCACGCCGTCACCCTGTCGCCTGTCTGTCTGCCGCATGTTTGATGATCCGATGGGGAGCGACATCCGTTGCAATCATGGGCGCTCTCTTCGGCAAATGACAGCTGCACATGATTAGGTTTTTTTTTATTTGGTCTCGCCCTCTCGCCCTCTCGCCCTCTCTCGCCCTCTCTCGCCTCTCTCGCCCTCTCTCGCCCTCTCACCCAAGGAGCCACTGGCATTGGGGGGGGGGGGGGGGGGGGGGGGGGGGGGGGACCCTCATGTTTGATATCAAACACACTCAGGAAAAGGGGGGAATGGAGTGGATGGGGAAAAGAACAGGAACGGAATCGTTTTTGTTGTTGTTCTTGTTCTTGTTCTTGTTCTTGTTCTTGTTCTTGTTCTTGTTGTTGTTGTTGTTGTTGTTGTTTTTTGGGGGTGGGGGGTGGGGGTGGAGAGTGTGGAGGGTGGGAGGAGGAGAACGATTTTTCTCATCCTCCCTCTCGGCTTCTCTCGTTTCCCATCCCAGCCCCCCGCCTGCCGCCACCACCTCCCCAGCCGCCGCCGCCGCCACCACCACCACCCGCCGACCACCCCGACCGCTGCGGGCGACGCGACCAGCACCCCATGGCGCCTCCCATGCCCCGTGCCAGCTCCTCGGCCCAGCTTGCGAATCCGGCCCCTGGTCGTGCCTCGCCCGCCCCGCCGTGCCCGCGCTCCAGAACCCGCCGCATGTCCGGGTCCATCGGGCCTCCATCGCCCCGCCCATGCCGGCGCCGGTGGCCGTGCAGGCTGCGGAGAAGGCCAAGGAGGTCTGCAAAGGGTGGAAGGGGCGGGGAGGGGGGGGGGTACCATCATCATCATCATCATCATCATCAATCATCATCATCATCATCCATCATCAATCATCATCATCATCATCATCATCATCATCATCATCATCATCATCATCATCATCATCATCATCATCATCATCATCATCATCATCATCATCATCATCATCATCATCATCATCATCATCATCATCATCATCATCATCATCATCATCATCATCATCATCATCATCATCATCACATCATCATCATCATCATCATCATTATCTAATCATCATCAATCATCATCTCATCATCAATCATCATCCAATCATCATCCAATCATCATCTAATCATCATTATCATAATCATCATCTAATCATCATTCCATCATCAATCATCATTCATCATCATATCATCATCATTATCATTATCATCCACCATTATCTCATTATCTAATCATCTAATCATCATCATCCATTCAATCCATCATTATCTAATTATCATCCCATTCATTATCATATCTCATTATCATCCAATCATTATCATCCAATCATTATCATCCAATCATTATCATCCAATCATTATCATCCAATCATTATCATCCAATCATCATCCCCCAGCGGTACCCGTACGAGATGATCTTCTACTCGATGCATCGCTACCTGACCGACGCGGCCCTGACGGAGCACGTGGCGCTCAGTGGGTTCTTCGGGTCGGCCGCCAAGGGTCCCGTCATCTTCCGGCCCATCACCGAGGTGTACTCGGTCTGGCTGTCTGGTGGCTATCCCCCCCGTTGGGTGAGTATGACCAGGTGGCTATCCCCAGTGTGTGTGTATGACGATCAGTCCTTTGCTTCACACATCTTCCGGCCCATCACCGAGGTGTCCTCGGTCTGGCTGTCTGGCTGTCTGGTGGCTATCACCATTGGGTGAATATGACTATCTGTGTATGACCATCTTCTAGCCCTGATCTTTGGCTGATACAGACCTCTTGGGCTGATCCGAACCGCTACATACCTGTGCTTATCGTCATCCCTCTTGGACTGATACAAACCTCTTGGACTGATACAAACCTGTTGTGCTGCTTATATCGTCCGGAGCAGCCGGGCCCCGAAGCCCTTCTTCCCAGCCCTCATTCCCACCACCATCCCGTCTCCATTGCGCGCGCCTCCCCGTGTTCCCAGAGTCTGGTCACGGGCGCAGTCAACGAGAGCCACGACATGCTGGGGCTGCTCCTGGTGGCCCGGCTGGTGTCCCTCCTTCAGGGTTCCCTTCACGCCCGCCAGGTCTGGCCCGGCGCTGCCTGTCTCGCGCCATATGACCCGGCTGCTGTGCAGGGCACTGTTGGACGCTGTCTGTGTCTGTGCGTCTGTCTGGGGAGGGAGCGCCATGCTGCAGCTCTATCTGTCTGTGTCTGTCTGCCTGTCTCGATCTGGATGTGATGGAGACTGGTCCACTCTCTTCACCATCCACTCAGGTTGATGCCCTCGATGGGTACTTTGCCGAGCTGGACATGTTGCTGTGGCCCCGATTCAAGTCTGCCGCTCCCCCGGCCTTGTTTGTGCTTGCGCGCGTCCCCATGACGCTGCTGGTGATTGGATGATGATATTGATGATGATGATGATTGGATGATGATGTTGATGATGATTGGATGATGATGATGTTGATGATTGGATGATGATGATGTTGATGATGTTGATGATGTTGATGTTGATGTTGATGATTGGATGATGATGACTGGATGATGATGATGATCGGATGATGATGATGTTGATGATGGGTGATTGGGACTGAATGATGGCGGGATGATTGAATGATGATGATGATCGGATGATGATTGTTTGATTGGATGATTGGATGATTGGATGATTGGATGATTGGATGATGATGATGATGATGATGATGATGATGATGATGATGATGATGATGATGGCGAGTCGGGCTTTGTGTGCCGGGTCCTCTGTGTGGTGGTGGGCTCTCTGTGTCGGGCCCTCTGTCGTCTCGTGTCCTGGGTTGCGTTGGTAGTTGTCAGGTTTGTGTCCATGTGACCGCGTGCCGCATGTCGTGTGTGTGTGCCCGGATGGGGGGGGGGGGGGGGGGGGCGCCTGAGTCGTCAACCCGTCATCATGCCGTTTTCTGTTTGTTTTCTGGGTTTGGCCTCTGGCGGGGCGCAGGCTGATCACGCAGGCCCACGCCAACTCCCTGCAGACCGTCCCGCGAACCCGCGTCTACGAGAAGGCCCCTCACTACGTCCGCGCCCAGGCCCTTGACACGCCCCAAAAATGACCTGCCCTGCCTCTGTTTCCGTTTTGCCATGTGATGATTACCACCAAAAAATGACACCCCGCTTCCTGTGATGCTATGATGATGACTGGATGATGATGACTGGATGATGACTGAATGATGATGATGACTGAATGATGACTGGATGATGATGATGATCGGATGATGATGATGATCGGATGATGATGATGATCGGATGATGATGATCGGATGATGATGATGATGATGATGATTTTGTTGATGTTGATGATGATGACTGGATGTTGATGATGATGACTGGATGATGATGATGATGACTGGATGATGATGATGATGATGATGATGATGATGATGATGATGATGATGATGATGATGATGATGATGATGATGATGATGATGATGGATGATGATGATGTTAAAAGTGACACCCCGCTTCACTGTTTCCGGGCTGGGGCCACACACAGGTCGTCCGCCGGTACGCCCAACTGGTTGCCTCGGTGGCCATGCTTAACACGGATTCCCTGCAGCAGAACTTTGTCTGCGCCAACATGCGACAGCTCAGGTCTGCGACTCGACTTCATGACCACCCCGGATGTGACCTTGTGTGTCTGTGTTTGTGATCATTTTTTGTTTTTTTGTTTTTTTGCGATTTGTCGTGATGTGACTCAAGTTCGCTTCCTTTGTGTGTCATGTGACCTGTGCGGTGTGTCATTTGAGAGGCCCCCTTCTTGTCCGATTGATCAGCCGCCCCTTTGCACCACCACACGCATCGCCCCCCCCCCGTGCAGGCCAAACCCCAACCCAACCCCAACGTGGGCCCGTTCGTCACATCACCTCATCATTCTGTTGATGCGTAATGGTTCATAGGGACAATTGGGGGTGGGTGGGGGGTAAGTTCGTTCGTCAGATGACATCATTGGATTAACGCAACAACAACAACAACAACAACAACAACAACAACAACAACAACAACAACAACAACAACAACAACAACAACAACAACAACACCCCCACACACACAGGGCGGACGTGGGCCGGTTCATCACCTCGCTGGCGCAGGAGTTCCAGTCGAACCCGCTCCTCAGCACGACCTTCCTGATCAACAACTACTACCATATCGTGGCCACCCTGGCCGCGGCCCCGATCCCCGAGGGTCCGACCCCCCTTCTCTGGGTTGGGGACGGGGGACGAGACGGGGGACGAGACGGGGGACGGGACGGGGGACGGGACGGGGGACGGGACGGGGGACGGGACGGGACGGACGGGACGGGACGGGACGGGACGGGACGGGACGGGACGGGGGACGGGACGGGACGGGACGGGACGGGACGGGACGGGACGGGACGGGACGGGACGGGGACGGGACGGGACGGGGGGACGGGACGGGACGGGGGGACGGGACGGGACGGGGGGGACGGGACGGGCGACGGGACAGGGGATGAAATGTCCCACTCAAACAAAAGTTCTCTCACACGGAACATGATTCTCGAATTTTATCAACACGATCGTAGTTAACAACTCTATTAATTAAAAATGTTGTTTTTTTCTCACGCAGGGGTCCCGGAGTGCGAGGACTCGGTGACCCTGCGGGCCCAACTCAGCCGGCACATCGCATCCTTCGTGGATACCGTCCTGCGGACCCACTTCTCCCGCCTTGTCCAGTCCGTGCCTCCCCCCCCCCACACACACACACACACCGATCTCTCATGCCACCGTCCAAACCACCCCTCTCGCCTCTTTCTCCCGTCCGTGTATACTAACATTGGATGCATTCCAACACTCGTGTCATATAATGTGTCATTTATGTGCCGTCTGTCTGTGTCTTATGTGTCTCTGTGCGGGAGGTCTTTGCCGAGCCTCTGTCCGCCCTGCTCAGCCCCGTGCGAAGTCTGTTACTGGTGGTGCTGTGTGTGTGATATGTGTCTCTGTGTGATATGTGTCTCTGGTCTATGACCCATCCTCGTTCCCTCTCCTCACTCATATTCAACACCCCCCTTTCGCTTCCGCTCTCCCTCCCTGCCTGTCTGCCCCACCACACACCCAGTTTCGTGGATCAGGTCAACATGTCTCTCCGGCATGCCCGCCAGACGAGCCCCCACACGGCCTCGCCCTCGCTCGCTCATCCCCCATCCCCCGCTGCTACCGCCGCTGCCGCCGCCGCCGCCGCCACCCCCTCTGCCGATCCTGCACCGCCCACGCCCACGCCCACGCCAGCCGGGACGCCGGCACGTGCCCCTGAGGTCTGCCCAGTGGCAGTCAGCATCCAATCATACACCCACTCGTCACCACCCAGGCAGCACCCCCATGGCCACGGGGGTGCGGCCATCCATCATCATCCGGTCATCCATCATCATCCGGCCATCATTCGGCCATCATCCGGCCATCATCATCATCCGGCCATCATCATCATCCGGCCATCATCATCATCCGGCCATCATCATCATCCGGCCATCATCATCATCATCATCATCATCATCATCATCATCATCATCATCATCATCATCATCATCATCATCATCATCATCCGATCATCATCATCATCCGGCCATCATCCGGCCATCATCCGGCCATCATCCGGCCATCATCATCACATCCGGCCATCATCAACATCATCATCGACATTTGCCTTCACCCCCGCTTCTTTATTATTTTCCTCATGCCTCCACCCCCCCCAAAAGGTTCCCTCCACTGGCTTCACCCCCGAGGACATCGCCCTGGTCCGTGCGGCGGGTGACGATTCGACCGTCGAGACGATCGTCCGTGAGTTCGGCCAGATCTACCGGGCGGCAGTGGAACAGATCAACGAGCAGGTCATGGAGTGCTTCGCCGACTTTAAGAACGGCACGGAGATTTTCAGGCAGGTCTGCTGCCGGCATTTGCATTGGTGCGCTTGGGTGTGGTCATGGCGGCTTGTGTGCAACGCCCCCACGCCCCCCCACGCACCAACCACCAAAGGGGGCACCAGCCACCACACATGGGGGGGGGGGGGGGGGGCCCCAGCCACAACACAGGGTACCAGCCACCCAGCACCACTCACTGATCGTCATCCTCACCATCACCATCACCATTCTCAATCAGGTGCTCACCCAACTGGTGGTCATCTACACCCGGTTCAGCGAGATCCTGGACCAATGCTACAAGGACCGCCCCTTCCGGTCTGCCTTCTCGCTTGCTCGCTCGCTCCGCCTCCCCCGCCAACCCGACTCAACTCAACTCCCCCAATTTTCTGATGTGTGGGTGCAGGCACAACGCGGTCCCAGTGCAGAACGTCATGTTTGAAATTCGGCGTCACAGCCGCAGCTTTGACGACTGAAAGACCGGTCACCTGGCGGCTGGGCCGGCGGGAATATCTCGGACGATTGGGCACTCGGGCGTTGTTTATTTTTTTTTTCATTTGTTTTGTTTTTTGCTCGTTTCTTGAAGCATCTCGTATATTATGCGATTCGAATCAGGTGTCAGAGGGACGACGGTCGCGTGGTCTTGGGGGAATATTTCATGGCCCGATCTGACAGAGGAGTGGAAGTCGGGCCAACTTCAGACGTCCCCTCCTTTCTTCCGAGCTTGCCCATCTTCGGGACGCTGCCCTTGTACGAGAGCGCGGCTCTCCCAATATAACCGGCATTTCTGTTGAGAGAACCTCACGGTGCCCCAAGAAGAATGAGCTTGAAGCCGGTCGTGGTCAACGAATCCTTCCAGAGATCCCTTCCTGATGACATTCCGATGGTCAAGCGAGGGGATATTGTCCTTGTTTCGGGTCTGTCTCTTGAGCATCTTGAGAGCAGCTTTCTCATCACAGCACAGAGGATGAACTCACTGACCCCCGCCCGTTCGCGGTCACCCTGAAAACACCGCGCGTGCAGGGTACGATTCCACGTACCTTGCTGGAAGAGCTTCCGGAGGCACAAGCGTCGCAATATCTCGCGGAATTCCAGGTCTCGATCACTCTTCCACGCGGGGTCAATCTCTTTTCAGGCCATGCTAATGCTCGGCGATACCGATGCCAGCGCCTCCAGTGCCGCGGTTGCTGCAGCCGAGGTCCCCGCACCCCAGCCGTACAAGGCATTGCTTTTCACCCTCGGCGGTGCGGCACCTCTCCAGGGTGTTGTCGACCTGCTTCGACGTGGGGAGCGACTGACTCTGTTCGAGGTCGTGGGCGAGCACTACCGCCACAAACCTAACCCCAGCGCACCAGCCACACCGGCGGCGCCGGCGGCGGCCCTGACCGCTCCGGACGGCCAGCGGTTGACTCAGGGCTACTGGGTTCTGGGTGCCGGCGCCTTCGGAATCACGTTTCGATGCGACGAGCTGCGGGACGCCCAGCACCGCGAGGTGGCCATCAAGGTCACGGGGCCCCCGCAGTCGGAACTCGAGCGCAATTTCTTCCACACGGAGGCCTTCGTGATGGCCGCCGTCAACCACCGAAACATCCTGCGCGCGGCCGGGCCGCCCTTCGAGGCCCAGGTCGGCAGCCTCGCTCCCCTTCCCCCCGGTTATATTCCCTCTGATGTGATGATGATGATGATGATGATGATGATGATGATGATGATGATGATGATGATGATGATGATGATGATGATGAGTGGTATCTGTCACACCGGTTCTTCATCCCGTGTCGATGTTCGGGCTGGGATTTGTGTGTCATTCAGATCAGTCTTGCTCCCCCACACACACACACACACTTTACTCGACACAGACCTCAGTCAATTTGAGTGACACCTTCTCGTCCAATTGACCAGTCTCTGTGCTTCACACACACACGAACAGTCACTTCCTTCCTTCTTCACGACACACAGACACGAACACAGACACACACCACATCCAGCTCCTGTCCGATTGATCAGTCCCTTTGCTCCACTTCTATTCTTCTACAACACATCAAGTGACCAGTCCCTTTGCTCCACTTCTATTCTCCAACACACCACATACAGCTCGAGCCCGGCGGGCCCATGCTGCGCTGTCTGGTGACGCCCTTCTGCGAGTCGGGCGACCTCGACGCAGTCATCCGCCGCCACATTCGCGCGCCCGCCCCGGGCGACCCCGCCGAGCGCCTTGTTCTGCTGCAGGACATGGTCCACGGGCTGGCCTACCTGCACGGAAAGCCATTCCCGGACAACGACCACCGGGTGCTGCACAACGACCTCAAGCCGACCAACGTGCTGCTGCGCCACGACGCGACCACGGGCCGACTGACGGCCCTGCTGGCCGATTTGGGGCTTGCCTGCGTCTACACGGGCGGCTCGCTGACTTACGGGCTGTGCCGCGGCACACCCGGATTCATGGCACCCGAGCTGTTTGCCGGGAGCGAGGGCCAGTCCCTGCTGGCTACCTCAGGCATGCGGCCCGGCAACACGCCCGCCACGGACGTGTACGCGATGGGGGTCACGCTGTACTGCCTGTACTCCCAGACGGACACGGCCCACAAGACGGAGGAGCGGCCGTGTGAGGATGAACTGCGGGAGGCCTACGCCGAGCTGAGCAAGATGGCGGGGGGCCCGGCCTTGGTGGAGCTGCTGGTGCGCATGTGCAGCCCGGATCCCACGGCCCGCCCCTCGATGGAGCGCGTGCAGGCGGCAGTGGAGGTCGTTGCAGGGGTCTGTTCAATCTTGGTTGGACACTGGAAGCAATGTTTCGGAACTTATTCCTCACTCACGCCACCATCCGTTCCGCGCGTGCGTGCGCCATTGATGATGATGGTGTTGATAATGTTGTTGAAATTGACGATGTTCTGGATGATGATGATGACTGGATGACTGGATGATGACTGGATGATGATGATGACTGGATGATGATGATGACTGGATGATGATGATGACTGGATGATGATGATGATGATGATGATTGGATGATGTTGTTGATGATTGGATGATGATGATGATGATGATGATTGGATGATGTTGTTGATGATGTTGTTGATGATGATGATGATGATGATGATGATGATGATGATGATGATGATGATTGATGCCCCACAGGCTGGCAGCAGCAACCTGCCGGCCGTTTCACCAGCTCCCCGCCGGTGCCCGCGACCCCCAGGCGCCCCTCGATTCCACCCCGACCGCCCCCCCGGCCACCGCCACCGGTGGTGTTCAAGTCGAGCTGATGCCTCTGAACTTCCGTCCGACGACGCCCGATCTCGCGCCCTTCAGCCTGCAGGTCTACCGGGCCGAGATCGTGATGACGGTCAAAATGATGATTGAGGAGAAGTTCCGCATCGGGACGGAGCGGCAGCGCCTGGTCTCGGCCACCGGGGCGGCCCTCGATGACAACAAGACTCTGGCCCACTACGAGGTCAAATCTGGGGATACGCTTGTGCTCATGGTGACACCCGAGCCGGCAGCGCCCGCCGCCCCGGCCGCCCCGCCCACCCTGCCCTGGGACTCGTCGGTCTGTGAGTGCGTCTGTTTTGATGTGTGCATTGGACCCATGCCCCTTGTCGGGGACCCCTCTTTGCGCGACACATGCTGCTGCTGCTGCTGCTGCTGCTGCTGCTGCTGCTGCTGCTGCTGCTGCTTGCTGTCCATACAAATCCTGTGTGACGGATCCATGACTGGGTGATGATGGTGGTGGTGGTGGTGGTGGTGATGATGATGATGATGATGATGATGATGATGATGATGATGATGATGATGATGATGATGATGATGATGATGATGATGATGATGATGATGATGATGATGATGACTGGGTGATGATGGGTGATGACTGGGTGATGACTGGGTGATGACTGGGTGATGACTGGGTGATGACTGGGTGATGACTGGGTGATGACTGGGTGATGACTGGGTGATGACTGGGTGATGATGATGAACTAGGTGATGGTGATGATAACTGTGTGATGATGCCTGGGTGATGATGACGACGGATGGTCGTTGACTGCCTTGTTCTCTCCCCCCGCCTCACCGCCCCTGCGTTTCCACCGCCCGCCCGCCATCACCAGGACTTCCTGCTCCTCACGGTGCGCACCCTGACGGGCATGCGCTATGAGCTGCAAATGAAGACCACGGACACGGTCGACCAGATGAAGGGTTACATCAGCAATCAGGCCTCCATGCCCCCGGAGCAGCAGTGCCTGCTCTTCAAGGGGCGCGAGCTGAAGGATGGCAAGAAGACCCTGGCCGATTGCGGCATCGGCCGGAATGACGTCATTCACTTGAGCGAGAAGAAGACCAAGGGGTCTGTCGACCTTTTTTTGATGTCTCCACCCCCAAAGCATATGACTGACTGCTGTTTGTCTGTATTGGTGATGATGTACGTGTCTGCGTGATCCACAGTCTGACCTTTGGCACTCACCCCACACACACACACAGCGGCGCCTCCGTCAGCAGGGCGATGGGAAATGCGTGGTCTCGTAAGGCTCGATCGCGCATCATCGCGTGGATTCCAGGCACGTCATCGCCGGTAAATGAGTTCGTTGTGTGCTGGAACACCCCCACCCCCCCCCCCCCCCCCCCACCCCCCGTGTCAATATGATGAAGGTGATGATGAAGGTGATGATGAAGGTGATGATGAAGGTGATGATGAAGGTGATGATGAAGGTGATGATGAAGGTGATGATGAAGGTGATGATGAAGGTGATGATGAAGGTGATGATGAAGGTGATGATGAAGGTGATGATGATGATTGGGTGATGATGATTGGGTGATGATGATTGGGTGATGATGATGTGAAATTGACTGGATGATGATGTGAAATTGACTGGATGATGATGATGATGATGATGATGATGACTCATGATGTTTCTATGCGCTTTCCTGCTGTTTCCGGATCCCGCAGGAGTTGTGAATCTCCCCCGGGTCGGCGATACAATTCAAGACGAACGCGAGGTCAGTGGGTGCAAAGCAAGGCAGGAAGGGGGGGGGGGGGGGGGGGGATGGAGGATGGAAAAGACAACACCCAACACGAACCCAACAGCATATAACAAGTCAAGCCAAACCAGAGGGAGGATGGCGTGAGGCGGAACCACCCCGAGGGCCAGACAAGCAAGCCGCAAGCAGCCACAAGCGGGGGCGGAATCGGGGATTAAGAAACGCACAGTCACGCCAAGGGGGGGGAGGCATCAGGAAGGCGAGAACCCCCAAAAAGTGGGGGGCAAGTCGAGAGGAGGGGAGGGGTGGACGGAAGGCGACACGTTTTGGCCTCCGGGGAGGGATAGAAACAGCATTGGAGAAAACCAACCAGTAGGGAGGAAGTAAAACTCACGAGAAAACAAGGGGGTGGATGGACGGGGGTGGGTGGGATGAGGGGTGTCACCGGGTGGCTCAGTGGCACATTCTGCGCAGGTGAGACAGAAGTGTGTGCGGGGGGGACTGAAGTTGGGTGTGGGAGGGCGGGATGGGATGGGGGAGGGAGATGCATGTGTGTCTCGGGCAGCATGCATCAGATCAAATTAGACAGTTCGCAAAAGCAGACGGGGGGCGGTAGCTGGGGGTCCCCCCGGTGAGGAAAAGGAGGGCGGGCCTGATTGAGGGCCCGCATTGCAGACAACAAACCAAAAACAACGAGAAAATGAGGAGCGCAAAAGACGGGAACCCAACCACCAACAACAACCAACCCACCACCACCAACAACCAACCACCACCAACAATCACCACCAACAACCACCACCAACAACAACCAACCAACCAACCAAGACCAACTCAGTGTAAAAAAAAAAAAAAAGGAGAACCAGCAAGCCGTACACCCCTGAAAAAGGCGAGTCAGGGAGGAGATTACCGTGGGGGAATATCCACCAGAAGGGAGTCCTCACTGCTCCGGCTCGATGCCCTGTGAATGTCAGGGTCGGAAAAGTCGCCGCCGGCACCGATGGCCTCTGCGGCAAGCGGATCTTCCAGCGGGCGTTTGCCGTAGGCGCGAAGAAGAAGCGAAATCCGGCCCACGGAAACCGGGTCTCCTTGTCCGCTGGTCAATGTGACGTGCGCGGTGCGAAACCGACCGAGGTGGCTGAAGGCCGGGAGGAGCACCCGCTCTGGGGCGTACTCAACCTGCAGGGCGTGATGACTGAAAATTAAGTTGGGGTGGGTTCTCCGGACAGACTTGGGTGGTTGATCCCACGATCGGAAGTGTGATCAGAAGGTGGAGGAGTGGTGCAGGGGATGGCGTAGGGACGATGGGAACGATGGGAGGAAGGAGAACCACGGATGATCGGTGGGACGAGGCAGAGCCCCGGTCGGAACGACTGCTCGCGGGAATGGGACCCCGACTGAGGACGGGAGAGATTCGTGGAGAAGGAGCCGTGATGTCGGGGAAGTTCAATCGGAGGAAGGTATACGTGGGCGTCCCATCACGCATTGGAGGTGAGAAGATGCTATAGCTTACAAGAGACACTGAAATAATTTCTTCGAAAAGAGGTGGTATATGAATATCAAACTCATGGCTTCCTCCTTCGGCTGCGGGAGAAATCACAAAAAAATCTCGCGAATCTGAGTGCGAGATGATGAGGACTCGACAAAGAGCAAAATGTTCAAGACAAACCAAGTCGCTTGCTATCAACGAAGTCAGGCAGTGGAGGAGACGCAGGGGCTGGCGGGGGTGGTGTCGGGTCTGGAAGCTGAGGAGCGGCTGGGGCGAAGGGCGGCAAGGGGACAACAAGAGCTGTCTGGATCTCGCGAGGACCAGGACAGGGCGCAAGTGGCATCAATTGGGCGCGACGATGAATCGGCCCCCCACCGAGCGAAGAAGAGCTCCGGCTCGAGTTGGTTCGAGCGAGCGAGGGTGGCGGCTTTTTGTGGGGTGTCGCAATTCCATATAATGGCTTCCTTGCGACGGGCGCGACCAGTTTCATCATTCTCGCTGGTTTGAAGGCTCTCTGCAGCGCTCTTTCTGCGACACAGTTGGACTTTCCCCCGGAACGCTCGGCTATTCCGGTCCGGTGACTGAAAAGTCAGTCACGGATCGATGGATGCGTCGCACTGTTCGCATCTTCATGCGTTAGCCCAGCAGCCTCGAAAGCTTGTTGCTTTCAGAGCCCTTGTCCGACTGTTGCGGGAAAGCCCAGTCCGTCATTCTCCACATTTTGCCGGAATCACTCCCGCAATCTCTCCGATCGCTTGGACAGACTCACTGTTCGGTATGCGCTCAGCCATCTCCGAGATTGCTCATGTGTGCCGACTGCGTCTTCTTCGCATGCCAGCAAGCCCATTTGCGTCCTCACGCAGCCAGCCGAGGCCATCTGCTCTACCTAGATCTGAGCCTCGACACACTTATTTGCTCTAAATGCAACTCCCATGCTCCGCTTTCCCTTTTGAGCTTGCAAGGTTTGCATTCTGTTCGACCATCGGTTCGAGGTCCAGTCCCCGTCGTAGACCCACCTTCGGATGTTGTTGCTGCTCACGCTGAGAAAATCCTCCAGTATCCCGGTCCGTCCATTTCGGAATCTGATGCGATCTCCGGCGCTTCGCTGATCCAGGTGTGCGCGGTCTCTACAACCTGGGGAACACCTGCTTCATCAATGCCATTCTGCAGGCGCTGCTCCATAACCCCTTCCTTCGTTCATACTACTTGGGGTCTGCTGATCGTTTCCCGCCCCGATTTTCAATTTTTCCTGCGTGTCGACCCCCCCCCCCCCCCCCCAGGTTGGGTCCGTGTCATGTGCCGCCCCATGCCGAGCCCGGTTCCTGCTTCGCCTGCGAGATGGACCGCCTCTTCTGCGAGGTCTGTCGGCACACCATGAGCATGAGCGGGGTGGCTGAAAGCGAGAGATTGACAAATTGAGAAAAGAGGCACACACGGCGTCTCTTCTACCTCTCTGCCTTTTGTTTTCCCGTTACTTCTTTCCCTGGATGACACACACACAGACGCGCTTCAACATCGCCCTTCTTCCTTCTGCTTCTGTACACCGCACACGGTTTTTTGTCTCTTTGTCCGTCTTCCAGAATCAAATGACATCAACCTTCCTGTCCGATTGATCAGTCCCTTTGCTCCACACAGACACTTCTACCTCTTCTTTTCGTGTTCCCGTTCCTTCTTTCCCTCAGTCTGACGATACACACCTCCTTGACTTCATTTTTTCACCCTCTCCTTCCCCTTCGTTGCTTTTCGCTGGCGGGCAGTTCTACTCGGGCGGCACGGACCCCGTGGCTCCCTCCAGCCTGCTGTACACCCTGTGGCGCTACGCCCCCCATATGGCCACCTCGGCACAGCAGGACGCCCACGACTGCCTGATCACCCTGTTTAACCTGCTCCATGTCCATCATCCGTACCACCAGAAGGCGGGCGAGGCGGACGGCAAGGAGGTCCGTGCTTTGGTTGTCTGTGTGTGCTGTGTGTGGGAGAGCAACGGGCGCGACAAGAAACGCCTGTCTGTGTGCTCCTGTGTGTGTGTGTGCGTGCTCCTGTGCCCCCCACTCCCATCCCCATTCCTGTTCCCCCTCTCTATCCCCCCCCCCCCCCCCGTCCCTTCTTTCTTCTCATCATCATCGCCCCATCTCCGTCCCTCCTTTGCCCGGCGCCGCGGCAGAGCGCCAGCGCCCACTGCCCCTGCCCCACCCACCGCCTCTTCGGTTCGCTGCTGCACAGCACCCTGCAGTGCGCCCACTGCGGGCACCGCAGCTGCACCACCGACCCGGTGATGGGGCTGAGCATACCCATCCCGGGTCATGTGCACCATCACGCCCCACACCCCGCGCGGGCCCACGGTCTGCCTCTGGGCGCGGCGGCATGATGACTGGATGATGCTGATCTGGATGATGGCGGTGATGATGATGATGATGGTTGGATGGTTGGATGGTTGGATGGTTGGATGGATGGTTGGTTGGATGGTTGGATGGTTGGATGGTCGGTTGGATGGATGGTTGGATGGTTGGATGATTGGGATTGGATGATGATTGATGATGATTGGATGATGATGATTGGATGATGATGATCGGATGATGATGATCGGATGATGATGATCGGATGATGCTGATGCTGAACGATGATTGGATGATGATCGGATGATGATGATCGGATGATGATGATGATGGTGATGATGATGAGATCTGGATGACGATGACGATGATGATGATGATGATGATGATGATGGCGATGTTGTTGTTGTTGATTGGAGGATGATCGGATGATGATGGTGATGACTGGGTGACTGGGTGATGCCTGGATGATGACTGGGCGATGACTGAAGGATGATTGGGTGACTGGGTGATGAGACTGACGGGGCTGGGGATGTCTGGATGATCGAGCAGGATGTGGAGTGGAGTGATAAGTGATGGTGGACATGACTCAGGATGGGTCTGCTCAACTCTGGATCAATCATATACCAATTCGTGCTCTCCCCAGTTTTTTGGTGATGTTTTCCCCGTTATTCCTTCTTTTCTGTACTCACACACGCACACATTTGGCACTCCCTTTGCTCCGCACACACATTTTGGCGGCCCCAAGTTCGTTCAAGCTGTGCGTCATTTGAGACCCTTCCTGTCCGATTGATCAGTCCCTTTGCTCCCACACACACATTTTGGCACTGCTGGGGGACAGATCTCTCCGTCCTCCGACGCTCCCCCGCTCCCTCCGGCCCTGCCATCCTCCCCACCACCACCACCACCCCCGTCGCAACCGCTGCCACCACCACCGCCGCCGCCGGACTGAACAACGACCCCGCCGCCGCCCCCTCCCGACACCACAAACACACCCGACATGTGTCCTCGGTGCCTCCACCCCAACCCCAACCGACCCCCTCGGCTGCGGCACGGCCAGCAAGCGGTCTGCTCCACCCCCCCCCCCCCCCCCCCCCCACCCACCCCCCCGCGCGTGGTGGTCCAATTGCAGTCGATTCGTGTTTTGGATGGGTGGGACGCCGGGGGACGGGGGTCTGCCCGCCCTTTGATGCGATCCCCGTCGTGGATTCGTGTGTTGGCGGGGGCGGGGGTACGGAGAGTCTGCCCGTTTGGCTGCGCCCCTTTGATGTGATCCCCGTCGTGGGTGGTTCGACGCATGCGGGGCTGCTGCTCTGAAACTGCGAAATTCTGCTCGTTTGACGATGCGCTTCCCCCAGCATCTCACCATCTCACATGCCCCCCCCCCCCCACCCCACACACACCCAGATCCGTCCTCCCTGCTCCCTCAGCAGCCCCAGCAACCAGCCCCGCCCACAGCCAGCGACCCCGGGACCCGTGCCGCCGCCCCTGCCCCTGGCGGCGGCGCTGTTGTCGATTTCTACGCGTCCCGCGGAGCCCCCGCCGCTACCCGTCCGGGGGGCCGCCAGCCCACGCTTCTGCTGGACCTGCCGCACATCCCCCTGCGCCCCGTGACCCCCGGAGCGGCCGTGTCCCCGCCCCAGGCACAGCCTGGAGGGGCCGGCGCAGGCATCTTGGCAGTGCCGGTCTGCTGGCCACTGCGTGATTGGATGATGATGATGATGATGATTGGATGATGATGATGATGATGATGATGATGATGATGATGATGATGATGATGATGATGATGATGATGATTGGATGATGATGATTGGATGATGATGATGATGATGATTGGATGATGATTGGATGATGATGATGATGATGATGATGATGATGATGATGATGATGATGATGATGATGATGATGATGATGATGATCGGCTGATGATCGGATGATGATGATGATGATGATGATTGGATGATGATTGGATGATGATGATGATGATGATGATGATGATGATGATGATGATGATGATGATGATGATGATGATGATGATGATCGGCTGATGATCGGATGATGATCGGCTGATAATGTTGTGTGTACTCCTGTTTGTTGGGCGGGTTGCATCGTTGACACTTCCCTCTTCCTCATTCCTCTCTTCCCCCCAACTGCCTTCCCCTCTTTGCCCTTCCCTCCTCTGGGGGCGGCGCTCAGACATCCATCGGCCACCCCGTGCCTCCCTCGGCCGCCGCTGCTGCTGCTGCCGCTGCTGTTGCTGCCGCCGTGGCCTCCTCCTCCCGTCGCCGTTCGGCCCATTCACGCCAGCACCACCAGCCCCCCGTCCTGCCCCTACCCCTACCCCTGCCTCTGCCCACATCATCATCATTATCATCATCCGCCCCCTCGTCCACTACCACGACCATCACCACCCGCATCCCATCGCCCAACGATATTGTGCCCATACCACCCCCGCCCGCCTCCATCCTTCAACCACCGCCACCGCCACCTGTCGTATACGAGTCCACCGTGGACGCGGCCGGGTCTGAAGACATGAGCACGTCGAGTGACGAGAGCGCCGATGACGCACGCCCAAGGCACCGGGCTCGAATCCTGTCGCCCACGTCGACCCCGCGCACCCCGCCCGAGCTGCTCCTGGAGGATGGCGAGGTGCTCGACGAGGAGGACAACACCATCTTTGGCGGGCTGCGGGGGGGCTGTCCATCGCCATCACCCCCGGATTCGCCCGTCGTGGGGCTGCGGGGTGGTTCCGGGGACCACGCCCTTTCATCCTACCGGCCTCCGCCAGATAGTTATGGGACGCCGCCCCATAATTTTTCCGGCCGGGCCCCCACGATATACGCCGCCCTGACCCGGCTGCGGGGCGGCGGGCTAAGCGATCTCGAGGTGAATATTGAATCCTCATCGGATGATGATATGCACCCGGCTCTGCTGCCCGTTGACCCGCCCGCAATTGCGCGGCCCATCTCGGCCCCGCCCGCGCCCGATGGGGGTCGCCGGCTGCAGCCGATTGGGCCCAGCGGACCGGGCGGGATGTACACCTTGGCCGACTGTCTGGCCAGGTCTGCTTGCTGCTGCTGCTGGCTGCTGACTGGCTGCTGCCTGACTGGCTGCTGCCTGACTGGCTGCTGCCTGACTGGCTGCTGACTGACTGGCTGCTGACTAACTGGCTGCTGACTAACTGGCTGCTGACTCACTGGCTGCTGACTAACTGGCTGCTGACTCACTGGCTGCTGACTAACTGGCTGCTGACTGACTGGCTGCTGCTGCTGCTCTGCTGATTGTCGTGTCATGTCCACCCACCCCTATGTTCTTGCCCATCATCATCATCATCTGCCACGCACTTCCCCCTCCGACCCTGATCCCGGATGTGAACGCCTTTGCCTCACTTGCATGCCTGTCTGTGCTGTTTGATTTCTCGTGCGTCATCTTGCCACCGGCCCCAAGTTCGCTCAAGCTGTGGCGTCATTTGAGACCCTTCCTGTCTCGATTGATCAGTCCCTTTGCTCCATCACACACTCGCACCTTCCAGTTTCACGGCCCCCGAATCGCTGGGCCAGGCGGAACCCTTCAAATGCCACCACTGCAACGGCATGCGGATGGGAAGCCAGCAGCTGACCCTGGCCGGCCTGCCCCTGACCCTCTGCATCCACCTCAAGGTCCGCCCGTCACCGTGTGTCATGTGTCGTCGTGTGTGTCGTCGTGTGTCGTGTGATTCGCAAATACTCACCCTGGCCAGCCTCCTCCTGACCCTCTGCGTCCACCTCAAGGTAATTCCTGTCTGTGTCATAATGTCAGGGTGTCATGTGTCGTGTCGTGTCGTGTGTCGTGTCATAATGTCAGGGTGTCATGTGTCGTGTCGTGTGTCGTCGTGTCGTGTGTCGTGTCGTGTGTCGTGTCGTGTGTCGTGTCATAATGTCAGGGTGTCATGTGTCGTGTCGTGTGTCGTCGTGTCGTGTGTCGTGTCGTGTGTCGTGTCGTGTGTCGTGTGTCGTGTGTCGTGTCGTGTGTCGCCGTGGCGTCGTGTGTCGTGTGTGGGCATCGATCATTCCTTTGCCTCACACTCACACACACCTTCCCGCTGTCTGCCACCAACCCATCGCTGCCCCCATGCACAGCGGTTCCAGCAGCAGCAGCCCCACGGCCACCACGCCCACGCCTCGAGCAAGCCGCCCGTCTTCCAGAAAGTGGAGACCCCGGTGTCCTTCCCCCTGGAGGACCTCGACATGGCCCCCTTCCTGACCCCGGCCCCCTCGGGCGCCCCCCACCCGCCTGCCCTCTACGATCTGCAGGCCCTGGTGTGTCATTCGGGTTCGCTCGATTCGGGGCATTACGTGGTGTATGTCCGGCCGCCCGCCACCGGGAGACCGGGATGCGACCCCCGGGCCCCCGAGTGGCTGCTTTGTGATGACGCGGCCGTGCTGGCCGTGCCGAGGGAGCGGGTCATGAATGCCCAGGGGTCTGTCGACGACCATGCCCGTTGCTGCTGCTTGCCACCCCCCTGGTTGTCGTGTGTGTCTGGTGTACCAAATTTTGGTAGTGTACCAAACTGGACCCGATGCTCCCCCCAGGGGGTCTGTCGACGACCGTGCCCGTTACTGCTGCTTGCCACCCCCTGGTTGTCGTGTGTCTGAACAGCGGGTCGGTCGTGGGCGCATTTTGGGAGTGTCCCGCACAAAGTGTTGGCTTGTCACAAGTGCTGGAAGTCATGACTGGGGCCAAAAAAGTACCCAAATTGTCCCCAAATTGTCCCAAACGGGTACCAAAGTGTACCAGAGAGTGGACCAACATGTACCAACTGGGACCATAATTTTGTACCGGTCCTTCACCAAACCGGTTCCAAATTTTGGTCGTGTACCAAACTGGACCCAATGCTCCCCCTCTCTGGCCTTCACCAAAATCATCATCGGCAGAGATAATGTCAATGTCCACGCACACACATCGGCCGTGCTGTCTGCTTGCATCTCCCTGGTTGGAGCAGCTCTTAGGGGGGTTGCTTCTCGTCAATTTCACGGCTTCACCGAAAATTTCACACCTCCCTCTCCTGTGCGATGACCTGCCTGCAGATACCTGCTCTTCTATGCGAAGCGAGACCCCATCAGCCTGGCCAGGACCGTGTGCCCTGCCCCACGAAGCCAGCCGGGCCAGTGAGGGGAGGTCGGGTTGTTACTATTGTGTGCCTGTTCGTCGTCGGGGTGTGTGTGTGTGCGTGTGGTTAGTTTTTCTCTTTGTGCTTCCGTCGTGTGGGGGTCGCTCGCTAATCGATCGTTTCTCTGCGACACGTCGAATTTCCGGTGGCTTGAACGCACATCGGAGGAGGAGGAGGAGTGTGTGGGGGGGGTGGGGGGTTGCTGCTCGTTGGTTCTGGCGGGGGGGGGGGGGGGGAAGAGGGGGAGGCGGAGGAGGCGGAGGAGGCGGAGGAGGCGGACAGGCCAAGGGAAGTGGGGAACTGCATCACAAGAAAAAGAAGGTCCCCCCCCCCCCCCCCCCCCCCCCCCCCCCCCCCCCCCCCCCCCCCCCCCGCCAGAACCAACGAGCAGACAGCCTTCCCAGAGGCGCCGCGGTGGCGGCGGCCAGGGACCAGACCGGACATCGTCTGATAGACTGGACGGTGCGAGCATGCCGGTATCGCATCCTCCTCTTCGGGAACGCAGGCATTATGCCGCCTGACGTACCAGGAGCTTCTCGAGTTGCCACTGACCCCGCTGGGAGCGCCGCCGAAGGGACGGGAACTTCAGCCGCCGGGAGGAGGAATACCTGCTCTGTTCGGCAAAAATGCTCCTAGTTCTTCCCCACCTCAATTTCGCAGCATAAAATCACGCTCAACTTCGCCCAGTCCCTCTCTGTTGGGCCAGTCATCAGTTATTTTTCAAAAAGTTAACTGCTGCCCAATATTATCGTCTAGACTGGTACCAAGACTGTTGTCCCCCACTGATCGTGTGAAATCGCGCGGCGCAAACCACCCCGGCCCGCCACCCACCCGGAGGCATTTTCCTGCGTGATGTGGCTTACCCCTGGGACATAGAGGAGCAAATGCAGTTCCCATTCGCTCCGCCCGGTGTCGCGAAAGCGATGCCCATGCCCGGCATGCCAATGATGCCGGGGATGCCCATGATGCCTGGGCAACCGCCAACACTCACAGACGAACAAAAAAAGGCAATCTTCGAAGAGAAAGGTTCGTTCTGGTTTCTCTTTCGTTTTGTGGGCTGATAACATCGATGGGTTGGTTTTCATAGCCAAGAAGTGGCGATCATTGAATGCGAAGCGCTATGGCGACAAGAAAAAGTTCGGCTTCGTTGATACCCAGAAAGAGGTCTGTGTTTTGGGAATGCACTGCGATCAGAACATCACGAATGCTGCTATTTGTCTCTTCCCTTGTAGGATCTCCCACCTGAGCACCTTCGAAAGATCATCAAGGACCACGGCGACATGTCAAACAAGAAGTTCCGCCACGACAAGCGAGTCTATCTTGGAGCCTTGAAGTATGTCCCACACGCTATCTTCAAGCTGCTCGAAAACATGCCCATGCCCTGGGAGCAGGTGCGGAATGTGAAGGTTCTCTATCACGTGACCGGTGCCATCACCTTCGTGAATGAGATTCCCACCGTCATTGAGCCGCTGTACGTTGCTCAATGGGGTACCATGTGGATTATGATGCGTCGTGAGAAGAAGGGCCGTCTCCATTTCCGACGCATGAGGTTCCCCCCATTTGATGATGAGGAGCCCCCACTCGACTACGCCGACAACGTGCTGGATTTCGAACCCTTCGGTCCGTGATTTTCTCGCATGACACCTCCTTTTCTTACACTCTGACTTTTTGCCGCCGGCTCCTTCGCTCCCAACCTGACCCCGGTTCCAGAGGCCATCCGGATGGAACTCCTCGAGGAGGAAGACGCGTCCGTCATCGAGTGGTTCTACGACCACAAGGCCCTGATCAAGACGCCCCACGTCAACGGGCCCAGCTACAAGTGGTGGCGCCTGGACGTGCCCATCATGTCCACCCTGCACCGGCTGGCTGGCCAGCTGCTCAGCGACCTGATCGACCCGAACTACTTCTACCTGTTCGACCTGCCCAGCTTCTTCACCTCGAAGGCCCTGTCGCAGGTCATCCCGGGCGGGCCCCGCTTCGAGCCCCTCTTCCGGGACATCAACGAGCAGGAGGACTGGAACGAGTTCCACGACGTCAACAAGATCATCATCCGGCACCCCATCCGCACCGAGTACAAGGTCGGCCTCCCCCGCTTGGATTTGGATCTGGGATTGTTTGGTTGCCCCCGGGGCCTGCGTGGGGCGTTCGTGTGTTGCACCTGATGATTTGGATGACGATGATGATGATTGCCGGACCTCGTTTCTCACACCCCATTCCTCTCCCATCCCCACAGATCGCCTTCCCGCATCTGTACAACGGGCGGCCCCGGAAGGTCAAGGTGCCCGTGTACCACTACCCGCCCATCATGTACATCAAGGCCGACGACCCCGACCTGCCCGCCTTCTACTACGACCCCGTCATCAACCCCCTCCCCGCCTACCGCTCCGGCGAGCGGCCCCAGGGCCCCGAGCTGAGCGACGAGGTCGTGGCCGACTTTGTGCTGCCCGAGGGCATCGAGCCCATCATGGCCGACGTGGAACTCTACACCAGCAACACCGCCCCCGGGATTGCGCTCTTCTGGGCCCCCCGCCCGTTCAACATGCGCCAGGGCCACACCCGGCGGTGCTATGATATCCCCCTGGTCAAGTCGTGGTACATGGAACACTGCCCGGGCACCTACCCCGTCAAGGTGCGCGTCAGCTACCAGAAGCTGCTGAAGAACTACGTGCTCAATGAGATCCACCGGCGCAAGCCCATGGCCATGTCCAAGAAGTCCCTCTTCCGCTCGCTGCGCAACACCAAGTTCTTCCAGACCACGGTCCGCCTTTGCTTTGTGCGATGTGCCTACCGACCCCCCGCTTACATGATGGTGCTCGCACATCAATGCCACGATTCTCATTTTCTTCTTCTTGTGTGTGTTGTCTTCCCTTCCGCACACCAGGAAATCGACTGGGTCGAGGCAGGCCTGCAGCTCTGCCGCCAGGGCTACAACATGCTCAACCTGCTGATTCACCGCAAGAACCTGAACTACCTGCACCTCGACTACAACTTCAACCTGAAGCCCATCAAGACCCTGACCACCAAGGAGCGCAAGAAGAGTCGCTTCGGCAATGCCTTCCACCTGTGCCGCGAGGTGCTCCGGCTGACCAAGATCGTCGTCGACTCGCACGTCCAGTACCGCCTGGGCAACGTCGAGGCCTTCCGGCTGGCCGATGGCCTGCAGTACATCTTCTCCCACGTGGGCCAGCTGACCGGTATGTACCGGTACAAGTACCGTCTCATGCGCCAGGTCCGTGTCGCCTCAGCGGTGGGGAGCGGTTTGGAGGCTGTGGACTGATGACTGGATGATGATATGGCTGGATGATGATATGGCTGGATGATGACTGGATGATGATGATGATGATGATGATGATGATGTCTTTGGTGTGGTGTCTCATTTCCCACTTTGACAATCACACCCCCACAGATCCGCGCCTGCAAGGATCTCAAGCACGTCATCTACTACCGCTTCAACACCGGTGTGGTCGGCAAGGGCCCCGGCTGCGGCTTCTGGGCCCCCGGCTGGCGTGTGTGGCTGTTCTTCCTCCGCGGGATGGTGCCCCTCATTGAGCGCTGGCTGGGCAACCTGCTGGCCCGTCAGTTCGAGGGCCGTGCCGCCAAGGGCATCGCCAAGACCGTCACCAAGCAGCGGGTCGAGTCGCACTTCGATCTGGAGCTCCGCGCGGCCGTGATGCACGACATTCTCGACATGATGCCCGACGGCATCAAGGCCACCAAGTCGCGCACCATCCTGCAGCACCTCTCGGAGGCCTGGCGTTGCTGGAAGGCCAACATCCCGTGGAAGGTGCCCGGCATGCCCGAGCCCATCGAGGCCATGATCCTGCGCTACGTCAAGATGAAGTCTGACTGGTGGACCCAGGCGGCCCACTACAACCGCGAACGCATCAAGCGTGGGGCCACGGTCGACAAGACCGTCTGCCGCAAGAACCTCGGCCGTCTCTCGCGGCTCTGGCTGAAGAACGAGCAGGAGCGGCAGCACCTCTTCCTGAAGGATGGGCCCTACCTGTCCTCGGAGGATGCCGTGGCCATCTACACCACCACCGTCCACTGGCTGGAGGCCCGCAAGTTCACCCCGATTCCCTTCCCGCCCCTGTCCTACAAGCACGACACCAAACTGCTCATCCTGGCCCTGGAGAACCTCAAGGAGGCCTACAATGTCAAGGCCCGACTGAACCAGTCCCAGCGCGATGAGCTGGCCCTGATCGAGCAGGCCTACGACAACCCCCACGAGGCCCTGTCCCGCATCAAGCGCCATCTGCTGACCCAGCGCGGCCAGTTCAAGGAGGTCGGCTTTGAGATGCTGGATCTGTACAACTACATGATCCCCGTGCACGACATCAACCCCCTGGAGAAGATCACCGACGCCTACCTGGACCAGTACCTCTGGTACGAGGCCGACAAGCGACACCTCTTCCCCAGCTGGATCAAGCCCGCCGATGACGAGGTGCCCCCGCTGCTCGTCTACAAGTGGTGCCAGGGCATCAACAACCTGACCGACATCTGGGAGACCAGCCAGGGCCAGGTCCGTCTCTTGCTCCCAACCCAACAACACCAGAACGCGAAGGGGAAAAAAACCTGCATGAGCTGATGAAACATCCTTGCGCTTGTGACTTTGTCCGCCCCGTCTGACCCCTTGTTCCCGCCTGTGGTCCGGCCCCCGCGACACCCACGTGAGGCTCGTGTTGATAGGGCGGTCGATGAAGGGCATGCTCCCGTGTTTTTAACAGCCTCCCCCCCGCGAGGGGGGGAACGGCGGGGAGCACAGGTGGGGACTTGGGGAAGGGCGGTCCCGGCGGCAAGTTGGAGACAACACCGGCCGGCAGCCTACGGGCATGCGCGGCTCTGAATTCATGCAAATACCAGCCCACACACAACAGCAACACCCCTTGTCCATTGCACTTCTCACACGATTCCTCTATTGTTCTTGCTGGTGTGCTCTTGCTGGTGTGCTCTTGCTGGTGTGCTCTTGCTGGTGTGCAGTCGGTGGTTCTGATCGAGGCGGTCTTCGATCGGGTCTACGAGAAGATCGACCTGACCCTGCTCAACCGCCTGCTGCGGCTGATCATGGACAACAACCTGGCCGACTACATGACGGCCAAGAACAACGTGACCATCGCCTACAAGGACATGTCTCACATCAACGGCTACGGCATCATCCGCGGCCTGCAGTTCGCCTCGTTCATCTTCCAGTACTACGGGCTGATGCTGGATCTGCTGCTGCTGGGCCTGGTTCGGGCCAACGACCTGGCCGGCCCGCCCACGATGCCCAACCCCTTCCTGACCTTCCCCGACCGGACCATCGAGACGGCCCACCCCATCCGGCTCTACTCGCGCTACGTGGACCGGTTCCACATGCTGTTCCGTTTCACCCACGAGGAGGCCCGCGACCTGCTGCAGCGCTTCCTGACGGAACACCCCGACCCCAACAACGAGAACATTGTCGGGTACAACAACAAGAAGTGCTGGCCGGTCGACAGCCGCATGCGCCTCATGAAGCGCGACGTCAACTTGGGCCGCGCCGTCTTCTGGGAGCTCAAGAACCGCCTGCCGCCCGCCCTGACGACCATCCAGTGGGAGGACAGCTTCGTCTCGGTGTACAGCAAGGACAACCCCAACCTGCTCTTCGCCATGTGCGGCTTCGAGGTGCGCATCATGCCCAAGTGCCGTATGATCGGCCAGGAGCTGGCCCAGAAGGACGGCGTCTGGAACCTGCAGAACGAGAACACCAAGGAGCGCACCGCGCAGGCCTTCCTCCGGGTCACGGACGAGCACCAGAAGAAGTTCGAGAACCGCGTCCGGCAGATTCTGATGTCCTCCGGTGCCACCACCTTCACCAAGGTCCGCTCCCTGGTTCCCAGGCGGCATCACCACCCACCACCCACCACCACCCACCACCACCCACCACCACCACCACCACCACCACCACCACCACCACCACCACCACCACCACCACCACCACCACCACCACCACTGATCAGCAAAAATATCAGCAAAAATGCCTTTGCTCCACACAGCATCATCACCACCATCAGCCTCAGCGCCCATCACCAGCACTATCAGCATCAGCATCAGCCCTGATGACTCCTTTCTTGCTCTTGTGCTCCCTTTTTTGTGCAGATCATCAACAAGTGGAACACCACCCTGATCGGGCTGATGACCTACTTCCGGGAGGCCGTCCACCAGACCCAGGAACTGCTCGACATGCTGGTCAAATGCGAGAACAAGATCCAGACCCGCATCAAGATCGGCCTCAACTCCAAGATGCCCTCTCGCTTCCCGCCCGTCGTCTTCTACTGCCCCAAGGAGCTCGGCGGCCTGGGGATGCTCTCCATGGGCCACATCCTCATCCCCCAGTCGGACCTGCGCTACAGCAAGCAGACCGACCTCGGGGTGACCCACTTCCGGAGCGGCATGTCCCACGAGGAGAACCAGCTCATCCCCAACCTGTCCCGCTACATCCTGCCCTGGGAATCCGAGTTCACCGACTCGCAGCGCGTCTGGGCGGAGTATGCCCTGAAGCGTGAGGAGGCCCAGAAGCAGAACAAGCGCCTCACCCTGGAGGATCTCGAGGACAGCTGGGACCGCGGTGTTCCCCGCATCAACACCCTGTCCGTGACATTTGCCTCATCCCATCTTCTCCCTCCCTCCCTCCGCCTCCCAACGCCTTGATTTTTGGGGGGCTTGGAAAAACCGGAAATCTCATCCCATCTTCCCCTCCCTCCCTCCGCCCGGCACCCGCAGCTTCCAGAAGGATCGTCACACCCTGGCCTACGACAAGGGCTGGCGTGTGCGGACGGACTTCAAGCAGTACCAGCACCTGCGCTCGAACCCGTTCTGGTGGACCCACTCCCGGGTCCGTGATCCCAACACCTCCGCCTCCACCTCCACCTCCACGGCGGCGTTCACAATGATATGAGTTTGACGTGCCACCAGGCCCCCAAGTCCCCTTCCTGTCCGAGTGATCAGTCCCTTTGCTCCACCCACACAAGGGCACGCACACGCACAGCCCAGGCCAATCCCATCTGGCGGTGCTGTCGTGCATCCTTTTTATTGACTCCTCCCCTTTCTCCTGCCCGCTGCCTCCTGCCCGCAGCACGACGGCAAGCTGTGGAACCTGAACAACTTCCGAACGGATGTCATCCAGTCCCTGGGCGGTGTCGAGGGCATCCTGGAACACACCCTCTTCAAGGGCACGGCCTTCCCCACATGGGAGGGTCTCTTCTGGGAAAAGGTCTGCCTTCTCATCATCATCCTCCAACCACCACCATCCAACCACCACCATCCAACCACCACCATCCAACCACCACCATCCAACCACCACCATCCAATCATCATCATCCAATCATCATCATCATCCAACATCCACCACCATCATCATCATCCAACCACCACCGCCATCCATCCAACCACCACCGCCATCCATCCAACCACCACCGCCATCCATCCAACCACCACCATCCATCCAACCACCACCGCCATCCATCCAACTTTCATCCATCACTTCGCATCGGGCCCTGTGACTGACCACCCTCCGACCCCGTGCGTTTTTGGCTCCCCCCGCTAGGCGTCGGGCTTCGAGGAGAGCATGAAGTACAAGAAGCTGACCCTGGCCCAGCGGTCGGGTCTCAACCAGATTCCCAACCGTCGTTTCACCCTCTGGTGGTCCCCGACCATCAACCGGTCCGCTGCACCTCAATTCACCCCCCCCCCCCCCTCTAATGCCTGCCTCACTCGCCTCTCCTTTTTGTTCCGCCTTCGCCACAACCCCTCAATCCGTCGCCTCCCATCCATCCCCCCTAAAATCTCTGCCTCACCACTCCCATCTCTCTTCTTTCTCTGCAGGGCCAACGTGTACATTGGCTTCCAGGTGCAGCTCGACCTGACGGGTATCTTCATGCACGGCAAGATTCCCACCCTGAAGATCTCCCTCATCCAGATCTTCCGCGCCCATCTGTGGCAGAAGATCCACGAGTCGGTCGTCATGGGTCCGTCCCGCCCGCCCGCCCAGCTGCCCACCATCGCGCAGCCCGCCTGCCCACCATCCCGGATGTGACCTCCTTGCCACACTTGTATGGCTCCTGTCTGTGTTCAAAGTTTTTTTTTTTTTTTTTTTTTGGTTTTGCTCGGTGAGTCATCCTCATTTTGTGATTCTCGCTTTCGAAGTTCGCTCAGCTGTGCGTTAATTTGAGATCCTTCCTGTCCGATTGATCCATCCCTTTCCTTTGCTCCACCCCCTCCCTCCCTCACGCACACACACCCGACAGATCTCTGCCAGGTGCTCGACCAGAAGCTCGACCAGCTCGAGATCGAGACCGTCCAGAAGGAGACCATCCACCCGCGCAAGTCCTACAAGATGAACACCTCCTGCGCCGGTCTGGACTGACCCCCCCCCTGGTGATGGTGATTGGATGATGATGATGATGATGATGATGGTCGATGTCAATGGCGGCGGCGATGATGATGATGAGGATGAGACCCCCGACTGATGGTGGTGATGATGATGATTGGATGATGATGGTATGATGCTGACGATGGCCCTCCAACACACACACACCGATCCTCTCCCCGCCCGGCTCCTCTCATTTGCATTCTCTCCCTCTGCCCCCGCCACACACACACACCACCCCAGACGTGCTCTGCTTTGCCTCGTACAAGTGGAACGTCAGCAAGCCCTCGGGCCTCTGGGAGCCCAAGGACACCTTCGACGGGCCAACCACCTCCAAGTACTGGTTCGACGTCCAGCTGCGCTGGGGTGACTTCGATTCGCACGACATTGAGCGCTACGCCCGGGCCAAGTTCCTGGACTACACCACGGACAACATGTCAATCTACCCGTCCCCCACGGGCTGCCTGATCGCCATCGACCTCGCGTACAACGTCTGCTTGGCCCCCACGCGCCCCCCTCGATCGCTCAAACCACCATCAACCGCAACCACCATCAACACCTTGATCAGTCCTTTTGCACCAGCATATCATCGCCCCCCAAAAAATCCTCGACGACTCACTTGCACCCCTTCCCCCCCACGCCCGGCACGCAGCTCTACTCGGCCTTCGGCAACTGGACCCCGGGCATGAAGCCGCTCATCGCCCAGGCCATGGCCAAGGTCATGAAGTCCAACCCGGCTCTGTACGTCCTGCGTGAACGCATGCGCAAGGGCCTGCAGCTGTACAGCTCCGAGCCCACCGAACCCGACCTGACCTCGCAGAACTACGGTGAGCTGTTCAGCAACCAGATCATCTGGTTCGTGGACGACACCAACGTGTACCGGGTCACCATCCACAAGACCTTCGAGGGCAACTGTCTGTCGACTGGCGTGCCTTCCCTCCGGGGTGGGGGCCGGGGGGGCGGGCGGGACGGCCGGTTGGAGGGGCGGGCGTCTGATTGTCAGCATGATCACAAGACAAGGCTGAAAATCCCTCGAGTAGTGTGACGATACATTGCGAAACGATAAGGGGAAGAAACAGCTTCATGGCGCCCCAAATCCAATCCGCTCACTTTCCCCGTCTCCTACTACTCCTCTCCCTGCTGGGCAGTGACCACCAAGCCCATCAACGGGGCCATCTTCATCTTCAACCCGCGCACGGGCCAGCTCTTCCTCAAGATCATCCACACCTCCGTCTGGGCCGGTCAGAAGCGTCTCGGCCAGCTGGCCAAGTGGAAGACCGCCGAAGAGGTGGCCGCCCTGATCCGCTCGCTGCCCCCCGAGGAGCAGCCCAAGCAGATCATCGTCACCCGCAAGGGTATGCTCGACCCGCTCGAGGTCCACTTGCTCGACTTCCCCAACATTGGTCCGCCCCCCATCCCAGCCCCAGCCCACCAGCCCATGCACACACTCCACCGCCCAGCTCTTTCGCCCCATGGCCTACTTCATCCCCCTCTGCTCCTTCATCATCATCATCAACGTCAACAGCATCATCATTCAGCCATCAATCATCATCATCATCATCGAGCCATCATCATCAACACTTGATTTCGCCTGCCCCTCGTCCCACTCACCACTCACCACTCGCCTCCCCCCCTTTCTGCTTTCCTTCTCTCTAGTCATCAAGGGCTCCGAGTTGCAGCTGCCCTTCCAGGCGGCCCTGAAGCTTGAGAAGCTCGGCGATCGGATTCTCAAGTCGACTCAGCCCCAGATGCTGCTCTACACGCTGTACGACGACTGGATGAAGAGCATCTCCAGCTACACGGCCTTCTCGCGGCTGATTCTGATCCTGCGCGCCATGCACGTCAACACCGAACGGACCAAGATCATCCTGCGGCCCAGCAAGGACGTGATCACCCAGACCCACCACATGTGGCCCACCCTGACGGACGAGCAGTGGATCAAGGTCGAGCTGGAGCTCAAGGACCTGGTGCTGGCCGACTACGGCAAGAAGAACAACGTCAACGTGGCCTCGCTGACCCAGTCCGAGATTCGTGATATCATCCTGGGCATGGAGATTGCCCCGCCCTCGCAGCAGCGCCAGGAGATGGACGAGATTGAGAAGCAGCAGTCCGAACAGACCCAGATGAAGGCCGTCACCACCCACACGACCAACGTCCACGGCGACGACCTGATCGTGACCACCACCACCGCCTACGAGCAGAACGTCTTCAACTCGAAGACCGACTGGCGTGTGCGGGCCCTGACCGCCTCCAACCTGTCCGTAGTGCCGCATCCCCTCCATTTCCCGCCCGCCCGCCCGCCCGCCCACGCTCCCCCTCCGTCTCAATTTGGCTCATTCCTTCCATTTCCTTCGCTCTCCTCCTCCCTCCTCGACCCAACAGCCACCTGCGCACGTCGCACATCTTCGTGCCCAGCGACCACCTCAAGGAGGACGGCATCACGTACATCGTGCCCAAGAACCTGCTCCGCAAGTTCATCGTCATTGCCGACCTGCGGACCCAGATTGCCGGCTACATGTACGGTGTCTCGCCGCCCGACAACCCGATGGTCAAGGAGATCCGCTGCATTGTGATGCCCCCCCAGACGGGCTCCCCCACGGCCGTCGTGCTGCCCAACCAGCTGCCCGAACACGCCATGCTTCAGACACTGGAACCCCTGGGTTGGATCCACACCCAGCCCAACGAGCTGCCCCAGCTCTCCCCCACGGACGTGGCCACCCACGCTCGCATCCTCAACGACAACCGCACCTGGGACGGCGAGCGGTGCATCGTCATCACGGTCAGCTTCACCCCCGGGTCGTGCTCCGTGGTTGGGTACAAGCTGACCAAGACCGGGTTCGAGTGGGGCAAGGCCCACAAGGACGACGCCGCCCAGGCCAAGGGCTACCTGCCCTCGCACTACGAGAAGATGCCCCTGATTCTGTCCGATAAGTACATGGGCTACTTCATGGTGCCCGACGAGCGCTCGTGGAACTTCAACTTCATCGGGGTCCGCCACTCGCCCACCATGCAGTACGGCGTCCGGCTGGGCATCCCGCTCGAGTTCTACCACCCCTCGCACCGGCCCAACCACTTCCTCAAGTTCGTCAATGCCGCCTTCAACGAGAAGGACGCCAACCCGGCCGAACTCGAGGACTTCTACGCATGAGGGCCCGGGGACCGCGCGTTTTTTTCCGCGATTGTGATTTTCGATTAATCAAACCCCGCTCATCAGCTCCTCCTCGCACAATGCTTCGTCGTCGTTGTTTTTAGAAGAAGCGCCCTATGTTTGCCCTAGCGCTCGCTTTGGTTGTTCAGAGAGCCGGGGCGCTCGACAGCGCGACCGGTGAGATGGGCAGGGAAGATACCGACAATCATGTTGTTTTCCAACCAAACGCAAACACGGTGTCCCATCGGCCGCTCATTCGGCCTTTCCCATCGGCCTGCTATGGGGAATTATGTGGAACTTGCACGGGGCTTGATGGCCGTGGCGAGTGGTTTGGCTGCTGTGCGTGGCGGCGGTGAAGGTTTGCGGCGGGCAATCCGGAAAATTAATTGCCGTTGTGACTCGGCGATGGGGGAGGGGGGAAGGGGGGGGGGGGTCTAGCCACCACGCATGATCTTACCGGGTGGCGGTGGCAGCCTCGGCGGTTGCAGTTGCGGGGGCCTCGGGAGCGGCCCCGAGGGGTGCCGGCACCAGCAGGTTGTGCGAGAAAGCGAGGAGCCCGGCCGGGCCGCGAACCTGAAACGTGGGGCATGGGGCATGGGGCAGATGGGGGGTGAGGACGCCGCCGGAAAAACTGTGGTCCGAGCCCAGCGACACAAACGCGACCACGGGGACCGGCCTCCGAGGGCAAGGCAGACATAGAGGCACACAGACACAGGCAGACATAGAGGCACAGGCAGCCATAGAGGCACAGGCAGACATAGGGGCACAGGCAGACATCGAGGCACAGGCAGACATCGAGGCACAGGCAGCCATAGAGGCACAGGCAGACATAGAGGCACAGGCAGCCATAGAGGCACAGGCAGACATAGGGGCACAGGCAGACATCGAGGCACAGGCAGACATCGAGGCACAGGCAGACATAGAGGCACAGGCAGCCATAGAGGCACAGGCAGACATCGAGGCACAGGCAGACATCGAGGCACAGGCAGCCATAGAGGCACAGGCAGCCATAGAGGCACAGGCAGACATAGGGGCACAGGCAGACATCGAGGCACAGGCAGACATCGAGGCACAGGCAGCCATAGAGGCACAGGCAGCCATAGAGGCACAGGCAGACATAGAGGCACAGGCAGCCATAGAGGCACAGGCAGACATCGAGGCACAGGCAGACATCGAGGCACAGGCAGCCATAGAGGCACAGGCAGACATAGAGGCACAGGCAGACATAGGGGCACAGGCAGACATCGAGGCACAGGCAGACATCGAGGCACAGGCAGACATAGAGGCACAGGCAGACATAGAAGCAGACATAGAGGCACAGGCAGACATAGAGGCACAGGCAGACATAGAGGCACAGGCAGACATAGAGGCAGACATAGAGGCACAGGCAGGCATCGAGGCACAGGCAGAGACGCAGACAGCCAGACACAGAGAGGCCGAGACAGTGCAGACCTCGGAAGCCTGCAGGGGCAGCCGGACGATGTGGCACAGGTCCCCATAGAACTCGGCGATCTGGGCCAGGTAACGGTCCTGCATCCGACGCCGCGAGGCGCACAGCGGGCAGCGGACCTCTGAAAAACCACCAAATCAAAGGACGGGCGGCGCGGGGTGAATCAGCTGGACAGAAGACGAAATATCCGCCTGACCGAAGCACAGACCACAGGACAGATCCTCCCCCTCGGCTCCCTCCCCTCGCCTCCCCCTCCCTCGCCTCCATCTCCCTCCCCTCGCCTCCCTCGCCTCCCTCCCCTCGCCTCCCTCGCCTCGCTCCCCCTCGCCTCGCCTCCCCCTCGCCTCGCCTCCCCCTCGCCTCGCCTCCCCCTCGCCTCGCCTCCCCCTCGCCTCCCTCGCCTCGCCTCCCTCGCCTCCCTCGCCTCGCCTCCCTCCGACCGGAGAGACGGACCTGGACAGGGCACGACGATCTGGTTGACGATGATGTTGTGCGAGTCAATGCCGAACCGGGCCAAGTCCATCAGCAGCCGCTCCGTCTCGTACAGCGACAGGAACTCCGCAATGCAGACGCACACGAAGGTGGTCTCCTCCTGATGGTGATGATGATGGTGATGGTGATGGTGATGATGATGATGATGATGATGATGATGATGATGATGATGATGATGATGATCTGGATGGTTGGATGATGATGATGATGATGATGATGATGATTGGATGATGATTGGATGATGATGATGATTGGATGATGATGATGACTGGATGATGATGATGACTGGATGATGTCTGGATGATGATGACTGAATGATGATGCAGACGCACACGAAGGTGGGTCTCCTCCTGCGGCCGAATCGTGATGCAGGCATATGGATGCACTTGGGAGACGGAAGCTTGAGGGGGTGGGGGGTGGAGGGGCAGTGGGAACGGGGAAACGGGGTGGGAGTGGGGAGTGGGGGAAGTGGGCAGGGGGTGGAAGCGGGGGGAAGGGTGGGTGGGTGGGTGGGTGGGGGGGGGGGGGGTGATGCCGACCGGGTTCTTGAAGCATTCCACCACCTGCTGGGCGCCTCGCGACAGGTCGTCCAGCTTGCTGAAGACGTCGAGGTCTTGAGCCTCACCGCCACTGCCTGAAGCACCCCGAAATAGCGTCCCCGCAAGCTGTGGGGGGAAGTGGAAGGAGAACCCATGGGTAACAGCGACCCGCCGGCCGGCAAAAAAAATATTTCCCATCAGCCATACGGACCTGAGTCACGAGACCCCCAAGGGACCCGCGCAGCTTCAGGAACTGCTGCAGGGTCTTGACCACCATCTCGGGCATGCTCAGCAGCCGGAGGGTGTGCCCCGTGGGGGCGGTGTCGAACACGACAATGGAGAAGTCCATCTCGCGAACGTGTCTGCTCGGCAATGGAACGGGAGGGATCAGAAAACTGTGGCGTTACGACACAGACTGCATCAGCATGGCGAAACTGAGCGCTTCGTCGATGCCGGGCATCCCGCTGGCGACATTGGCAAAGATCCCCCGGAACTGCTCGCTGATCGATTCGAGCTCCTGTGTTTCGAACTTGCCTTCGATTTCCTGGAGAAGAGCGGCCTCATCGCAACAGGTACGCGCGGCGGCAGACCATGACGTAGAGATTCGTGAATCCATTGACGAGTTGGGGCTCCCCGTTAAACTGTTGATCGAACGCATCCGATGTACTGTGCGCAGGATCCGTGGAAACGAGAAGCACCTTTTCTCGCTGCTTGGCCAGCTCGATGGCAAGACAGCTCGAGCAGGTCGTCTTCCCCACGCCGCCCTTTCCGCCCACGAAAACAAACTTAAGGGACCGCTGGTCAATAATGTTCTGGAGGGTCCCGGGGAGTGCTGACGGTGCGCTCATTGCTTTTCCGGTTTCTTCGGAGAGCCTCCCACTCCAGAAGGGTCGAAGAAGCTGCTTCGGAGCCACCTTTTCCTTTCCGGAGCCCCAGAGAAGAGATATGATGTTCGTTTCCAAAGGAGAAATGAGCGAAAAACATCTCTGTTTGCCCTCTTTTGTTTTTTGCCGCCCCTGCGGAAGACGATCCCAATGGTCTGTAATGTCAGGATTGTTCTGATTGGCGCGAGTGCGGGGACGGGCACGGGCATGGGCACGCCAACGCAGGCAGGCGCAGGAGATGGAACGGGGACGGCCCGAGCAAAGGCGATCTCGACCAGGGCACACACCTCACGGCGTGCGGATCCGATCGGCCCCATGAAAAAGGTGGGCGAGGTCCGGATTGTCGGCGGCGAAGCAGGTCCGGATTCCGTCGGGGCATGATAGATACCCCTGACCGTCTGCCGCACTCCCCCCGCCCAGCCGGGCTCCCAGCGTTTGGGTCACAGTGCGAGTGGACCCTGTCTCCAGCCGTCTGGGGAGAAATTTGTGCGCATCGGGCTGTGGGCCCACTACGGTCTGTCTTCGTCGGTCTCGTTCATGTCGTTCTTGCAGGGTCGACGAGCTTTGTCGTTCTTGGGAGAAGCTGCCATCGACCGATGCGGCGCCTTTCATGCCCACGAGAGTTCCGAGTTCCGTCAGGCTTCAACACGCCCAAGAACAGCGGCTGGATGCGACTCTGGTCCTTCGCCATCTTGCAGTGGCGGTGTAGACGAAAAAGCAGCAAGTCGACGACTTAAGGACTCGGGGGGAAAAAACGTGTTGGCCCGGGGACGATGGGGCAATTGCCCTTGGGGTAGAACCTTTCTTTTTGTCCCTTTCTTGAAATGAATCCTCTTCTTTTCCTTTGTATCGTTCTCCTCTCCTCTTTCTTTCTTTCTTTCTTTCTTCCTCACCCCTTTCATCGTTCTTCTCCGGCAATTGCCCCATTGTCCCCGGGCCAACACGTTTTTCCCCCATTGCCCTTCCAAAGGCTGCTCCCGGGCCCCGTGCCCCCCGTTCCGCTTCCTCTGCTCGTCCTGGACCCCCGCCCGACGTTCGCCCCCCGCCGCCCCCGTTCGCCCAGTTGCATATTCCGTCCACCCTCCCGTTTGGCAAAGTGGTTCCTTTCGCTCATGAATTCCGTGCCAAGCTGGAGTCCCTCTGTGGGAAGATCCGTGAGGACGACCACACGGAGGTCGAGGTGGATGAGGCAACCGCCGCCCTGTTGGCGGTTGCCGCCCAGACGGTGGGTGTTCCGAGGCGGAAGCTGTCTACCGGCCAAGCTAGGTTGGCCGTCCCCCGGGCCGAGGCCCTGGTTGCGCTGGGTCGCGCCGCCGACGCTGTTCGGGTCATCAAGGGTGCCGACTTGGAGCCTTTGACCCCCCAGCAGCAGTTGGACGCCCTCGGTGCCCTCCATCACCCCGCCCCCTTGCACGTTGCCCCCGATTACCTGCGCCAGTATTTTAATCCCACCCCCACGCAGGCTCCCGGCCCGGACGAGTCGGCGCCGCACTTCAGCGACCGCGATGTCAGGCGCGCCTTGTTCGGCTTCAAGCACGGGGCCGCTGCGGGTCCGAGTGGCTTGGCCCCGACCACATCCGCAGCGCGGTCCGCAAAGATCCTGCCATCCTGCCTCTGCTCGCCGAGGCCCTGAACTTCTTCGTGAAGTGCGGGCGTCTCCCTCCGACCCTGGCCGCAGCCCGTCTTGTCGCGATCCCGAAGCCCAAAGGAGGCACGCGACCGATTGGAATCAGCGAGACCCTTTGCAGGCTCGCCATGAGGCTGCTGGTTCGGCGTTTCGAGGGGGTGACGAGGGAGAGGCTTTCACCCTTCCAGTTTGGTGTGTCCGTCAAGGAGGGTGCGCCCCTCATAGCATACATCTCAGCGTCCGTCGTGGAGGCGTGCGAGGCGGGTCGGCAGCCCTACTGCCTTGTGGCTGTCGACCTCCGCAACGCGTTCCAAGCCCCTTCGCGCGAGGCGGTGCCCTGGCCGCTCAGCGCGTCGGGTGGAGCCAACCGGCTGTCAAGCTGGTCCAAGGTCTGTACGCTAACGAGGCCCTGTTCTCCGGTGGGGAGAGGGTCCCTAATGCAAGAGGAGTCCGCCAGGGATGCCCGGCGAGCCCCCCCTTGTTTGCAGGGATCCTCGACCCAGCCCTACAGGTCCTCGAGGCCGACAAGGCAATTCCGAGGCTCATGCTCCCGGGAGAGGGCTTGGGCCTCGTCGTCCCCCGCGTTCTGAGCTACTTTGATGACATCCTCCTGTTGGCACCCTCTCCCGACGTTGCCCAGCACCTTCTGGGTCTCCTGCGCACCCTCATCACTCCCCTGGGCTTCGAGATCAGCCCCGAGAAGTGTTGGGTCATCTCCAATGCCCTCGACCCCAAAGTCCGCCTGGTCCCTGGCGGGCTTCCTCTACCCGTCCGTCGCCTGGCGGATGGGGTGACGGTCCTCGGGGTCCCCTTCGGCCCGGCGTGCAAGGTGGCCGAGGTGGTGGCCAAGAAGGCTGAGGGCGCCCTGGAGCTGGCTCGCAAGCTCGCTGAGCTGTCGTCGCAGTCGTTCATCCTGCTCCTTCGCCTCTGCGTGTTGCCCAAGCTGACCTATCTTCTTAGGACCACGGCCTGCTCCCCGGCCCAGAGGGCGGTCTTGGGCCGTTTCGATGCCTCCCTTCGCCTGCTCGTCAAGGAGAAGCTTGGCCTCCCGCTCCTGCCTGCGGGGCAGCCCCCCTCCTTGTTCGATGACGTGATCTCATTGCCTCCTTCGGAGGGTGGGCTGGGCCTCCCCCTCTGTGTGACTCACAGGAGGCCATGCAGGTCGGGGCCTCATCTCGCTCTTCAACGCCGTCGAGGACCTTTCACCTCGGCTGTCGACGCTTCTTGCCGGGATCGCCAAGCTGGACGGACCCAGCTTCGTGGGGACTCCCTCCGCACCGCTGCCAAGAGTTTCTCGATTCGTCGGGAGGCTCCGGCCAAACCTTGCGCGGCTCTGCCGCGTTTTGTGGTGCAGATGGGAAGACCCTGCGAGGCCAGGTTCAGCACAGCCTTCTGGCGGCTCGGAACAAGGCTACGGCCGCCAAGGCTCTTGCGCGCCTCCCCCCGGGCCGGCTCGCAACATGAGGCTCTCTTCGGTGAACCCCGCTACCACTGCCCTCCTCGCCGCCTTTCCCTCGAATCTCCTCAGGCTCTCGGATGCAGACTTCACAGCCCTGGTCATGCGCCTGGCCGGAGCCGCCTGCGCTCCCTCCATCCATGCCATCTTCTCGGGCCCCTTCGGACCTGAGAAGTGCCCCGTCTGCAAGAAGGACATCGCCCAGGGCCACGAGCGCCTCTGCAAGTGTGCTCGCAACCTCTACTACAAGCGCCACAACAACGTGCGATCCATCCTGGTGTCCCTTCTGCACACCACGCCCGGCTGCATCGTCCGGGCCGAGCAATCCTGGACTACGGCCCCAAGCTGGCGCCGTGGGACCCGTCCCGCGCGTGCCCCAAGACGAAGGTGCGCCGCCCCGACATCTCCTTCACCTTCGTCTCCGGAGGTGCACTACCTCGACCTGGTAGTGGCCGAGCCCCTGGCCGTCTCCCACTCCGCCGCCGCCGCCCGAGGGGACGTGCCGAGCCAGGCCGAGGCACAGAAGGAGACCGAGTACAAGGAATGGTGCGCGAAGAACCCGGGCAACCTCTGGCCCTTCGGCATCACGGTGGTCGCTCAGCTTGGCCCCAAGGCCGAGAAGTTCTTCCACCTGGTGGGCGAGGCGCACCACAAGGCCGAGCGGACCTTCAACCGCTCCTTCTGGCTGGCTCGCATTGCCGCCACGCTGGCCCGCTGGGGTGCGGCGCTCGAGGAGACCTGGGCCCAGGCCGCCACCGCCCACCACAAGAGCACGGGCCTGGCATGCTTCAACGTGGCTCTCGACCAGTACAAGATGGAGAGCGACCCCAACGCCAAGATGGGCTAAAACGGTGAGTGGGGTAAAATCCTTTCTTTTTGTCCCTTTTCTTGAAATGAATCCTCTTCTTTTCCTTTTGTATCGTCTCCTCTTCCCTCTCTTTCTTTCTTCCCTCACCCCTTTCATCGTTCTTCTCCGGCAATTGCCCCATTGTCCCCGGGCCAACACGTTTTTCCCCCTTCCGCGCAGTTTGACAGTATCCTACAGTCCCGCGGTATACAAGACTCTTTCCGGGCCAGTGCGCCTATTTTGTTCGCCGTTCTTGTGGCGCCCGTATGACTTCACGAGGCGAAACACCACCGCCTTCTTCAATTGAAGAGATCCTTGAGCGGGTCCTTCAAAAACGAGCGCAATCCGCTCGATTCGTATCACCATCCTCCTTGGCTGTTCCCAAGTCTGCACCGACAGTCAAAGCCAAAAAATAATATGGTTTCTTCGCATCACATTTCACAGGAATAGCGTCAAAGCCAGCACATCCCTCTCCCCCCACTATGTCCCGCTTCAACGAAAGCATGAGCCCTATTCCCTCGAAAAAGTGATGCTTGCCAGGTTAAAGGACGCTTACAGGGTCTCTGCTCTTATTTCCCCCCCTTCCTCACGCGTCCCACCCTCGATCTCAGGATCGCGATGTCCCCCCAACACACGTCCGGCTCCTTGAGATGGTCGAAAAGGGCGCTCTGCCAGATTCGTTGATTTCTTCTGTTTTCGGAAATACGATCAACGCCGGTGAGCTGAAAGATCTTATGGTTCGACGATGTCCCCCCAGCGCAACCGCCTCTGGGCTGTCTCCCATGTCCACGGAGCGATCCGCAGTCAGGCCTGGCACCGCAGGCACTTGCGGCATCGCACCAGCCTCCACCCCCGGGGTCGCCGCCCCGCCCCCACATCCGGCCCTCGTGCGGCTGGAACCCCTGCCCCCAGACACTGCCGCCGCGCCCATGGACGATGACGAGGACGACTACGGGGGGGAGGACGACTTGGGCCGGGGGGATGTCTCCGCCCGCCCGTCGACCACCCAAACCGCCCGATTCTGGGCTCAGCGCCCAGCCTCAGGTGCCTCGTCGCGCAGCAGCAGCGTCGGCGCCGCCGGCCGGCCCGCCTCCTCATCACGCAGCCTCCGGCCCACCACGGCCTCCACCCAGGCCACCGCCTACCCCCTCCCGCGCAGCGTGCGCATCCCCCCACTGGCCGTCAACGGCAGCGGGACGCGCCAGCGGTTTGACTTCACTCCGGCCACCATCCAACGCACCTTTGAGGCCTCCTTCCTGACCCGGACCGCCCGCCGGCCCCCCAGCAACCCCGCCCCGGAGCCGCCCAAGGAGACCCCCGGGGCGGGGCTGCTGCACGATGTCCGGGCCATGACGGGCAAGTCCGAGTACGCCCTGGAGCTGGAACGGGAACGGGAGCTGCGCGAACTGGGCGTCGATTTCGAGGGCAGCACCGCCAGCGGTCTGTCTGGTGGGCATCGGGGCATATGGGAATGGGCATCTGAGCATCTGGGCACTGGGAATGGGAATGAGCATATGGGGAGTGGGAATGTGAATGAAACAGGCGAGACGAAGGATGGTGAAAGGCTCCAACTCATTCTTCTCGTTTCCCTCCGGCCCGCACACCGTCATCGCGTCATTTTCATTCTTCTCCTAACCACCACCCACCACCCCCCCCCCCCCCCCACACACACACACACACACACACAGGTTTTCTGGCCACTGCCCGTTCGATGCCCAACGCGCCCCTCCCCGCCCACCTCCCGCTCGGCCCTGGTCATTCCCCGCCCCCGCCCCTCGACCGGCTACGGGCGCCCACCACCACCCGACCCCGCTTCCAATCCCTCTTCGCCAACGCCACCGCACGGCCCGTCACCGTCCCCACGGCCCCGTTCTCAGCTCCCCCGTCCCGCCCGCGCCCCCGCTCGCTGTCCATCAACCCAGCCGCCGCCGCCGCCATTGGGCTGGGCGACCAGCCCCCAGACAGCGCGCGATCCTCCGTTTCGTCCACCTCGGTCGCCATCCCCGTTCCCCAGCCCCAGCAGCAGCCCCGGGCCGCCTCGGCAGGGCCGCCCCCGCCCAACTGCCTCTCGCCCGCCGACCTGGTCGATCGGTACAACCGCACGGTGGTCGCGGGGGAGCAGACCAAACGCGCGCGGGCCGTGGCCGGGTTTGGCGGGCTCGGGGCGCTGGACCTGCTCCACCGGCCGCGCCCCGCCGGCCTGCCGCCCCGCCCGCCCACCACCGCCACCGTCCCGCGCAAGCCCGGGCCCAAGGACACGGGTCGGGAGTACCTGCGACAGCAGCGTCACATGCGGGAGAACGTGCACGGGTTCAGTTTTCAGGAGGCCCCGACAGTGTTGACTCCCAAGCTGCGCCAGATGAGCGGGGCCCTGGCCCAGGTGCTCGGGTCGCGGATGTTGGGCACCAGCGTGGGCCGGGTCGAGGGCATGCTCAAGGGGGTCGACGTCGAAGGGCCCGGGGGCGCCAGTTCCGGCCAGCACCAGCGGGTGTAATTCGGGTATGGTATGGGTGGCTCGCCTCTTCTCTCTCTCTCTCTCTCTCTCTCCTGATCTTCCGGGTGGAGGGTCCCCGCGTGGTGGGATGGGACGGGATGGGGGGCTTCGCTTTTCGCAAGGCTGCCGCCGTGTTTCGGTTCATTTTTTTTTGTTTTTTTTTTTGTTTTTTTCGTCGTCTTTGTCGTCGTCGTCTCGTCTTTATTTGGCTCATTGTCGTGGTGGTCCCCTGATTCGTTGTGTGTGTGTGTGTGTGTGTGTGTCGGGCTTCCCCCTTTCTGTGGGTATTCGCTTTCGTTGTGTGGCTTCCCTCCTCCTCCTCCCTCCCCCCCCCCCCCTAACCCCATTTTTGTGGTCCCACCTCTCGACCCCCCGCCTCTTCCCCATCCCGCCGCCCATCGCTCGTCACCATCATCCCATCCGTCCCTGTCTCCTCACACCACCACACCACACCACCCCCTCCGGCATTGTATGCGTCGTGTCGAGTCTCCGCCTCCTCTCCAGCTCCACCACCCCGACCACACCCACCTCTCCTGCGGGGACGTGTCGAATCACTCCTCGCGCAGCCTCGTTGAAGGACACCAGCTGACATTGTGATGACAACAAAAAAATCAAGAGGGTTTCACCCCGGTTGCAGTGCCTGGGGGGGGGGGGGGGGGGGGGGCGACAGCGTCTATATCAATGAATACAGAGAAAAGGACGGGTGTGTGTCATCGCGGGTCCCCCCTTACGAATCCGGGGCAGGCCCCACCATCATCATCATGGCCGGCTCCTGCTCGCCGTTCGCCTCCTCCACCCGCATCGACCGGCCATCATCACCATCATCATCCTCAGCCGCCGCCTGCCCTGGCTCAACATCACCTCCCGGCCGCTGCTGCTCGGCGCCCGCCTCCGGAGCAGCAGCAGCAGCAGCAGCAGCAGCAGCAGCAGCAGGCGGCATGCCGCACGTTGCCGACTTAGCCGTTTTCTCACCGCCGGCCAACTTTCGCATGAACGCCGCAAGCCGCTCCCCAAGTGCGCCGCTCACGGTTGCCGGGGCCCCGTCCCGCTCAGGTGCCGCCCCACAGCCGAGGGAGCGCCGCAGGTTGGGGGTCGGCGTTTGCTGGGAGCTGGTCGGGCCGCGGGTCGGGGTGCATGGCGGGGCGCCCGAGGGGGTGGCGGCGTTGGCGGGCTGCGGCGGGGCGGGGGCAGCGGCGGCGGGCAGATCGGCGATGCGAGGCGCCGCGGCCCGCAGGGTCTCGGAGAGCTGCGCGGGCCACTGGGGCTGCCAGGCTGCACACGGCGGTGGTGGGGGGAAGTGGCGAGCAGGCGCAGAAGAAGAGAAATTCCGGGGGTGATGAGCACTGTATACCACCCAACAGGCTCAAAGATCATCAGAGGATGTCTGGTGCATGTGGATATGAGGACGGACCCTTCTTGCGGGGCACCTTGAGCACGGCCTGCAGGCACACCAGCAGGGGCCAGGCCTCGGCCGCGCTGGGGCACTCGCCCAGCTGCTCCACAACCAGCCGACACAGCTGCGGCATGGCCGGGCCGCAGCGGGACACGCAGGCTGATGGGGGAGCATCGGATGGGTGGGGGGGGACGTGCGGGGTGTGTCATTACAGAGAGGGGGTGAGCGCTGGTCAAAATTGCATTGTTTTGATGCGATGCGGAAGTCAGGAACCCCGACCCCTCCCGGGGCGCTCGTCCGGGGGGCACCGCCAGCAGCAGACCCTCCAAGCAAGCGGCGGCCAGGGGCGGCAGGGCCGGCAGATCCTCGGGGGCATCGGGGGGAACCTGTGGGAAGAAAGCAATGAATGTCGGTTGGTGGTGCCGAAATCCCCGCCTCCCCTCTCCTGGAAGTGGGTGGGAGTCAGGCAGCGAGGGGAAAGGGAAAGCCTGCACTGTACTGCTTGTCATGGACTCGATAGGACCGGACCCCCTGTTTCTTGATCTTTACCCAAATCGTTTTTTTTTTTTTTGACACGGGTGGGACATGTTTGATCAAACGCACTCAGAAGAAAAGGAGGAAATTGGATGGCGAAATTTTTATTATTTTTATTTTTTTTGCGGGTGTTTGATCAAGCATGCGACAGCGGGGTGGGGTGGGGTGGGGTGGGGTGGGGGTGGGGGTGGGGCGCGTGGATGGGGCGCGTGGATGGGGCGCGTGGATGGGGCGCGTGGGTGGGGCGCGTGGGTGGGGCGCGTGGGTGGGGCGCATGGATGGGGCGCGTGGATGGGGCGCGTGGATGGGGCGCGTGGGTGGGGGTGGGGGGGGGGGGGGGGGGGGGGGGGGTGGGATGGCGGACCGGAACGGAGGCCTTGATGAGGCCCAGCACGAGGGCCGCTGCGGGTTCTTCCATGTGACGCCTGGGGGGGGCCGAGGGGAGGGCGAGGTGAGTGCCGGGGTGGCAGGTGATGGGGGCCAGAAGGGAAGACAGTCGAGCAGAACAAGGCGGGGGGTCCTCACCCGAGATGTGCCGTGACGCAAGGTTCGCTTCAATGCGGACGGGCCAGCGGCGGTGCTGATGCTCGACAATGCAACACACAACACACAGATTCACGAGATGCGATCCTTTCACGACACCACACCACACAGCCCTCGAGCTGGACCCGGGCAAGGAGCTCTCGGTCGACAACGCCAACCGACATTTGACCGCGGACAAGCGAGGCTACGAACCACCCGAAAGGCCTCCACGCCTCATCTCAAGGTCATTGCCGATGCCGACCGTCACGCAGGGAAAAATTATGGGTCACACACACACACAAAAAAAAAACAAGTCCCAAAATCCCTGTGCGGACTTCTTGTAGAGGGCCAGCACGTGGCCGAGCAGCGAGCCGAAGGTGAGGGCGGCGCTTGGGGGAGCCGCCGTGATGGCGCTTTCCAGCAGGTCGCTCACGAACTGCGCCCCCCAGACAGAGAGGAACACGGCGAGGTGTGGCGGTGAGCACAAACGACAAAAAACCGCCGCGCGGGCAGGCGGCACCACAAAGGGGCGTGCGCTGGAAGGAAGTGCAATGGGGGGGCTTCGGGGAGGACCTGGTCGCCCTGGTGGGAGGCCGCCGCGTGGACGGCGAGGGCCCCGAGTTCGGCCACGAAGGGCGGGGCGTGGGGCCGGTCTGCGGGACACAGGGAGAGGAGGGAGAACGGATGATGGCATCGGGCAGTCGGTTCGGAGATCATCATTGCTGTTTCGGCGGATGCTCGAGCCGACAAGAGAGACAGAAATAATTTCTTCAAAAAGAGACGAGATGGGAATCCCGACAAACTCATGGCGACCTCCTTTTTTCGGCTGTGGGAAAAAGTGTGTGTCGTCGCACAGGCATATATCCGAAAACGGCATCAAACGGAGCCCAGAAACGGACAGGATCCACCATCTCCTATCCAATCCAGGGGGATGCAGGGAGACAGGCGAGGAGGGGAGGCGGGTCCGACGGACCGACTGCCTTGGCCAGGGCGCCCACTGTGTCCGCCATGGCCAACTGCTGGCCCTCCGTCGGGGCCCCCAGCAAGCAAGCCGTCTCAAGGACCCGCGCCCCGGCAGCCCCAACGGCCGCCCCGAGGGGCGAGGGGGCCACACTGTGGAAGGAGAAGAGATAAAGACAAAAGGTCTCGTCATCATCATTGCGGCTGATTCGGGGAGGATGATGTGATTGATGGTCGCTTGGACCCGAATCGACATGAGATAGCGAAGAGGATCGGCATGCCAACCAACCAAAGAGCATCCCCAAACACAGCGCCACCAAACATCATCGAATCGCTACTTGACGCAATGCCATTCGTGTCGTGTTTGTACCCATCGGGCCGTGTCAGCCATGGGGATTGCAGGAAGGGCCGCGCCACACCACGCCGCCCAGAAGAGATCGAGCACGCATTGCGTGGCCACGGACCAGCCGGCCAGAAATGGCACCACCGTCTCCATGAGCCACAACCGGAAGTGCTCCAACGTGTGCTCCCCACCCAGCGGCTGCCAGGGGCGGGCGGGGGGGGGGGGGGGGGAGGGAGGGGGGAGGGGGGGGGGGTAGTGGGATTGGGCGAATGAAATGGGGTGGGAGGGCAGGGCGGGGAATGCCATCACGAGTTGGTTGGATGCTGGGGATGACGCTGATGCTGATGCTGATGATGCTGATGATGATGCTGATGATGATGATGATGATGATGCTGACGCTGACGCTGACGTGCTGACGCTGATGTGTTGATGCTGATGTTGATGTTGATGTTGATGCTGATGCTGATGCTGATGCTGATGCTGATGCTGATGTTGATGCTGATGTTGATGCTGATGCTGATGCTTATCGGCCCCCACGGACAGTTTTCATGAGGGACGCATGGAGCAGCACCCGGCCGTACGTCTCCAGCCCCTGCACTGCGAAGGCCGGGACCCGCTTGCTGTCTGGCTGATGCGGGGCGTCTGTGGCAAAGGCGGCTGTCAGCGGGCGGGCCACCAGGTTCTGCAGGCTGTTCGCTAGGGTCAGGGCCAGGCAGGGCACGGGAGGACGGCCTGCGGCGGGCGATTTGCTGCGGGGGGCCCGGGGCGCGTCGGGGCTGGTGGGCTCGAAGAGGACGCCACGGCAGGATGGGGTCCGCTGGTCGGCCAGTGTGGGGATGAGGACACGGGGTGGCGGGGGTGGCAGGTGTGAGTGGGTGATGCATATGATGCGACAAACGGGAGCGGAAAGGGCACGGGCGCGCCACAGGCCGCGATGATGGTGCAGAGATAGGCCGGCAGCGGCAGGAAGGCGACAGACCAGCACCGCGTCGAGGACGGCCAGGGCCCACAGGGCGCTCGGCAGCGGGCCCCCGTCCTCTTCGTCCGCCTCCTGCTCTTCCGCCTCGGCCTCCCCTTCGTCTTCATCGTCGTCGGCAATCCCCCGGGCCCCACGTTTCGGCTTCTGCTTTTGCAACTTGACCCGGGCGCTGGCCCGCCGGGGGGTAGCGGCAGGGGTTGGGGTGGCCGTCGCGGGAGAGCCCGAAGTGCCCAAGACCTTCAGACACAGGTCAATCACCTGCAGGGTGCGTGCGACAGAGAGATGCGTGCCAAACCCTCTTGTGAAAATCCCTTCTTTGTAACTTGTGGGGATCCTCATACAAGGCTGCACGAACACGAGACTGGCAGACTGGTGTGGCAGCTGCGTCAGTACAGGGAGGGGGGGCAGGAGCAGGAAAAGAACAAAAAGCAGAGAGGCAGAACAGGTGGCTGTGGTGGGCGTCTGTGTGCGTGCCAATACAGAGAGGATGAAGTGAGTCTGTGTGTGTGCCAATAACAGAGAGGGAATGAACTGTCTCGGGGAAAAATCAGGTGTATGAAAATGGTGGCATTTCGGGAAGGCGATGAAGTTTGGCCGGGTGACGTGTGTCTGGGCCGCCCTCAGACCTTTGGCAGGTGTCCCCACGAGCCGAGGCAAGCACAGATGGCCGTCCACTCGGTCTCGGGGGCCGTCAAGGGCAGCTGCCACAAACAGACACACACCCCAGATGGCGTGTGCACGCATGTCAGAGACAATAGGGAAACGAATGGAAAGGGGAGGGAGCGCGAGGAGGAAAGGACGCCCCGACAAGGGTGTCCACCCTCGCCGACCTGCCTGAGCAGCTTCATGGCCGCCGTCCCGCGGCCCGCCAGGCCTGCCGCCTCAACCACCCGCGCAGGTAGCAGCGAGGCCACAGCCAACAGCGTCACCCGAGCGCAACGCGCCGCCTGGCCGAGCGAATCATCGCCGCCCGTGGCCTCAGGGGCGGCGGGCGGTCTCCTGGTGGGCGGGCGGGTGGTGGAAACGAAAGGGGGCCGTCGGAATTCGAGACGATGAAACTCCATTCCTGTGATGGGGTCCATTGGAAATGGTATAATCCTGGGGGGCATCTCTCTCCTCTTTGGTTTCAGCTGCGAGGGCGACGCCCAGTGTGGCACAACACCAGTGGCGACATCAAGAATGGGGGGTCGTGCAGAATTTGCGAGGAGAGGGGAGCGGGTTGCAATCGAACGACCACGTGGGACGCACGGGTCCATGTCCGGTGGGCCAGGAGCAGGGAGCAGGGAGCAGGGAGCAGGAAGCAGGAAGCAGGAAGCAGGGAGCAGGGAGCAGGGAGCAGGGAGCAGGGAGCAGGGAGCAGGGAGCAGGGAGCAGGGAGCAGGGAGCAGGGAGCAGGGAGCAGGGAGCAGGGAGCAGGGAGCAGGGAGCAGGGAGCAGGGAGCAGGGAGCAGGGAGCAGGGAGCAGGGAGCAGGGAGCAGGGAGCAGGGAGCAGGGAGCAGGGAGCAGGGAGCAGGGAGCAGGGAGCAGGGCGGGAGCAGGAGCAGGAGCGGGGCGGGGAGCGGGGGGGGGGGAAGCGACGTGAAACGCGGTCTGGCAGCGAGTGAGGGCGAGGGGCAACAGACACGCCCCCGTCGCTGTCGTCGTCATCGATGACCTTCGCCCGATCGGCACCAGCGGGTCCTGCCGGCGTCTCGTCGGCGTAGAGGGCCAGGTGGTCGAAGAGCAGACCCAGGGTGGCCGCGTGGGTGAAGCTGTCGTGCAGGGCCTGCGTGATGCACGGGGGCGGGGAAGGACAGAGGGGGTGATGACAATGGAAGGACCGAGGGGGGTTTCGGCGATGAGGCATGGGCGAGGGTAGCCCCGAACGGTTTGAGGGGATTGGAGGAGAGGGAGGGGAGGGCAGGGGAGGGGAGGACAGAGACCAGACCAGCACCGAGTCATCGTCGGCAGGACTGTGGGTAATCAAGCCGTGGGCCACGATTGACATAATCTCCACCAGGTGGGCAATCAGTACTGCCGGCCCGGGGGTATGGAACGGGCATCCACACGCGGAAAAACAAAAAATCGTGATGTCAGTGGCCAGGAGAGGAAGGAGGAGGAGCGGGTGGGGGATTTGGTTCGGTGTGAGCGCGAATCGGTTTGGGGGGAACGGGCGGGCTGCTGCGTGAAGGTGGGGGATGTCTGGGCTGCTGGCCGCTGGACAGACGTTTTGTCTTTGGGGGCAGGCCGCCGTCCGGGGCGCGGTCCCTGCGAGGAGGAAGTCCAAAAGACGAAACAGCCCACCAACGTCACCGTCATCAACGCAACCAGCCAGCGAACGATATGAGCATTCATATGATGGTGGTGGTGGGGGACGAGGTTTTGCATGCGAAAGCCCCAGAGGGTGGGCACCACCACCACAAGACCGTGCGATTCGCTCGACATTGTCGGCCGCGTCCAGGGTCACCGTCTCCTTGGCCCCGGCCTCCTCCTCGTCGTCGTCATTGTCATCATCCGCCACCACCATCCGGCCATCGCCGGGCTTCCTGCCCGCCCTGGCGGCCATCTTGGGCGGGGCCGGTCCCACCAGCCGCCGCACCACGGCCGCCAGGGATCGAACCAGGGTGGACGAGGTGGGGCGGTCCGTCACCCGGTAGCCCAGCGCGAAGAACATCCGAGCCGCGTCGGGGGACCTGTGGGCGGGGTGACAGCGGCCGGGGGTGGGCGGGCGGGTGGATCAGATGAGAGCGCTGTGCATCAGAAGGTATGGGAAGGGCTGGACTGTTGACATCTCACACCCGCCAAAGCAGCATCGTGTCACCACGCCGCCAGAGCAGCATCATGGCACCATGCCAGACAGAACATCATCACCACCCTCCCAAAAACACACAGGAAAAAGGGGGCCGAAAGCGCCGATAGGGCGCCATGCGGACCTGCGCACCAGGTGGATGCAGCGCTGGGCCAACGTCTCCATGTCCCCCTGGGCGGGCAGGAAGGACGGGGCCAGCAGTCGGGCCAGCTGGGTCGCCAGCACGGGGCCCTCCGCGCACAGCCGGTAGAGGACGTGGTCCAGGGGAACCACTCGATCGAAGCGGATCGAGCGGATGTCGCTACGCGTTGGGGGGGGGGGGGGGGGTCGACGTTGCCCAGAAGACCGGAAGAGGTCAGGACGGGTGAGTGAAACAATTTCAATTGAGTTTGAATTTGTCGTTCTCTCTCGCTCAACCACCGAGCCACCAGGGCCCGCGAAAGGGGACACGAGAAAGCCCCGAAACCGCTCAAATCTCTCTCATCTTCTGGAAAAACCGAGCCAAGGCCCGCGCATCATCTCTCTCCCCCTCTCAAAAAAAGAAGCACGAGAAGAGATCCGTCTGGGCAGAGGCACCTCCCTCTCGGACACCCACCAGCAGCCACGGACCGGACGGCAAGCAGCAGGTCGATGAAGGCCGCCCGCACCCGCTCCGTGTTGTCGTGCAGCAGCATCCCCAGTTTGGGCAGAAGCTCTGAAGGGACGGGAAGAAAAAGAAAAAGCCTTCGATGGGAATCGAACCCATTACCTCCCGCTTACTAAGCGGGTGCTCTGCCAAGTAAGCTACGAAGGCGATTTATATGTAAACCAAAGGGGTTGCGCGGGCTGAAGTGAATTGCACATCAATCGAATGGATAATTGGATGGTCCTGATGATGACTGGGTGCTGGGATGATGATTGGATGGTGGTCGGACCCTTCAGGACGGGCTGGGCGAGGGGGTTGGCCAGGAGGTCGCGGAGGCCTTGCAGAACGGCCACACGCACGGGGGCCGAGCTGAGCCAAGAACGTGAAACAACCCCAGTTACAAGAAGCATGAAATAATGAGGCGACACGCAACAACGAACGGGTTGTCGAGGCGGAATCCCCGGGGGGATGGAGGCGGACCTGGTGTCGAACCCGAGTTCACCGACCCGCGTCAGCAGCGAGCGGATCGTCTGGCGCAGCGAGCAATCGAAGCGCAGAGAGGGTGTGATGGTGTGACGGTGTGTGTGTGTGTGTGGGGGGGCGACGACACCGGCCCTCATCTCCCCCCTCGAAACCGAGCGCCCACGGACCGGGGCGGGGATCATCTCCCAAAACTCGCGCAGCACCCGGCAGACGCCGCCCACACCCAGGACGCGCACGCTCGGGACAGGGTCCTTGAGCAGCGCCTGCCGGTGGTGACATCCGCGGGGGGGTGGCGGGGTGGGGGGACAAAGGGACGCGGATTGTGAGACGCTGGCGGTGATCGATTTGTCGATCCGTCGGGGGCGATGCGCCGCCGGACAGCTGGCGATCTTCAATTGGGTCCCCCAGGCCGTCCCCCTCCGTCTCTCCAACCCCGGCGAGAGCCGATCACCAGGTATGTCCCCATCCCGTCTCTCCAACCACGGCGAGAGCCGAGTGCCCCATCCCTCATCCACCTTCACACCACCAGCCTCCTCCGTCCCCAGACCAGGAGGGCGTCGAAGTGGCGCTGCAGGGTGGCGTCGGTGGTCTCCCGGTCGCCGTCCGGGTCCATCAGCGGGAAGGCGGCCACCATCAACGAGCCCGCACCCGCCCGGACTGCAAGGGGGGGGTGGGGGGTGGGGGTGGGGGGGGGGGGGGGGGGGGAAGGCCGTACAGAGCACGTGTTGGTGTGGAAGTGCTGGTGTGGTGTGGAAGTGCTGGTTGGGCTGCTGTGGAGGCGGTGTGTACCCTTCGTCTCTCGGATGCCTCTCCTGCCGGTCTGCGTGCGTGTCGCGATTGTGTGTGCGTGTCGTGTAAAGAAGGAAAGGAGTAACGGGGTGGGGGGGGGGGGGGGGGGGGGGGGGGGGCTGTGTGGGGGAGCTCCGCGGACCGTGCGGGTTGGCGGCTGAGAGGGCCCGCCAGAGGATGGGCTCGTAGAGCCGGTAGAGCATCTCGTCCACCTGGCCGATTCGACAGCCACGGGATGAGCGGGTGGTGGTTGGAGTGCGCGTGTGTGTGCACGCAGAATGTGGACGGCGGGGATGAAATGAACTTGGTCTTGAGAGGGAGGTGGCGGGTGAAGTGCCAGTACGTGGGGTAATGGTGATCGGTGGGTGGGGCCTGGGTGGGCAAGCGGACCCCTTCTGTGCCTTGCGGCCATGGAAGACGTTCAGCAGACGCCGCAGGCCCACCGCCAGCCGACTGTCCCGCACGTGGATGGCGGCTCGCATCAGATCTTGCAGACAGCCGTGTTCTGCGAGGCGCGGGGGTTGAAGGAGGTAAAGTGAGGTGAAAGGAGGCAGAAAAGAAATGGCGGGGAAGGGGCGGTGGGATGACAAGGGAGCATGGTAGTGGTGGTGGCAATGGTGGTGGTCGGGTTATTGTGCAAGCCTATGGCGTGGATGGCGGTGGCGGCAGGCGGTGGCGGCGGCAGTGACCGACCGATGCGGAGGCGGTGGTGGTGGTAGTTATGGTGGTGGCGGTGGCGGCGGCAGTGACCGACCGATGCGGAGGCGGGTGGCGCCCTCGGCGATCATCCAGGCCCCCAGGTAAACCTCCCCGTACGCCTCGACCAGGGGCCGCCGCCGGGCCGCAGTCGGCAGCTGAGACGTGCGTGCGTCAACAAAGGGGTGTATGGGCGATTGAAAAGTGTGAGCGTTGCATGGGAAGGGGGTCGGGGACAGCGGGGTCGGCGCGAGAGGCAGGGGTGGGGTGAGGCGCCCAGAGGCGGCGGACCTGGCCGCGGATGGTCAGGTGGATCTGGTCGATGAAAGCCTCGCTGAGGGTGAAGAAGAACGCGAGCAGCTTGAGGCCGTCCCGCTGACGCAGGTAGAGGGGGCTCATGTAGGCCTGCAGCATGAGCCCCTTGAGGCAATCGGCCCTGCAGGTGACGGTGAAGGTGAAGAGTGGAGATTAATGAAAACATCCTGTTTGTCTTGCGTCAAACCACGAATCATCACCGCTGACAATGCAATCCAGCCCCAACTGTCCCGATTCATCATGAATGATCGTCTCAGAAACCAACAAAATGGGGCGTTCGTCCTATTTTATGATTCCATGGAGGTGGTGGAGTGGAGGCGGGGTACTACCCCCAAAAGAAGGCGGCAAGGGCAGGGGCAAGACGGCGCGGACGGAGGCGAACGCACAGGCGCCTGTGCACGACAGTGGGGCACAGCGCGGAAAGCCAGGGGAGAAAGCACCAGGGCGGGAAGGTGGTCCAAGTGGAAGCAAACAACAAGCGGGGGGGTGCGCCGGGGCAGGGGTGCAGTGGAGGCAGCGACGGACGAAGGGTCATCGAAATCCAGCACCCGGTAGGCCTCGCGCATCACGTAGAGCCGATGCAGATCTGCAAACACGAACACAGGGGGGGTGGGCGGATCGGGGGACGGGAGGAGGAGGGAAGCAGGGATCAACTAATTGGTGGCGCGTGGGCTGAGAAGAGACGCAGGGCGCCAGCTGGCGTCGCCGGCGCCCCGACTGCAGCACCCACCACGAAGCCGTCCCGGTGTCCCTGCCCACGGCAGCTCCGACCGTAAAGCGCTCCGGCAACCCTCCGGTGAAACGGGCACACGAACCAACAGGGCACAGGGACAAATGGGCACATGGGCAACAAGCAAAGGGCGTGCGGACCCACCACTTTGGCCATGGGAAGCACCGTGAATGCCATCAGCGATGTGATCGTTTGGGGGATCTGAAGGCCGTGGAGGCCCGGCGAGCGGGCGGGAGGAGAAGAAAGCGGAAGCACGAGGTGAAACAGTGGGACGGGGTGAAGGCGTGTCGGGAGGAGAGGTTTCGCCAAGTCCGGTTGTTGGCACACTGACCAGCTCCTCGCGTTCGGGACGTTCCTGGTTCCACCAGGTCTCACAAAACCGAATGGCCAGCAGCTGGACGGCATCCGGAAGAGTGAGCAGGTCATCTGGGGGAATGGGTGGGGTGGTGTCCACCAAAGGGTCGCGCGAAACGTCATGACGACAGACCATGGATGATGTGGGCACACACACGCAGAGAGCTTGTGGCAACGCGTGACTTGTCGGAGATGAAGGCTTGCGAACAGAGAATCGTCCCCTTGAAGATGTTCACGGCCACCTGGGGGGGGAGGTACATGCATGCGGTTGTGAAGGGTTTCGCTCCGGGTCATGGAACAGACTTCTTCGGGATATTCTGGGTCCGTGTCGTCATCAAGGATCCCAGACGGAGTCTGGCCGCCCTCTTCCGCCGGGAGTTGCTGGACATGACGCTCATGGATGGAGTGAGCGCGCCGAAGATGGGCCAAAAGGGGACGGAAAAGCTTTAGTTCGTGAAGTTTCGAAGGTACCGATTGGAAGAGTTCCACCAAATCGAAGGGGTCAGTACGGGAGTTCTGAGAAAACGGGTGGATCAGAATGCCGGAACACTGAATGTCGGCAAAACAAACCACTTTTTCCATATGACTCAGCCATTGTTGTGGGCTTTCGACCTCAAGCGCTTCGAGAAACGAGTCGAATTTCATAATTCGTTCGAATCTGAAGATAATCGAGAGCCCCCGTTGGGTTGAAGTCGCAATGTCATTTGTTTGTGCTCATTGTTCCCAGCGTTTCTCGGATGATCTACAGCGTTACCAGCACTGCCTTTTGCACCATGGATCTTTCGTGAACCGGGGTGCTGCCGAAGAATCACAGTACTTCCTTTCGGAGATGTTTGATGGACTTGCCCAAGTTCAATCTCGAACGGAAGCCGATCGTTTTCTCCAAAGCCTCCGCGTGTCTGTCGCTCCGCGCATTCCCTGCGGAATCACCGGCGAGTTGTAGGCAATCCCAACCTGCTTTCGAGCAATTGCTCCGAGTTCTGCACCAAGTTCAGGCAATGAGCATAACTGAAAGGTCTGGGCCACCTTTTGCCCGGAAAAACTCAAATCCGTCTCTTTGCTCTTGTAGCCCCTCCGATATCGAGATGGGGAAGTCTGTATTGAAATAATGCACCTCGTCCCTTTTAACACCGCCACACAGAACGGCCGACCTCATTGTGGAGACGGTCAAGCGCTTCCCCTCCGTCATCAGCCTCCCCCAAATCAACCATTTCCTGGCGTGCTGGGCCCGCTCCGCCCAGGCCGAGCCGTTTCGGCAATTTGTCCCATTCCCCAAGTCACCAGCCCCGGGGTCCCAGCCGCAGCACACTCCGCCACCCCCGCCGCCACCACCCCGGGAGGCCGACCTGACGTATCTCCTCAGAGGCGCCGATGGCGGGGCCATGGGAGGGGGCCAGGGCGTGGGGATGTTCGCCAAGAGGTGACGAAGAACCTTTCACGACAGGCCCCCTCACTTGTCCCGTCCCGTCCCGTCCCGTCCCGTCCCGTCCCGTCCCGTCCCGTCCCGTCCCGTCCCGTCCCGTCCCGTCCCGTCCCGTCCCGTCCCGTCCCGTCCCGTCCCGTCCCGTCCCGTCCCGTCCCGCCTCTTCCTCGATCATTCCCTCTCTCCTCGCCCCCCCCCCCCCCCCCCCCCCCCTTCCCTTAATTCGATGCAGTTTTTAAAGTATTAGTTTGTCATGGTTGTTTCGGAAACCCCGCCGGAACACTGCAGAATTTTTTCGCGCCGCTCCCGAGCACATCTCATCCCCCCTCTCCCTCCGAGGGGTCAAACCCGACAGGAAGTGAAGTTTTGTCCGGTCAGGCGATTCGCTCTCCCCGTTGGCGCTGCTGTCTTCGCCCCCCCCCCCCCCCCCTGGTCCTTCGCGAGTCCCCTCTGCTGCCCGCTGTCCGCCTAAGTGGCCCCCCTATCTTGGGCCCTGTCAGCGGCCCACCCCAGCGTGCGGCAGAACCCTGTCCGCGATGGATGCCGAGCCAACTAGCGTCCCCTCAGCCCGCCGAGAGTCCCCTCAGCGGCCCACCGGGCGATAAAATCGGCGATCTTCATGAAAGCGCACAAAAAAAGGAAAACGCGCGGGGGAAATGTACAGCGGGGATGGCGATGATGGAGGATGGCGTTTCTGAGTCTTGGAAGTGACGGGCCTACAGGGCCAGGTGTCATGCGGAGATGGCGGATGGTGGATGGGGCCCGCGACCCCCTTTGGTGAAGGGCGGCAACTCGCCCACGAAGGTGGTGGGAATGCCGGGGGGCGGAGGCCCCGAAGACGAAAGAGGGAGGAGGGGGAGGGGGGAGGGAGGGAGGAAGGAAGAGGAGGAGGAGGCGGCGGTCGGGTCTCGGCCTCAGCTGAAGTAGTCCGGGATTTGTCGGAGGTCGGGCGGAATCACGCGCTCGTTGGTCGGCGCTGTTGGGCGTGGTGTGGGTGTGTGGAGCAAAGGGACTGATCAATTGGACAGGAAGGGTCTCAAATGACGCACAGCTTGAACGAACTTGGGGCGGCGTGGCGTATGCGTCATACAGAGAGAAAGAGGTAACGATTGGGTGTGCGTGGCAGACGTGACTGCGAGGCAGACGTGCATGTGTGCGCGCGCAAAGCAGGTGGGAGTCCGCGCGTCTGTCCGTGCGTGTCAATACAGTGCCCGTGTGTGTGTGTGTGCTGCGTAGCAAGTGTCTGTGGCAGTGTGGGGGTGACCGAGGGGCGGGGGGGCAGGGCGGGGCGGTGGGCACAGGGCGGGGCAGCGAAGGGCAGTGGACAGCGAAGGGCGGGACGCGCGGCACGGGGGTCCGGACCGGCGGCGTATGTGTTGAAGAACTTGTTCAGGAACTGGTCCACCTCCAGCACCGAGGCGATGTTGTTGCACCGGTAGCAGTAGTTGGGCGCCGACCAGATGGTCGAGAGGGTGTTCCCGAAGAGGCACTAGCCACCATCGCCGGAAAAATAAAAATCAGAAGACAGGATTTCAGGGCTGAAGAAACAGAAGACGGCACTCATCCACCGTACACCCTTTCATGCGTATTTGCGCTCACGGGCACCAAGGCCGAGTCCCTTCTTCCCACACCATCGCTGCTGGACCCCTCGCCCCGGCCCACCCAGCCGGACCTGGAACCCGTCGTTGCATAGCTGGTGGGCGCGCATGATGTGGTCGATGCGGTTCTCGTGGAGGAACTTGCGCACAACGTCCCGGCCGAAGGTGTACCCGGCTCCCCTGCGCAGCACCCAGCCCCAGCCCCAGCCCCCAGCCCCCAGCCCCCAGCCCCCAGCCCCCAGCCCCCAGCCCCCAGCCCCCAGTCCCCAGCCCCCAGCCCGCAGCCCAAGACGATTCGCCAGCCGGAGCAGCACGGAGCCAAGGGGTGAGCGAGAGCGAGAGCGAGAGAAAGGGAAAAGGAAAGCCGGTGGACCCGCGGGACTGTGGGCATGGGGGTCGTGCGGGCAGGTGCGTTCGTCAGCGGGTGGGTGGAGGGCCACACGTTGCGGACCGCTGCGAGTTGGCGTAGCCCTCTTTGCTGTCGTCCGGGTCGGACCAGACCAGGTCCGCGTAGGCGCCCTGTGCGGTGACAACCAGCCCGGCCCGGACAGCACAGGCGGCCGGCGGTGGGCAGACACAGACGAATCAGACGAATCACCATCAGACACAGATGAATCAGACGAATCACCATCAGACACAGACGAATCAGACGAATCACCATCAGACACAGATGAATCAGACACAGACGAATCAGACACAGATGAATCAGACACAGATGAATCAGACACAGATGAATCGGACACAGATGAATCAAACACAGACGAATCAGACACAGACGAATCAGACACAGACGAATCAGACACAGACGAATCAGACACAGACGAATCAGACACAGACGAATCAGACGCAGACGAATCAGACGCAGACGAATCAGACGAACCACCATCAGACAGAGGGCGCAGCGATGAGTGAAATGCGGCGCGTCGCTCGGCCGGGCGGGGGATTGGGAGGCGGATGGGCAGGAGGTCGGGGGGGCGGGGTAGGCGTTGGCGCGGGTTCGCACTCGGACCTCGTGGGGCACCTCCTGGAAGCGGTCCAGCACCCGGATCTGGTCGAGCGAGCTGATGTTGGGCGACAGGCCTGGGCGACAGGCGGGGGGGAGGGCGAGGGGAGGAATGCGGAGAATGATGGTGGTGAGGGAGTGCGCCTCTTGATGCGTGTCCGTGACGGTGATGGTGAGTGCGCCTCTTGATGCGTGTTCGGGAGGAGGGTGAGGGAGTGCGACTCTTGATGCGTGTCCGTGACGGTGATGTCCACGTGCCCATCGGATCATCGGATGGTCCTGTTGGCTGTTGTGGGGTGGGCGGAGTGGCGGCGGGGGCGGCGGCTCATCCCCGCATCGCACGCATCTTAACCGCACGATGCCACGCATTCCCGCATTCCGCAGAGCCCGGGGAGGAAGAGGGGGGGGGGGGGGGGGAGTCCCACACGCCGACAGACCCCCGTGGACGCAGAAGAACCGGCCGTCAATCAGGGCCGAAACGGTCAGGTAGTTGAACATATCCGTGAAGTACTGACCAGGGCAGGGCAGGGCAGGACAGGCATGATGAGGACGCTAGGAGACGAGCCCGCATCCACCCACCCACACCCTCGCAGCCCCCACCGGCGCCCCACCCCACCCATCCACTCGTCAGTGGCAGGCCAGTGACGAACCTGCCAGGCATTCGCGTTTCCGTATCGGCGGAAGCACTCGGTGTAGAAGCCATATGTCTGCGGCCGGAGGGCGCAAGCAAGATGAGCCGACACGATATGACGAGATGATGAAACAAGACGAGCCGCTTCAGCCCGCCATCACCAGGGCAACACAAACCTGTGTAATTGATTTCGTTTCGTGGTTGCCTAGAGGAAAACAAGCCTGTGAGGGTCCGGTCGGACAGAGCGGGCCAGACCCCGGAGGAGGGTGATGCGATCGGGGTACCGCAGTTTGAGGAGACAAAGGAGTGTGATGGTTTCCAAAGAAAAGTACCCCCTGTGCAAAGTTGAGAGGAAAAGACGTGTGGGAGCGCACACACAGACCTGTCGACGTAATCACCCAAAAACAGGAAATTGGTGTCCGGGGCCGAGCCAGCGACCCTGAACATCTCTTTCAGGTCATAGAACTGGCCATGTATGTCTCCCACGATGGTCACCTGGGCGGGAACATGAAGAGAGCAGTCGCCGGGAGAAGACGGACCGGGGCGCGCACGGCCTTCACATTGGACTCCAAAATTAACAACGAAATCACCTTTTCGCATAAATCTTTAATCTCTTCTTCATCCAGAACCTCTCCCCGCAGAGCCTTCTCGATCTGGGCGTCGACGCTCATCAAAAAAACGAGAGCGACGACTTTGGCAGAAGCCCCGGGGGACTAGGCCCTCTTCCTGACATCGGCTCGAGCGTTTTTTTCAGTTCAACACTGAGCTCCCACACTTTTGAGGAACTCCGTCAGCTCTGCATCGAGAATGCCACTGGTTCCCAGCAACAGGATGAGGAACGCCGGCAGGCCGTGGCAAGGGCGGGCGACAGGCTAATCATGTCCCTCTTTCGGGAACACCAGACCGTTCTGAGCCAAGTCGAAGACAAAAAGGAAGCCTTTGCAAAGTGCAAAACCGAACGAGATGAGGTTACACTGCGAAGTCACAATGTGGAGTATGAGGAGGGGGTGCACCTCTCGGAGATCGAGCGATGCCGGGCGTTCCGGTTTGTCGAGACATTCCTCGCACATTCTCGCTCATCACCACGCTCCTTGCAGATCGCAACTTGACCAACTCGACCTCCCGCCACTGCCCCCTGCCCTCGCCTACCTCCCCGACGTCGACGCCACCATCTTCCGGCTCACACAAGAAATCCACCGCCGAAAAGGGTCTGCCCCCTCCCATGCCCCTGCGCTTCTCACCCCTCGCAGACTCGAGCGCCAGGTGAAGGAGACCGAGGCCCACGAGGCCACCATCCTGAAGGAGCTCGACAGTGCCACGGCCGAGTTGGCTCGGCTCGAGGCCCACGCCGAGGCCGTCTGGAAGCAGATCCTCACGGGCAAGTCCTTGCTGAAGGAATCCGAGGTGTTCGGGGAGGCCGGAGCCCCGGCCGAACGGCCCCGGGACACGGCCGCCGAGGCGCTGGAGATGCGCCTCCCCGAAGGGCTCAGGACCGTGTATAGCAAGGCCCGCGTCCACGCGCAGCTCTTTGGTCGGTCCGGGATGGTGCGGAGGGGAAGGAGGAGGAAGGGGGGGGGGGGGGGGGGGGGGGGGGGGGAAGGATGAGGAGGAGGGAGGAGGGGGGGGGGGGGGGGGTCGTGCTGCCTCAGTTGGCAGAGTGGCATGGACGAGGTCCAAGTTGCTGCCTGTCAACGACCCTGCTCCTTCACAAGGACTCATGCAAGCGTCCTTCCCCTCCTCTCTTCCTCCTCCCACCCCCACCCCCTTTTGTTCGTCCTCTTTCCATCCCTCCGTCCTCATCTCGTCCCAGGCGAATTGCAGGTCACCCTCCTCGACAAGGGTCCGCGCCGTCCCTCCGAGAACTGCACTCGGCTGCTCAGCGGCAACCTCGCTTTCTTCGCGTCATCCCCTCTCCCCGACTTCCTGCCCTCTTCCGCCCTCGCTCCACCCCGTCCGCATCCTCATCCCCGCTCCGGGACCCGGCGAAATGTGTGGCCTGTGCGCAGGTCCCGAGGGGGACACATCGTTGCCGTGCGTCTGCCTCGCCCTGCCCGAGCACCGTCTGTGTAGATCCCCCCCCCCCCACACACACGCATGCGCCGCCTTCCACCCCGTCCCCGCCTCGTCCCTGCTGGCCTTCTCCTGCGGCGATCCAACCTCCGCCTCCCGCCTCCCGCCTCCCGCCTCCCGCCTCCCGCCTCCCGCCTCCCGCCTCCCGCCTCCCGCCTCCCGCCTCCCGCCTCCCGCCTCCCGCCTCCCGCCTCCCGCCTCCCGCCTCCCGCCTCCCGCCTCCGCCTCCCTCCCGCCGCCATGTACGCACCCGCACTCACGCGCTCGCCCACGTCCTCTCGTCCTCCGCGCAGATGTTGGGCTGGTCTTCTCCATGTGGGAATGGCGCATCCACGCAACCCCGTGGTCTGTATCACCCCCCCCCCCCCACACACACACCGACACGCTCATCCACGCGCCCGACGCCAACCACCGCGCTGCGCAGAGCCTCCTCCCGACCTCCTCCGATCCGGCCGCAGTCGCCGCAGCCGCAGCAGCCGCAGCCTCGCCGATGATCACCGAGTCCTCCCGGTTCCCCAGCCCCGTCCCCAGCCCCGCCCCCCAACCGGCCCTGTCCCCCTCGGCCGCGGCCACTCCCGCGGTCGCCATCCCCCATGCCGTCGCCGCCACCGCCAGCCCTCTGCACCCCACTGCCGCCGCCGCCGCCGCCGCCACAACCACCACCACCACCGCGTCACCGCATCCCCTCCTCGCGGCCCGCATCACCCGGGCACTGGCAACCCTCTTTCAGCCGACCGCGCCACTCCAGGTGGCTCCCACCCACTGGGGATCGGTTGCCTATCCGTGGGCCCAGTATCTCGGGGGGCTGGTGGGGGCATGGCCCTATGTCCCCACGGAGGATGGGGCCCTGGGGGGACCATCCGCAGATGCAGGTCTGCCGATGTCCCCATTTCGCCATCACGACGACTGGACACATGGCACAAAAACGCCCAAACGGGGGTCCCCATTGACGTCGACATTTTGTCATCCTCCCCGCCCCGTTCCGCCCAGTTTTGGTTGCGATCCGCTCGGCCCTGGCATCCTGCGCCCAGACGCACGCCGTCCTGGTGGGCATTGAGCGCGGCCTGCAGACGGTGCGCGAGGGGGCGGCCGAGTGGCACGAGGCGGGCTGCGCCTGGCCCCTGCTGGCCGGCTGCCCCAAGGGGCTCCCGCCCGGGTGCCCCAACCTCGGCGTGGGCTTGGCTGAGGTCCGGTCGGCATTCCCGGTTTTCGTCTTCGCCCATTTTTTTTTTTTCCCCGACACGAGTGGGACCTCATGTTTGGTCAAACACACTCAGCAGAAAAGGAGGATGTAATTGGATGGGGAAAACAGAACAGGAACGGAATCAGATTTTTTTTTTTTGACACGGGCCGGATCTCATGTCATTCGCCTGCTTTTTCTCCGCCTTGCTTGGGTGCCTCTCGTGCGGCTGGGAATAGTTTGTCCCCGTCCCGACGGACCCCCTGAGCTGGCAGTGCACCTTCACCAACCGGGGTCTGTGGCATCATTTTTTTCCGTTCTGCGGAACATGCTCCTGGTATACGTAGACAACCCATCCAGCCGGTTCGGGTGTCTCGTCACTGTTCCCTTGAATTACCCCGGGCGTCCTGCCCAGCTCGCCGATGCCCAGCACCAACAAATGAACGCCATGGTGCCCGAGAATCCACGAGCAGCACAGCTTTTGCGGGAGGCCAGTCAGCCCCCGGCCGCCTCGGGTGATTATAATTTGTTGATTAAGCAACTGGGTCGGGTTCGGGTCTGTGATCTCCTCGCATCAAGATTCTAATCAACACTCTTGCTTTTTCCAGAGGACGTTGGCCGGTGATCTGTCATTATTTGATTGAAGAAAAACTCGGTTGCCTTTTGAACCCACTGTACCTTCCTTGGGACTCCCCGAAGGGGGAAATGGTCCTCCCTTCAACCATACGATCGGGGGCGGACGATGTTGGAAGGGGGAAAAACGTGTTGGCCCGGGGACAATGGGGCAATTGCCGGAGAAGAACGATGAAAGGGGTGAGGAAGAAAGAAAGAATTGGAAGAAGTGGATGACAGGAAAAACAGGGTTTCCCTCCCATCGGGTCATTGGCCTAACTGGCTCTCTGAAAAAAAATGTTTCAGCGTCCTCCGCATGTTGTTCAGAGACAAAAAGAGAGGTTGAAGAAACGAGAGGTCTGTCTCATTTGGGTTTAATTTTTTTTCTTATTTGCTGGTTTTCAGTCGGGGTGGGATTCGTCCACAGCGAATGGTCTGCCACTGCCTGATTTCTCTGTTCTGACCCTTATATATCTCGACCCCAGTTTCCCTGCCCGAATACAACTCGCTCTTCGATCATAACCTCCGCCAACACTTTGAGTCGAAAAACGTTCAACAATTTCTTTTTAAGAATGCTCTGGTTTGTCATCTCCTCGCCACTTTGTCAACACACTGGGAATTTTCTGTTTAGATTGACCATGAGGGACGGGTTGTGGATCTGGAAAAGAACAAGGCTAAGCTCCTGATCATCGAACAAGAATTCCGCGCTGCCGAGCGGGAGGAGTACGCCAGGCTACGCGAGGAGCAAGACCTTCAACGACGCGTTGAGCTCCAAAGGCGGCGCGCCGAGGAGGTTTCCAAACGCAACCAAACCGTTGACAAAATCCGGGTCTGTCATGTTGCCACTCCTTCCGTTGTTGGTGCTCATATTTGCCCACTCCCCCACCACATCAGGAAATGGAGCGATATCGGAGCCGTATTTTCAAATCCACAGTGGAGTCTTTCACCCCACCACCGGGTTCGCTCCGCACTCCGACCCCCAAGATGGACGGTCCTGCGCCCGACGGCCGGGGTGCTGCAAAGCCGGGCGTCCGCGGGCCGATGGGGCGCGGTGTGGGCCGAGCAGCCAACCCGATGCGTGGCAGCAGCGTCCCGCCGGTCTGGATGCCGCCTTGATCGGATCAGGGCCTGGTCTCCCCAACTTCACCACTTAACCCCCCCTCCTCCTCCTCCTCCTCCTCCTCCCTCCCCCCCCACCCCCCCCCTCCCCGCGCACACACAGGGAAGGCGGGGGTCGGTGGGTATGCAAGGCCATGTTGACAACATCATGGAGGCCGCGAGCAATCTCACCCAAGATCAGGTCCGCTCTTCCGCCCGCATCCGGCCGCCACAAACACGCTCCTGCACGGGACGGTGGCGTGGTCTCAAAGGCGATCATTGGCATGACTCTTCGCTCCTCTCGTGTGGGTTGCCGCCGGTGTGTTTTTTCGCGGTGTTTCCAGATCAACTCCATCCTGACCAGGGTGAATGCCCGCCAGGACCTGCAGCAGTCACAGGCCGCCGCCTCGACCGGGCCCCTGGCCGCCACCTCCACCTCCACCTCCACCTCCACCCCCTTTGACTCTGCAGCGCCTGCACCCGCGGGCGACTCCGGGAGTTCCCCTCAGCCCCAGCCCGAACCACAGCCCGAACCACAGCCCGAACCCCAGCCCGAAACCCTGGGAGCTCCTGTGATCGGTCTGTCTTAAGAAGTTGTGGCGGTGGCGGTGCGGTGTGAGCGGTGTCAAATCGTTCGCTCATTCTCATCGCCTTCTTGTCTTCTTTGGCTTGTCATCATCGCAGCAGAGCCAGCCCCAGACGCGCCCCAGTAACGCCAACTTTTGTACAGGGCACCAAAACATGAACAGCCATTTCTTTTGGCAGCCTGTTTTCGTTTTCCTCATCTTCAAGCTCGTGGGAGTGCCGTTGTTGCTCGTGGAGACGCGATAGTTGAATGCATTTTAGGGCTCCAGCAGAGATTTGACTGCTGACACCGATCCGTCGGTAGAGCCAGGTGACGTCTACTATCTCTCAGATGAATCCAGCTTTTGTTTCTGAACTGGTTGCTCGGCTCGACACGCCCTGCTATTTAGTTTCTCCGATCACAGTTCGAGGATCGATTCCTACCCCCAAACATGCTCGTATGCTCGTCGGCCCCGATGGGCTGATCGCAGGCACGGTGGGGGGCGGAGCAATGGAAGGTTTTCTGATTAAGACATGCAAAGAGCTGTGCCAACATCGTCTGTGCCTTTTTTGGTGCCGAATGCCCATTTGAACTCCCTCACCTCGAACAGTCACTCCCTCGGCCGAGCCCTTTGTCCAAGAGTTTGTGCTCACTCCCAGCAATGCCTCGGGATGTGGGATGGTGTGTGGTGGCGTTGGGACATTCTTGGTGGAACCCCTCTTTCAAATGACTCCCGCCACGCGATCACTTTTCGAGGCCATCGCCGAATGCAGTCGGTCACATAACAACGGGCTCGAAGCCACGACCGTCCGGGCCCTTCCGCCGTCCCCCGGTCAAGACGCAGCGCCCACCCACACCCCGGACGGGTACGGCCCGGCGTCCATTCCGGTCACCGTTTTCCGGCTGGTCCTCGCCCGGCGGGCGGGGGATCTCCTCCACGAGGCTGCCACCCCGGCCTGTGCCGCACCCCAGGAGATTTCCGCCATCGGGACCCTGGGCGACGACTCCTTCGACGAGCAGGTGCTGGAGCTATTCAAGCAGCTGCCCCCAGGATGCAACGTGGACGAGCTGCGCAATTTGAAGCCCATGGCTCTTCCCCCGGGCACGCCCACCCTCCCCGTCCCTGTCCTCACCCCGAGTCCGTCCCCGTCCCCGTCCCCGGCCGCGGAGGACCTGTGCGGTCATACGACACCGTCGCCCGCCCCGCCGGCCGCACCGACGGACACCCTGCCCTCGCCGCCCGCTGCCGGTCTGTGCAACCCCCAGCGTTCCCATCCCCTCCTGACATGGCTTTTCACACCCTCCTTCTTTTTTCCCTCCTCGGTCTTGGGCTCCACCCCGGTTCTCCTGCCTTGTTCCTCTCGCGGTAGCGCCTGACCTCTCCCCCCCAGGTGTCCTGCCGCACCACCTGACGACACACGACGGCTCGACGGTGGTCCATTTGAACTCACTCGCCCCACCCCCACGCGTCTTCGTCTTTGGGGCCGGTCACTGCGGCCTGGCGCGTCTGTATCCCCACCACCCCCCACCCCCCTCGTCCTCCTCCTCCCTCCTCCTCCTCATCATCATCCATCATCACCACCACCACTCCCGCCATCATCAATCATCAATCATCCAATCATCATCATCATCATCATCATCATCATCATCATCATCATCATCATCATCATCATCATCATCATCATCATCATCATCATCATCATCATCATCATCAATCATCATCACACCTGCCTACGCACGCACGCAAAAACCCTCGGCCGGCATTGCAGTTGCCCAGGCGGCCTTCCTTGCGGGCTTCGGGGTGCACGTCTTCGACGATCGGGCCGAGTTCGCCAACCCGGGCCGCTTCCCCACCGCCGACCGGGTGCAGGTCTGGAGCGAGTGTCCCAGGTGGGTCCGAATGGGTGCGCGGCCAGGTGATGGCAGGACTGGCTCTCCATCACACCACTCCTCGTCTCCGCCGCCCCTTCGCTCATCATCATGCATCATCATCATGCATCATCATCATCCAATCATCATCCAATCATCATCCAATCATCATCATCATCATCATCATCATCATCATCATCATCATCATCATCATCATCATCATCAATCATCCAATCATCCAATCATCCAATCATCCAATCATCCAATCATCCTCATCATCATCCTCATCATCATCCTCATCATCATCCTCATCATCATCCTCATCCTCATCATCATCATCATCATCCGATCTCAGGTAATCAACTTCGACACGGACGTGGCCCGGCTGGACTTCGACTCGGAGACCTACGTCGTGACGATGACCCGCGGTCACGCGGGCGACCTGGCCGTCGTGCGGCAGGTCCTCCGGGCGGGCTGCAAGTACATCGGTCTGCCGCCGCCCCGTGCCGTGCGTGCCACATCCCCATCTGGGGCGGCAGAGGCGGCACCCACCACCCCACCATCAATTATCTCCCACCCACCCACCCACCCACCCCATCCACCGCCTGCATCCCCCTGTCCCGGCATGATCGGGAGCCGGGTCAAGTGCGCCTTCTCTGTTGTTTCACTTTCTCTGCGTTGAAACATCCCCGCCTGCATCCCCCACCCCAGGCATGATCGGGAGCCGGGTCAAGTGCGCCCGCACCTTCGACATCCTCCGGCGGGAGGGCTTCACCCAGGCCGAGATCGACCGGGTGTACGCACCCATCGGCCTGCGGCTGGGCGGGACCACCCCCGGGGAGATCGCCATTGCGGTGGCCGCCCAGATGATGGTCGTCCGCTACGCCAAGCCCGAGACTGACTGCAGGGCCGTCCCCGAGCGGATGACCGTCGCAAACAAGCGGGCATGACCCTCCCCCCTCCCCCCCCCCCCCCCCCCCCCCTGCGTGGGGCAGGCAGGCCGGGGCGGTTTGGGGATGAGGAGCGGCGCGCGTGACAGCGATGAGAAGGAGATCGATTTCCCGACATCCTCCTCCTCTCCGGTGTCTTCACGCGCCTCGTCATCGTTCAGATATTCGCGGAGCCTCGTCAATCGTATGCCAATCCGAATCCCCCGAGGAACTCGGGAGGGGGGGGTGGGGGTGGGGGTGGGGAGGGAGGGGGGGAGGGAGGGAAGGAGTAGAAGGAGAGCACGCCGCCGCGGCCACGGGAAGATCAAACGTCCACCGCCCCCTCGGGGGGGAGGGGGAGGGAAGAAGGGGGATGATCCTCAGGCCAGCCAACCAGCCAGCCAAGTGCACGCGGGGGGTTCGCCAGGGAGCGGCCCAGGGCTTCATCATCGAGAGGAGGCGGCGCACCAGTCCAGGTCATCGTCGCCGTGCCCGTCCTCCGTGGCCAGGAGTCACTCGTGCTCAGCCCCCTCGTCATCGGCCGGCCGAGCCGAGGGCGCGGCAGGCGGCCGGGCGGACACACTCGGCGTGTCGCCTGGGCGCCGTTGGCTGGGCGGGGCGATGGGGGGAGGGAGGGGGAGGGAGATGGATGGCGATGAGCGGGTAATGATGCAGCCGGAGTCGGGCAAGGGCAGGGCAAGGGCAAGGGCAGGGGCAGAGCAGTCGGTTCGGGAGCCGCAGGCGGGAGGGACGTGGGCACGAAAGGGCAGACGGGGCGGACCTTGGTGGATCGGCGGGGAACCCGGTGGCGGCGTCCTGACGCCTGTCGGCAGCCGCCAGCATGGGCGCCGCCTCGTCGCTGGCGCGGCTGCGGATCCGCCCAAAAAGGAGGCGAGGCGAAGATGATGAGGGAGGTGGTCGTGAGACGGTGCGGGGCGATAAAAATGAGCGCAGAAGCAGGGAAGCGACGAAACATGGGCGAGTCGTTGGTTGCATCAATTATTGGGACGTCCGAAGAGTGGGAGGGGCCCGGGGGAGCCGGAGAGGGGAGGGAGGGGGGGGGGGGGGGGGGGGGGCGACCGACCTGGGCGGAGGGGGCGGCGGGAAGGTGCGCATCTCCTGCCAGGACTCGGCTGCCCCCGCCCCAGCGGTGGGCGGCACAGCCGTCGGCTCGGCGGCCCCGGACGGCCCTCGGAAAGCAGTGAAGCTCTCCGCGGGCCCACGCCCCTGTGCCTGCGGCTGGGGCTGGGGCTGGCGGGCGACATAGCTCTGGGCCCGGGCGGCATGCGGAGTCGTGACGTCCACCCCGGGCCGGAAGCGGGGGCGCGGGTACGTGGCGCTGGTGGGCGGTTGGGGCTGGGGGGGAGGGGTGGCGGCGCTGGTGGCTGGCGCCCCGCCTGGGGGGGTCGGGGAGGAGGACATCACCAGGCCAACATCCCCCAGCGAGCTGTCCACAAGCCGCGCCCCGGCCGCCGCGGCCTCCTCCTGCGAAGGGACGCCCGGGGGAGAGAAACCGCATGGGAGTGTTGCACCGAGGCGCCGCCCCATTCCTTCTCGCCGGGCAGTCACCCCACTCCCCGAATATGTGAACACGGCCGCCAAGACGTCGCGCGCTCCCAGCGAATCACAGCAAACCACCGTAAAATGCGTCCATGATGGGACTTGGGACCGTCCCCCATCCCATCGCCAAACACGCGCACACCCAGCGGGCACCAGGGGTGGGGCGGCGGTGGCGGCTGACTGACCTGGGCGGCCAGCTGGATGGCGAGGATGGCATCGGCGCTGATCTGGGCGTCGATCTCGTCGCTGCCGCTCCCGTCGGCCTCGAGGCGAGGCGGGGCCGGGCTGGGCAGCTCCTCGAGCATGTCGAACGGGTTCGAGACGACCTGCACGCGGGGTGGCGGTGGTGGGTGGTTGAGGTTGGTGGCTACATACGGGCGGGGCGGCACGCAGCAACCACGCGGTTCGGGCGTAAAATCCGGCGAGTGTATGGAAGGGCCAGTGGGACTGTGCGCGAATTCGAAGGCGAGTGCAAACGGAGGGGAATGGCGAGTGCGCATGGAGGGGGATTGGAGCGAAGGGTCGTGGGGTGGAGGACAGAGAACGGACCCGATGGCGTGGCCGGTCGCGGGGACCCACTCGGAGGCGCCCCGTGCGGATGCTGTGGACGATCTCGCACTCGTTGAGGATGTGGTCGAGCAGGCGCATCACCCAACGGCGCCGCAGCATGGCCTGTGGGCCGGCCCCAGGATGCGCGCGATTGTGCGGAGTGTGGCGTGAACGTGGCGTGAGTGAATCTGAAGGCATATGCGCAGGAATATGCACAGATTGGGGGGGCCGGTGGCAAATAAGAATCACAAAATGACACGACTCGCAAAAAAAACAAATTCAAACGCAGACACGCACAGCACAGGTGGAGGCGTGCAAGTGAGGCATGGGTGAGTGCGAGAGCGGGGGGTAAAGGGGACGTGCGGGCGCGGGGTGCGGACTTTGCTGCTGGTGCCGTAGCGGCACAGGCGGCCCGTCCAGAGGAGGATGGCCACGAGGGCGAGCCCCACGGCCATGAACATGGGGATCCAGACCAGGCCCCAGCCCCCAGGGCCCCCCAGGTGCCCATCCAGGCGCAGGGCCAGAACCAGCTCAAAGGCCAGCAGGCAGCCAAGCAGGGCCGCTGGGCAGGAGAGGAGGCGGGGGGGCCGGAGGATGAGCAACACGGCCGGCAGTCACCCGGCAACGAGGGGCGGTGGGGGGAAAGGGATGGCCGGCCGGACCGCGCATGTAGGCCCGGCACGGGGGCAGCAGGTTGTACAGGGCAAACCCGAGGAAGACGCAGTACAGCGGGATGAGAGCCAGCGACCAAGGGACGCGGGCCGTCACCAAGGCCACCGAGACCTCCAGACAGACGGCCAGAACCTGGGCGGGGGGGGGGGGGGGGGGGGGGAATACCCACGTGCGGGGCGAGGAGATGCATGGGGAAGGTGTGAGCGAGGCTGGGGCGGTGGGTGCTGAGCATGGTCGGAGCAAGCTGAGCGGGGGGATGGGTGAGCGAACGTGGGCGCGAAAAGTGAGGGCGGTTGCTGAGGGGCAGGGGGTGTGAGGCAGTCAGCCGACAGGGGATGACGTCGGAAGGGCGTGGCTGCGCCACCACACAGACCGCCGCGCACAGGTGCAGGGTGAGGCTCCCGGATGCAGGCGCCTCGGTCTGCTCGCCCCCGGTCCAGCTACCTTCCTCGGCCATCCTCCTCAGCAGGGCGTGCCGAGCGGTGGCCTGGCCCCGGCAGGGGCAGCAGCACGTGCAGAGGCAGGGTGAGGAGGCGGGTGGTGGATGCGCCCCGAGGCGGCAAAAGCAGCGCCGGAAAATGCGGCGAATTGGACGCCGGCAATAGATCAGCACCGCCAGGGGGATAACGACCAGCGCCGGAATGGTGGCCGCGTGGATGGGCGGCAAGGGGAGCAGAGGGGGAGGAGACGAGGCACGCTGGGCCGCAATGTCGCCCACGATGAGCGGAGGAAGGACAGCGCCCAGGGCCAGGAGGAAGTAGATTACAAAAATGGGCGAAACCGTAAAGACGGTCAGGAGGGCCGTCACGATGAGCCCAAAGACCAGAAGGGGGAGGGCCGCCATGGTGAAGTGGAACCCGCGTGGGTTGGCAGCGGCCAGGCAGAGAAAGATGGCAGTGAGGAGAAATGGAGTGTAGAAGATCAGCGCGCCAGCAATCAAGATTGAAATGACGACAGCGAGAACTTTCCCGTAGCTGTTGTCTTCCTCAAAGCGGGGCGCATTGTGCCGGACGAGCACAATTGCCTGCATGGAAGCGAGATAGCTGCCGAATGGAAACGGGAACTTGAGCTGTTTTGGATGCGTAAACGAGCAGACCCTTGAGGGCTTAAGCAATACTGCGAAAAATCAGCCCGATTTGGTGGGGCGGTCGGATCAAAGGGCTTAAAGACACCCAATGTGTCCAAATCGTATTCTTTGCAAAATTGTGGCAACTCTGTCCCCAACCGTCTCCGCCAGAACTCTTCGCCGCGAAGAATTCTCCGAAAGGCCTGGCAGGTGAGCGACATCTGAGGCAATTGTTCCAAGGGAACATGCAAAAGGACGTTCTCCCACGCCGCGCGGCGGGGCCCCGAAAACCGCAGCGAGGACAGTTGCCGAGCAAACACGGAGACAGCCGAGAGTTCCGGGAGGAAATATGCACAAATGCCGGAATCACCACCAAGAACAACACAAAAGAAAAAGACAAAGAAACAACCATAGACAAAATGATGTCGCGGAGGCGACATTCCTTACGCAAGCGTTACTGATCTTCGCGAAGGGCAATCGATTCGAGATATGCGATCTTCTGGCGCGTAATGGCTTGGATTCGGGCATCGGCGAGCAGTTGGGCCTACAAATCAACGAAATCAGTCATTGGAACTACTCCCACGCTCTCCCACCCCGCCCTTGCGCCATCCCGCCCGCTGTTCAAACCAGACCCGAGCTTCGTTCTCGGCGTATGAACGGAGAACGCGCGATTCATGGTCGCGTATCCTACTGGCGCGAACCTCGGAGCGTTGTTGCTGGAGCACCACACAACGTTGCGGGAGAAAGCCGAGGTGAGGAGGGTTGACGGCGGTCCCGCAAAAGGCAGACCCGAATTTGCCGGTCGTCCAGCTCGCTTGTCTGAAGGGGGATTCGAGTGGTGGTCCGCATTCGGTCCTGGCAACGAGAAGAAGTGCAATTGGTGAGGTGACTCTTTTCGTTCTCACATGCATACAGGGCGCACAAGAAGACTCGGACCCTGTCTTCAGCAAAAGATGCGGCACCCTCGCCAGGAACGGTGATGTGCCTTGTGTCGGGGAACGCTGTTCGGCCGTAGCGGGTGGGCGGTGGCGGGGCATGCAAGACCGACGGAGGACCAAAGGATGGGTTCTGCGGAGGAGCGTGGAGGATGAGTATCGTTGAACGATCCGAGGATATTGACGGGGAGGAGGCCACAGGCGGGGGGGCGATAGAGACCTTTGGCGGCTTGACCCAATCCCGGGCGGGGGAGGCAGCGGTGGCGGCCCGCAATTCGTCCGACTGAAGTGCAAATCCCAGAAAGTAAGTCAATATGTGACAACACAAAGATACCTCGTTGCACATCTGACTCCGGGGGGCTGGGGAAGGCGCCTCGATGATGATCGAGACAGAGACCGCCCCCTTGAATCCAACGGGGATGAACGGGGCGCATAAACCAGCACAACATGCACACCCGGCCAGACCGATCGCTCTTTGCTCACACGGGGTTCGGCCGAGGTCGATCGGAGCAGAGCAGGGTTGAAATCGCCCGCGACAGTCGGCGCGAAGTTTCGCTGGAGCCGCGAATGGTGGGGACGTGTGAGGTGAAACAGCGATGATGTGAGCACGCGCAAAAGGAGGGATTGTAGGTGATAAATGCAGTGGCGATCGATAGCGTTGCGGTTGTGGGAAAGTCGAATGAAGCCCACCAATCCCCCTTCCCTCCCCATCGGAAAGAGTGTGACCTTTTCCTCTCCGATGGTGGTTAGACAAGTCGCCTGCAGGTCTTGGGGTCTTGCAAACTTGTCCGGCATTCGCGCCCTGGTGGCCAGGAAGGAGGCTGGGGCCGGGGCGATGGGGGGCATCCTCGACCCCGGGGTGGGGACCGTCGACTGACGGGTGGCGATGAGAGGGAGGAGGGTTCCACTCATGGTGGCCATTGCCGCTGGCGGAAGGGAAAGAGTGGCAGAAAGAGTTTGCTCGGGGGAGAACGAGCTGAGCAGCCAGTGTTAGGAAGAAACCGTGGTGCCAGGGGGAACACAGACCGAGACATCGAGACTCCAATAGGATTGGCATTGCTGCTCCGCAGCGTGCGATGGAGGAGCTCTTGAGTAAATGTGCGAGTGGTACTGTGGTTGACGGCAGGCGGGGACGGAGAGCGGGATGGGGAAGGGTCACGGGCGGCCATGGATTCTCGGATGGAGACAGAATTGGAAACTGGGAGGAGACGTTGAAACCCAAGAGAGGTATTTTTATTCACAGATGTCTCGAGTAGATACGACTGAATTGTTTGATGTTGGAGCCGGAGCTGCTCATCGTTCTGGGCTTCTTCGAGAGTGGGGAGATGGGAATGAACGGGGTGTTGGTGCGGGATCTCGAAAATCTGGGGAATAGAGAATTAGAAGAGAAAGACCGAATCGAACCACAGACATGGCGAAGTTCGGAGCGATTTGTGAGACCCACTTGGTCGCGCGGACGTCGCCTTCCGGAGGGACCACGTGAAATTGAGTTCGCATATGTGGGAATGCCACTCGGACGCCGCATAAATTGGATGGACGGGGGACTTTGCCTGACTGGCTCTAAACGAGACGATGCACAAGATAGCTAGTACAACCCACCGTTCTTGAGAATTTAACTTTCTTTCTTTCTCGTGTTAGTGCAGCCTCGTGGGAGGCTAACTGAAAATTACAAGAGGAGAATCTCAAAAGGTTTTATCCCACCCCCCACCCACCCATCCAACCATCCCTCACTCCAGGCATCTCCGGAGTGATCACACGCACACGGCCGGGGGTCCAACTGAGCCAAAGTCCCGGCCAACGTCATCCCGCAAGGTCGGCGTATGCCTCAACCTAGGCGTCACAGGAACGGGACAAGAGGAGAAGGGTAACGTTATTTTGTTTTTCCCCAACAGTCATTCGTCTTCTTCGGCGCCTTCGGCTTCGTCCTCGGAAGCTTCGGCTTCCTCATGTCGCGCCTTCTTTCGGCGGCCACCTTTCTTCGCTGGTGCACGTTTCCTCGAGCGAGCGTCCTCCTCCATTGCAGCTTCAGCCGCCGCAGCCACGGCAGTGGCAGTGGCGCCAAGTCCAGGTTCACCTCTTCTGGGGATGGGAAGGTGTTCGGCGGCGACATGGGTGGCTGTGGCCCCCGATTCAAACTCGAGATATTCTGAGAGGAGAGAGTAGGAAGTGCTCCGGGGCTCGGCGTCTCCAAAACGTTTGCCCACCCGCTTGAGCAGATCAAGCGCTGAAATTTCGTAATGGGCCCTGAAACAGAAAAAGGGACGAAGAGATGGGTGATGAGGCCGGTGGCAATTACGGTGTTGCCTTCGTGATATGACCAGGGGATCCCCACCCCTCACCCCACTGCAAGCAGGGGGCAACGCGGACCGGGGTCCCCAGCGGAAGGAAACTTGCACGCCGTTCTCCGTATGGATGACATCACGCATAAGGTACCTGACCAAGACGGCGGGCGTAAGCAAAAATCAGGGTGTGCGCGCAGGGTGGATGGGTTTTGTGGTGTGTGTATGTGTGTGTGTGTGTGTGTGGGGGAGAGAGAGAGAGAGAGAGAGAGAGAGAGAGAGAGAGACCCCGGTAATCTATGTACCCCTTTCTCCCCTTCTGCCAACTGTTTGTGCGTTGGGTGATTTCCTTTCTCCCCCCTTTCCCCTTTTACGGGCCCCGGTGGCTCGGTTTTCCGGAATAGAGAGAGAGAGATGCGGACGCTTCGTGGACCAGGTCGTGGTTGAGCAGGGCATTGACATCCCCAAGTTCCGGGGAACTTTTTTCCTTCTGTAGGCCGCATCTTCGCATGTATTGCCAGAGGAGGTCTGCCAAACGGCGCCGGGTTTCGTGTCGGGATCGGCTGAAGCCGCGCAGACCTTCGGGCATGGGCCGATTGTGCAGCATGAGGATCGTCAGCACCATCAAAATGAATCCTCTTTTTGCAGCAATGTGCTTGGGTGGTGGAGGCATTAAGCTGCGCTCCTCTGGCGTGAGCGTGCTTATCATAATGTAGGCGGTGTTGCTCCCGGATGAAGCTGGGGGGGGGGGGGGGGAGGTGAACTTTTGAGATGAGCGGTCATCAAACCGGTGGAAGCCGCGGTACCAACAGCTGTTATATCCTTCGACAATCGTTTCACCTCGGGGAGTGGGGCAATACGAAAACACAGTTCTTCTAGTTTCTGGTTGGCGGCGTCGATCACCTTATCAACCGTTCCTCGAATGCTCTAAAGAAATCCAGTGAGAGTCCGATAAAACACCAGCCGACCTTGAATTCCTTTGTTCCTGCCGCGGAGACAACAAATTTCGTGATTTCGGCCTTGCGAACTGGATAGCCCTTGAATTGTTTACAGAAAAACAGTCTGCAACACTGCCAGGCCATCTGATCCATCAAATCGCCGGCAATGACTTTACCTCGTGCCGTTTCAGCATCGCGGAGGTCGAGCTTCTTATGTCGGTACAAATAATCAACATCTCTGGGCTCGTCTTCCACCTCCGAGCCCTCATCGCCCTCTTCTTCATTATCGTCGTTGGCAACACGTGTCTTGCCGGTTTGGCGAGTTCGGACGGGCGTGATCACTGACCGCTCCATTGCCGGACGAGGAGAGGGTGATAAACCGCGGCCAGGGAATGCGCGCCGGCACCACGACTTCGTCCTTTTCCTTCTCCGTCAAAGATTTTTTGTTTGCGCCCCATCGATGGGCAACTGCGCCAACTTGTGTCGGCGAAATCGGGAGGAGATCGGGGGGCCTCAAAAGGTGAAGGTGGAGAATGTGCGGTTTTACAGAAGCGGCTCTGACGGCAGGTATTCTGCTTTTCTCGGTTTGACTTTGAAGAATTTCGCCCTTTTTAGGCCTGGGGAGATGCTCGATCAGAACAAACGCTTCTGGACAACAGATCAACGCATTCACGCAAGGTCTGGCTTGCACTCCCGGGCTTCACAGCATTCACATCGGTAGGGTGAAGCTCTCGCATGTGGTTCGTTTTTTAATTTCCCCCGACACTGGAACCTCCTCTCGGCTCTGGCTCCACACAGGTCATGGGGATGAGCGGAAAGGTTGTTTGGGTATGTGTCGATAGCGGGGGGCTTGCTCCCAGGAACTACGAGATTGTGTCTTGCGCACTCGAAAGGTATGTATCACTTGAATCGCATTTCGACGACGCTCAAAACTCTTTCCTGACCAGCTTGGTGATGAACCTCATCGAAACGCATGCCGAACTCCCGCGACCAGTCCGTTGCGACTCTTGTGGTGTTGTATCTCTCTCTTTTTAGTGGCCCGTGGGGCTCTATTCCCTGGAGGTCTTCATTGACAACGAGAAAATTCACACAGAACCCTTTGAAATTGTCGAAAAACCCGTCACGACCTGAACGGGCCTTTCGTATTAACATGATTGCAATAAACAAAACATGGGCAGTGCGGGGTGGCGCCGACTTTCGTTGGACCCGGGGCCCCCGGGATGAAGTCGCCCGGGAGTGGGGGAGGCAGACTGTGTCAACTGAGGCGGGTCGTCAGATGGCCCAAGTCGAGCCCATTTCCTGGTCTTATTCACACGATTGCAACAAACAAAAATAAGTGGTTATCGCTTTTTGCGCTCGGTTGTGGCTCCCTCCGCCGCCGCCGCGGCCTCCGCTTCTTTGCGTTGCTGGACCAGCGCCGCCTTCTTTTGCAGGGCTGAGAAGAAGGAGTGAAACTGCAGAGACGAAAGGGGATGCAAACCTTGCTCGATGCTGGCCCACATCCCCGGGGCAAGGTCGACCCCACCACCCGCGACTCGCTCCAGTGTCTCGTTCACCTCCAGGGCACGGATCAGCTCGCGGGCTGCCTCAGGGCCGATCGCATTCCTGGTGCGATGTCGGGGCGAGGAGTCGGGTCGGTTCGGGGGAAGGAGGGAAGTCGACACAACCCAGGCACTCTGCGCCCGCGGACCTTTGGATGGAAAGGGACCGAATGGACCGATTGCCGACCCACATCCACACTTCGGGATCTTCGCCTTTGGACGAGGCTGTGGGCTTGCCGGAGGCATCGAGGGCAGGGGCTGCCGGTGCGGCCGATGGGGGGGAAGGGAAGAACAGCGGGAACGCCGAGCGGGGCGCCTTCTTCACCGGGGCAAGGGGTGCAACTGGCAGAACTGCAGAAGGTTCCGGAGGGTGTGATGTGAGGGGCCGACTTCGAGGGGTGAACTCCGCAGCAGCCGGATCGCATCAGAGGGCAAACGGAAAGCGCTCGAGGACACGGAGGGATGGTGCAGACCTCCCTGGGCGCTGTTTCGACCACTGGGGGCCCCGGGTTTGGGAGTGGGTGCCGCGGGTGCCGCGGGCTTCTTCTTGCGCTTTGCAGCCTGGCGAGGTGGGCGGGGTAAAAAGGGAGCCGTCAGACAGGGTAGGGCGGGGGGCTGGGGAAAGCCAATTCATTGATTCATTTCACATGCTCCGTTTCCCGGGGGGGGGGGGGGGGGGGCGGCGGCGAAGAGGGGTGAAGAGGGTCGAGAAGCTACAGGGGTGAGGCGGGTGCGCGTTGCCGACCTCGGCCTCTTTGACCTGAGCGGCGTAGCGTTCTTCGGCCGCCTTGCGCTCCTCCACCTGTGGTCCGCGTGCAGCGTGACCGGGTGGGTGGTCAGGTGGTGTCAGGTGGTGTCGGGTGGCCAGGGGCGGCTTTGGGCGTGGCAGGCAGTTGGATGGGACGCCCGGGCGGACCTCGTCAGGCGTCAGGGGGACCAGAGAAAGCCCTTGGGCCACCCGAATGAGGCCGGCATCACCCAGCTCGGTATGGGCCTGCAGAGAAAGGGGGCGGGGGGCGGATGAGGGGGAGGAGGGAGGGGAGGGGAGAGGGGGGGAGGAGGAGGAGGGCGCTGCGGACGAGGGAGAGATGGGTGAGGTGGGTGTTGAGGCGCAGGGCACGCAGCAGCTCCTCGGCCGTCTGGGGTGTGACCGGGTTGCCCCACAACGAGAGGCCCCTACAAGGGCACGAAAGAGGCGGACGGTGATGAGAGTCGACTTTCCCAACGCAGGCACGCACAGACTGAAGGGGAGGGTCCGAGGCCAACGCCTGCATCAGGGGCCGCACGGCCTCGTCGGCCAACCCACACGCCCGTAGCGAAACCGACTGCAGGGCTGTGGATGCCTGCCACACGCCAGTCGGAGGGTGATGCCGCTTGAGCCAAGAGATCGAAGAGGCCCGCCCTCTCCTTCCGTCGCCAAAGCCAGACCTTGATTGCCATGGCCAGCGTTTCGACGTGGGCGCGCGCGAGCGGAGATCCCATCACATCCAGCCGGCGCACCGAGGAGCGGCTCAGGGCCTCGCAGAGGTCGCCCCAGGCGTCCCCCGTGAAGTCACACAGGTGCAGTCTTGGCAACGGGGAGGAGTTCGGGAAGACAGCGTGAAAGTGAGGTCGGGTGTGAGTCATCATGTCAGCGGGTGACATCAGCCTGCATGGGCATACGGAGCGCGACTGTGAACTTCGCAGGTGGAGGTGGATTGCCGAAGGGGGTACCCGGAACTTTCGGTGCGCCCGAGTGGTGGGCTGGGGACAGACGTGATGGCCTCCACAAACGGATACGCCGGGAGCAGCCAGCTGAGGGCCCGGGCCGTCCCGTCGTCGATCCGTGTGTGCTGTCCAAGGACAGGGCGGAAGAAAGCGCGTGGAGTTCCGTCCCGTCCCCCGTCCCCCGTCCCCGTCCCCGTCCCCCGTCCCCGTCCCCGTCCCCCGTCCCCGTCCCCGTCCCCGTCCCCGTCCCCCGTCCCCGTCCCCGTCCCCGTCCCCGTCCCCGTCCCCGTCCCCGTCCCCGTCCCCGTCCCCGTCCCCGTCCCCGCCATCACAGGCGCCTGTTCAGACTGTGAAAGTGAGGGTGTTGACGGAAACGGCCCCAGGCCCAGAGACGGCCTCGCCTTCCGGTGGAGGCGCCACCACGGGCGCAGGTGGTGGCGGTGGCGGGGGATCATCCTTTTTCTGGGCGACAGCTTGAGCCGGTTTGGCCCCTGGTGGTTTCGGCTTCGCGGGAGAAGCGGCGGCTTCAGCCTCGGGCTCAACCGGTGCGAGGATGACCTCGTGGAACGTTTGTGCCGAGGTGAGCACGTGCGGGTGTGGGGCAATCATGAGCCGATCGCAGCAGCGCCTGAATAACGTTGCGAACTTGGCCGCGCTGGTTGGGGCATCGACAGGGATGGCGAGATCAGGCGGTTCTGATGGATCCGGAATTATTAAGGTCGGGACGACGATATGTGTATACAGACGAAGCGGAGCACAGCTTGAAAGATACTTCATCATCCCGTCGGACTCACGAGCATTCCATATAGCCGGGATAGGACGATTTCCAGGCTGAAAAAGAAAAAATATTCGTTTCCATTTTCCGAATGTCAAACCTGTGGGAGTTCCGCTGCCGCGGGAAGTGTGGGGTGCTCGGGGCTCGCTGCTCGCATCCAGCTGATGAACGTCCGAGATAGCCTCTCTCACGTCAAGGGTTTGAAGCCGCCGGCGCAGTCATGTTGATTTGGCGCTATGATCCCCGAGATCTCGGAAGGTCCGGGGAGCGCGAGGCCACCTGCGGATTCCCAAAGCATGCCCCCCCCCCCCCCCCCCCCCCCCCCCCACCCACCCACCCACCCACTTCTCCCCCACTCGCCTGCTCGCCCGGGTCCGTCTTTTCCAATCGATTTCGAATAAACTCGGTTCATTTGCGGACACCAATGCTTTCCGCCCTCCTCCTCCGCTTCACCGGTGGTCCGCGTAGTTTTTCCGTGGCCGCGCGCCAGCGCCCATTCCAGCTGGTTGGGCCACCTTGGCAGTTCGTTTGTGTCACCGAGGTCATCTCGGGAAGGCATGGATGCGTAAAGAAACTTCCGGCAGGCGTTCGCCCCCCCGTCAGCAGTCGTCGCTCGAGACGAGCGGAGAAGCCGGCGGCATGTCCATGAAGGTGCGAAGAACCTCATAGTACTTCTGGCCGCCCCGAGCCCAGGTGTCGTTGTGCATGCCTTCCCCATAAAAGGCGCAGTGAGCGGTGGCCCGCGGAGGGGCAAGAGAGACCTTGAGGCACCATGTACAGCTGTTTCCGCTGGGTACCGGCGAAAGAAAACAGCTTCTCGCACATCAGTGGGGGGATCATTTCGTCAGAGCGCCCTGCACGGAGCCACACAGAATGGGTCGAAGGATGGTTTCGAAAGGGGAGGTGGAGGAAGAAGGGAGCCAGACCCGAGATCACCAGGAGGGGCAGCCGGATCTTGCTGATCAAAGCGGCGCTGTTCCACACATCGGGGATCAGGGCCCAGACGAGGAACCTGATCTTAGGAACGAGAACTGCGGCTTCAGCGCGCAGAGACGTAAAAGTGTTTTCCAGGACGATGCCTGCAACCTGAGCAGAGCGTCCATCGGCACGCATGTGACCCAGAAAAACAGACCTCAGAGGGGTGTGCATGCGCCGCCCAAATAGCAACCGCACCTGGGCCAACAAGAGACCAACGTCAAGAATCAGCAAACAAGTGACAGACCACCGAGAGATTGCCCATAAACATAAATCTTCGATTTATCAACCGTTTCCTGGGCCCTCACCCAGGCGAGTGCCGCATCGGCGTCCTTCTGGAGGCCACGCTCGGATGGATCCCCTTCGCTCAAACCATAGCCCCGGTAATCTGCATGCGCTCAAGTCGTGAGGTCCAACGGAGAGAAAAGCGCAGACCGATCAAAAGGACATTGATCTGGGTGTGTCTCAAAAGGAGCCCGGAGTGCGCGATACGAGTCCCTGTCGGGAGGTTAAGGCTACGAAAGGAAGACAAACGGACCAACATATCCAGCATTCCCGTGGAAGTAGAGCATTGTGGGGGCTCCAGGTCGCGAAGTCTTCATCCACCATGCATGAATCCGTACATGATCACTTGTGGTCAGGAAGACATCCTCATACTGAAGATGATCCACAGCTGGTGTCACGTCGAGGGCCAACTTTTTCTAAAAAGAGGGTGAGAGGGGAAACGTAGGGGAAATCCAGACCTCCGGAAAATACAGAAGTTTCGGATATACATGCCTAGTTATTCCGCAGACAAAGAGCACCACAAGAAAGAGCCCCAAAATAATGGAGAAAAGAATCACCATAATCGAATTTTGACGATTGTTTGCCTTCAGCACAGCCTGCTTGACCCCGGTTTTGGACTATTTGATGGAAAGCCAACAACAACAGGCGGCCCCTGCCGCTGAACAGGCCGCCCCGGCCCCTGTCGCCGAGCAGAGGAAGAAGCCGACTGCCGAAGAAATTGAGGAGCGGAAGCGCCAGACTGATGAACTCCGCAAGAAGCGCGCTGCCGAACAGCGGTCGAAGACCGCCCAGCAGAAGCCCGCTGCTGCTGCGGGTAAGGAGGAGTCGCCTGCTGGCACCCCTTCCCCTGCTGCTGCCACTGCGACAGCCGCCACTCCTGAGACTTTCAACTTCCCGAAGGATCGTGAAGGGTTTGCTGCCTGGTACGACAACATTATGACCTTTGCCGGTACGTTTCGTCGCTTTTCAACTTGAACCCTGATCCTTATGGATCCATTTCTCACATTTCCTTCGTCGCCTCTTCTGTCCTTTTCCGGATTTTGTTCAGATATCGTGGATCGTCGCTACCCTGTTAAGGGTATGCCGATTCTGAAGCCGTACGGGTACTTCATGCACAACCAGATTATGAAGTTCGCCGAACAGGAATGGGAGTCTCAGGTCTGGATTCCTCCTTTGTGATACGCAGGTCCCTTAACATTGTCATGTGGCTCTAGGGCATCCAAGGGGCACAATTCCCTGTTCTGATTCCGGCTGATTTCCTTGGCCGTGAAAAGGAGCACGTGAAAGGGTCGGTAACCTGCTTTGCTGGGCGAAAACCTCTTCATCTTTCATCAGTTTCGAGAAGGAGTGCTTCTGGGTGACGAAGGGTGGCGAGAACGACCTTGAGACCAAGTGCGCCCTCCGCCCCACCAGCGAGACCGCCATGTACCCCATGTATGCCCTCTGGATCCGGAGTTTCCGCGATCTGCCTCTGAAGATGTACCAGACCAACAGCGTCTACCGCTATGAGACCAAGGATACTCGCCCCTTGATCCGTGTTCGTGAGATTCCATGGAACGAGGGTCACACCTGCCACGCCACCGCCGCCGACGCTCTCGACTGCCTCGAGCAGGCCTGGGGCTCGTACACCCGTATGACGCGCGATCTCCTTGGCTTCACCGGCGTGCGCATCCGCCGCGCCGTGTGGGACAAGTTCGCCGGGTCGGAGCACACCGACGTCCTGGATACCATCATGCCCTGCGGCCGTGTGCTGCAGGCCGTGGGCGCCCACTATCTGGGCCAGAAGTTTGCCCGCGTCTTCGACATCAAGTTCCTCAACAAGGAGAACGCGTGGGAGTACGCCTATATGACCTGCTTCGGCATCTCCACTCGCATTCTTGCTGCCGCCCTGGCCATCCACGGCGACCAGAAGGTCCGGCGGTGGGTTCCCTTCGCCCGGGGTCTCATCTGGCACCCCTTTTGTTTGTTCGTTTCCCCAGGGTCTTGTCCTGCCGCCCATGCTTGCCCAGAAGCAGGTGGTCATCGTCCCCATCCTGGTGGGCAAGAAGACCTCCTATGAGGAGGTCATCAACAAGGCCAAGGAGTACCGCGACGTGCTCATGCGCGCCGGGTCCGCGGTCCTTTCCCCACGCGTCTTCCTGACTTTTCCGGTTTCTTGTTCCTTTCAGTATCCGCGCCTACGTCGACGACACCCCGAGCAGCCCGGGTGAGAAGTTCTACTACTGGGAAATGAAGGGTGTGCCACTCCGCATGGAGGTTGGCCCCCGCGATGTCCAGAACGGCACCGTCTGTCCCATGTTCTTTTCTCTCGCTCCATTGCGTCCCCCCTTTTGCTTGCTGTGTAGTGCGTCGTTGTTCGCCGTGACACCGGCGAGAAGTCGACGATCCAGGGCGCCGACGTCGCCGCCGCCTGCCGGGCCGGCCTGGATGCCCTCCTCGCCAACATCCGCGCCAAGGGTCTCGAGTTCCACCGGGTCCGCCCCGCTTCGCCCGCCATTCTCATTCCCTGGCTCATCTTCTTCCTCTCGACTCGCAGACCCACATCACCACCTGCAACACTGTCGAGGAGATGGTTCACGCCATCCAGGTGGTCGGTGGCTTCGCCCGGATTCCGTTCCACTCGATGGGCATGGAGGCCAAGGTCTCCGACGAGCGCGTGCATGAGCTCTGCGGCGGTGAGGTGCGTGGTTTCTCGCCCGCCGAGGAGGTTCCGGCCCCGGGCACCCTTTGCATCATCACCGGCAAGCCGGCCACTGTTTGGGCCTACGTCGCCCGTGCCTATTAAGCTCCCCTGCTCTCCTTGTCTTGCTTGGGGCGGACAAAGATCGCGAATCGTTCGAAAAACACCGCGACATGAAACAGAGAGAAGAACCCAACACCGCTGAGAATTAACAAGAACGAAAGGCGAGGTTAGTGGTGGTAGGAGCTGGCCGAGTGGCCTGGGGTCGCGACAGGTCGGGACGGGGCCGCAGTCGAGGGGACCATCCGCTCGCGGGAGTGAGAATGGGCCGGCCGGGTGGCGGAGGACAGGGGAGTGGTGGCGGTGGGATAATGGGCACTCGGGGCTGCCGAGGTGGGAGTCGGGGCGGGGTGATGGTGGTGATGCGAGGGGGTGGTGAGGCCAGCGGCGGTCGGGGCGGCGGTCGGGGCGACGGGGTGAGGTGCCGCAGAGACAGGGGCTGCATGGTGCGCGCTGGAAACGGAAGCCCGAAGCGCCGCTAGGGGGGAAGGAAAGAAAACAGAGTCAGTTGTTGAGAGTGGGAAGGGCCAGCCACGGACAGGAGGAGGCGCTGGGTTGTGGTGGGTGGTGGGACGAACTGGGCGCCGGCACGGGTGCTGCACCGGGGGTGTGGTGGTGCGAATGCGGCCTGTGGCCTGACGACGGAGCCGCGGTCGCGGTCGCGGCGGGGACAACACTGGCCGCGGGGATGCCGCCCGAGGAGGCGGACGAGCTGCGGTGGTGCGAAGACGAGCGGACCGCCGAGTCGCGGGCGTGCGCCGAGCCGGAGGCGGGAGAGGGGGCCACGCCGCTGGAGGCGGCGGGCGCTGCGGTCGGGGGAACTGAGGCGGTGGCGGTCGGGGTGGGCGTGGGAGAGGGGGAGGGGTGGAGTGCAGGGGACGGGCACGGGGGTGGTGCACCATGTCGCGCTTGTGCCGGATGAAGTTGTAGAGATGCTCGCGATACTCGTTCACCGAAAACCTGCCAGCGAGAGGAAGTGAGCCACCGCGCGGGTGGGGCAGGCAGCAGGCAGACTTGGTGTCATCATCGATCGAGAGCCGGATGGGGCGCTCGCAGGACGGCTCCTCGGCCGGGATGTGGAACTGGGCCAGGTACGGGTGGGCCAGTGCTTGCTGTGGGGGCGGGGTGAGCATGGCCGACCGAAGGGCCGTACAAACCTCGGCGGAGAGGCGCTTGTTCGGGTTGAACTGGAGCAGCTTGCGGAGGAGGTCGAGCGCCTCCGGGGGGGCGTTCGGGAAGACGTCGGCGAGATTCCTGCGCACAGGAATAAACGGTGGCGGGAGAAGTCGATGCGGACTGAGAGGAGGCTCGTCAACAGACTTGGGCTGAGTCGTGGGGAGGCTCTCGAGCATCGTGGCCGCGAAGGGCGATTTGATGCTTTCAATGTCCTCCTGGGAGGGCCGGCCGGTGACCTCAATAATTTTGTCGAGCTGGTTCATGGTGCTGCTTCCTATAGTTTTCCCGGAAAGGTGTGAGCCTCAACCAGGAAGGTGGGATGTGGAATCGGGCGGACCAGGGAACATGGGCTTCCCGCCCAGCATCTCCCCGAGAATGCACCCTATGCTCCACATGTCAACGCCCTTCGTGTACCTAGCGGATGGCGGAGGCAGGTGATGAGCGATGAGATGGCGGGTGAATGGGCTGGAAGGCGAGGGCGAAGACGAGGTGGGGCTTTGGCCCGTGTATGGGTGTGCCTGTGACCCATGTGGGCGCCCGAGGATGTGGTGAACCCGGGTTGGGCTGTGTGTCGGCAGGTGCGTGCGAGTGGGCAAAATGCGCACCTCGTGGATCCGAGAAGAATCTCAGGTGCTCTGTACCACCGGGTTGCCACGTAATCCGTCAGAACGGGGTTCGCAACGCTCCCGTTGTCAAGGGTCTTCAACAAACGAGCAAGGCCAAAGTCGGCGACTTTGACGATGCATTCGGAGTTCAGAAGGAGGTTGCTGGGCTAGAACAATCCGACAATGTGCGAACACGCAGTGGGCGCGCTTTACCGACCTTCATGTCTCGGTGGAGCAATTCCGCAGAATGCATGTATTTCAGAGCCTTGAGGCATTGATACATGACAAACTGCTTATGGATGGGCTCAAGAATGTTAGAGCGGATCACAACGTGAAGATCAGTCTCCATATACTCGAAAATAAGGTAGATATCGATGTTGTTGTCGGCTTTGAGGACATTCAGCAGGTGGATGATGTTTTCGTGCCGGCCCAGCTCATTCAAGAACATAATTTCGCGATAGGTGCGTTGCGCGTCGGTGGCATTTTGAAAAGCGCCGAAAATTTTCTTCAGAGCCACTGGTTCACGGGTGCGCTGTGCAGGGGAAAAGATGGTGTCGAAGGAGAGGAAAAAGTCAAGACCTTGTCAATGGCCTTCCACACAATGCCGTACGCACCCTTCCCGACCTTCTGTGTGATTTCATATTTGCGCAGGACGTGACGATCAATCTCTATTCGCGTCCCAGTGATTGAAAATTGGACCGAAAATGAACATATGATTAAAATATTCCGCAAATTCCAGACCCTCGCTCATTTCGCGCTCGGGAACAAAAAAAAATCAAAAACTACCCAGGACGGCGAACCCCGGTTTGCTTTGCTCGCTCTGATATTTATTCATGTCTCAGCAGGAGCTCATTGACGGCATTGGGAGCGTTCTTCTTTGGGGTTTTACGCCAGCGCTGGACTTACTTTCTTTTCCGACAACTGCAACGGCCCTACCAGAGGGGCCCCTCAACTTTCTCCTTGTTCATGCTGGTGACTCCCGCCATCTCCTCAAAACCATTGCGTCATTCTCAGAACATTTTCCTTTTCTCGAACATAAAAACATAACTGTCTGTCCGCGACCGACACGATCAAAAGAGTCAATTGTCATGATTGCAGTTCTACATTCTCGAAAGGGCGGCCGATTGTCTTGCTCGGCAGCTTTTGCAACTTGCGACAATTGAAGACCCGACTCGAGATCTAGCCAGCCGGGCTCATTTTTTCCTTGATACCTACGGGAATTGCCTCGTTGAAGAGCCAACCGTGGATCACATTGCTGCGCTTGCCGCCTCACTGCGACGGTCTGCCCCTTGTCTCTGGCAGCCGTGACGGGAATCCTTGTCGGCAGCTTTGTCACAGGAGGCAGCCAACCGAGCCAGCTGTTCCCCCGAACCATTGTGGACCTGTCCCAACTCAAGGCTCGCGACCGTGACGAGCTGGACCTGATTTTCAGAAGCTACTTGCCGTCCCACGGAAGCTTCGCTTCGTCGGCTGCCCTTGCCAGCGCCCACACGGCGCCGGTCGACATCCTCCTCAAACGGTTCGGCCTCTTTGCCGTCCTTCCCGTTTCCCTCACCCTCGCTCGGCCCCTCAGGGACGAACGCGTCCGGCAGTACTACGGGAAGCGATACGACCATCGGAGCAACCTGGTCGATTGGGACTATCACTTTAAACTGCGCGAGTGGGTCTGTTCCACGCGTTTGCCCTGTCGGCATGGCCTGCCGTCGGCTAGGGGTGCGCCATGATCGGAGAGGCCGAGTACCGGCAGTGGCGCCTGACGGGATATGCATTCCAGTTACGTGACGGGGGCAACTCGAAGCTCAACCCAACCGTGGCCACTCTGGTCAAAGGCCGCCAGGTCCGTGCAGTCTGGGCCGGGCCCTGTTCAGCCCCTTTTTCTTCAGGCTGGCGCCGAGGTCTCCATTCGCGGGTTTTGGGGAGACATTGCCAATTCCCCGTACATGAGCTTTGGCCTTCAGTCGTCCGACCCCGATTATATGAGGATCCGAGACGGAAAATATACCTATGTCTGGGTTGTTTTGCCTTCCCGCGCTCAGCGCCCCACTTGCAGACGGCCACTGCTCGCTCGTTGACCAACCTTCGCGCAATCGCGGGATCTTTCGATAGACTTCCTGCTCTTTGCCCACTCCCCGAAGCTCCGCCCCAAAGCCCAGAGACAGCCGGCCCTCAGACGGGCGAGGCCTCACAGCCAGCGGTGACGCAAACGCCACTGGAAGTTGGGTCGATTCGAGTTGTCCCTCTGATGGGGACCCTTCCCGAGCTGCTGAAGAAGGTCAGCCCGTCTCCTGTGCCTTCATTCTCAGTCCTTCTTTCCGCAGTCTCGTTATCGGAACCTTTTCCACGGGGTGTTGCTCGATTCCACCGCCATGAACACCATTCCGCTGCTCGGCGATCTGGTCAGCCTCGAGGGCGCCGTCGTGACCGTGGAAGGCGTCCGGTCTGTTTTGCCTCGGCGCCCCCACGAGTTGTGGCTCACTGCCCGGTTCGGTTGTCCCAGGATGGTTGCGGACTTAGCCGCCGAAGCGAAGCGGGAATACTGGTGTCGTGTGCGGGCAATGGTGGCCGAGGCCGGCTGGCAGTTGGTCGAAGAGCGCCGGCCCGAGCAGAACGTTTCTGCCGCAGCTCCTCTTTCGACGCAGTCCCCACCAAGAGCCACAACAAGTTCTGTGGCGAGTTCGGATCCTGTGATCCGGGAAGAACAATGTCCGTCTGACTACTTCCCGATCTCTGTATTCCGATCATTTGTTCTTTTTGCTAGTGGGTCCGACGGCAGCGATGTTTCGTGTCCCAGCCCGCACAGGGTCGCAACGAACGTGAAGGACCGCCCGTCTCGGGGGCCGTCACTGAGACAAGGGGGAGGTCATCAAGGGCAATATCACTTTGCTCTCTCAGTTCTCTCAGTTGTTTTCCTTAAGAGACATCGTTCAAAGAGCGGCGAACCCTTCTTGGATTGTCAGGTGGGACAGGATCACCTGGAAGGCCTGAAGAGAACAATCCGGCATCCGTCTCGTTTTCCCCGGGTCAACTTCCCTTCTCCCTTAGGATGCAAGCCGAGACTCCGATTCCCACTCCCGCAACCCCGTCCTCTCGTTGTCTGTCTAAAGCACTGGGAATGAGATTTATACTTCTTCTTCTGGTTTTTTTTTTTCTTAAAGCTCAAGTCGATGGGACTCCAGCTGCTTCCCCGACTGTCCAGCGCCTGCAGATGCTCTCCGAACGTTTCTCTGGGTTCCACACTGATCTGGAGACCGAGGCTCAACAGAGGCGACAGGACGATGAAATTCGTGTCCAGTCCATTCGTGATGTTGTCTCCAAAATCGAAAAGAACTTGACGATGGAAATTAAAAGGAGGCAGGAAGCTGACCGTGCACTTCAAAACCTTCTGGAAATGGTCTGACCGCATTGCCCACTTCATAAAAATAGTGTATGGGCTTTTTTCTTTCTCTAGAGGGTGAATTCGCTGCAGGAAGCACTCGAATCCGATTTGAAGGATAAACTTCGCCAGATTATGACGGCTGTTGAATCTCTCAATGGTAGGGTTCAACAAATCGAGCATGATGTCAAGGACGAAAAAGAATCCCGGCAAAAGGAACTCGAAGACACGAATGCCCTCCTCCTTCGGCAACTGAACACTCTGCAGGTTTGTTCGGCTGCATCTCTGCCACATCGCCACCAACCACCCCCCCCCCCCCCCCCCCCCCAGAACACTTTCGAGATGGAGAAAATGTCCCGCATGGAGCGCGAGACGCAGATTCTCAAGCGGATGAGCGACGATGTCTTCCGGCTGCAAGAGAAAATCGACGGGGAGAAGCTGGCCCGCGAGACTGGGCTTGCCCAGCTGCGGGATGAGATGCAGGAGGGTGCCCAGGCGCGCACCAAGGTCGACGAGAAGATGCGGGCCCACTTCCTGGAGGAGATCGCCTCCCTCCACGCCCAGTTGCAGGCTGAGCAGCAGGTCTGGCGTCGAGATTTCCCTGGGATGTGACTGGAACCACTTTTTTCCCCCTCATCCCAGGCACGCGAGGCCAACGAGGAACAGATTGTGGCGACTGTCGAGGATGGTCCGTTTTTCGCCTGGCGCCTCGCCTGACCTCCAACCATCCCTTTCTTCTTTTCCTTAGTGGTATCGGGCCTGCAGGACGGCCTCCACGTCATCACCCATTAAACCCGCGTCCCCGGCCGCGCGTCCCGGTTGTACTTGTATCCCACAGCGTGTTGTTCTCTGGCGTATTTCGTGCCCTCTGGGCGTGTGCTCGTTCTTTCCAAGAGCGTGAAATTGAGTAGTTCAATCGACCCGGGAGGAGGAGGAGGATGCGAGGAAGAAGAAAGAGGAGGAGGAGCTGGGAGGTGGCTCGGCAACCTGCCGAGCCGTCCCAAACGGATATGCGAGGATCAAGGGGACCACCCACCGTCGTCTCGGTCACATCGACGGGAGTTTCAGTTGTTGGAGCTGGAGCATCAGCCTGGGGGGGGGGGGGGGGGGGGGGGTAGAGATATGCACCATCACCCAGTCGCGCGGCGACAGACCGTTTCGTCTCTACGGAGACGCCCCACATCCGGTCGTCCGACCCGCTGGGATGGAAGGACACCACAGGGACCCCGGGATGGCCTGGCGAGCGTGCCGCCTTGCCGGCACGACGAGGTGTGACGGGAGCCTGTGAGAGTGCAGAGTGAGACGGTGGTGTGGGAAAGAGGGCCGGGGGCAGACCGATGGCTTTTTCAGCTGCCGGATGAGCATGGAGAGGGTGAGGTTGGGCGGGGGCGCTGGGATGGCCGACGTGGGGACGAGCAAGCTGGGCAGGGGAGGAGGGAGGGTGGCAGTGGGCTTTGGCTGGGCTTTGGCTGCCACTGCTTGTTTGGTGGATGCCACAGCTGCCGGGGCCCCGGAGGCGGGGGTGGCTCGGACTCGGGTCGGACAGGCGGCCTGCTGGGGCTGCGGTGGTGGCTGGCTTTTGGGGGCGGGTGGGAGGGAGATGCTGCCCGCGGCCACTTCGTCCAAGAGCTGCTGGTGGGGCGGGGATGTGGCCGGCTGGGCGAGATACACCTCGGGCGCAGGGGATCGTTGGAGCAGAGTTTTCTTGGCGGGGATGCGCTGCTTGGGGGGTCGAGCTGGGGGCTGTGGCGGAGCCTCGTCGACCTCGCCACCTTCGCCCTCTTCGGGAGCCGGGGGAAGGCACGGGACCTGATAGGAAGGAGGGATAGGAGAGGGCAGGGCCGTGATGAGCAGCCCTCCGATTGAGAAGGAGCAAGAGAATCAGGCGAGGAACCGACCTCGGTGGGCGTTCTGGGGATGCCGCGCTTTTTCTGCATGGCGTCGAATTCTCGCCTGAGCCCCTGGAGCTCGCGGAGTTGTTGGAGGCCGCGCGGGGTGGACGGGGTGTCCGCCGTCGCAGCGGGGCCGCCCCGCGCAGAGGTGGTCGTCGCCCCATCGGTGGCCCGCTTTGCCCCGGGCGATTTTTTGCCCGCCGCGACGGCCTGTTCGTTGGCTGCGGCGTTCAGCCGATTCTGGGCGGCCCCGAAAGGCGACCGGGCCCGCAGCTGGCGGATGTGTTCCTGCTGCTGCTCGACGGGGGTCCGGGGCAGGGAGCGGGTGGGAGGAGGGGGGGTCACCGGGGCCGAGAGAAGCGCCTCCTCCTCCTGCTGGGAGAGCTGGATCTCCTCCATCTGGCGGGCTAGCGACTGGTTCAGGGCCCGCGGAGCAGGGGGCGTGTGCATCAGCTGGCGGGATTGGTGAGGGGGGATGGCGGGTGACTCAGTGGGGTCCAGTGGTGTCGAGGGTGCCGTGCGTTCTGCAGAACGCGACCGTGAAATACTGTTGGACCGGGATGCACTCGTGGGGCGCGGCACATTCCGAACGGGGCGGCTGGAGGGTTGGACGGAGGGGGGAGGCGGCGGTGGCGGCGGGGGGAGGTGGGGGGGAGGTGGGGGTGGTGGGGCAGTGGACTCCATGTTCAGCTGGGACCCACAGGCACCCCGTCCGCACCCACGCTTAAGGAAGTGCGAGTGTGCCGCGGGCGCAGCCTGAGGAGGTGGATGGGCTGATTGTGGTGGGGGATGCGGCTCGACAGCGGGCGATTTCTGTCGTTGAGAGAAAGTGGAGATCGAAGAACAGCAAGAGGTGAGCCCACGAATCCGAAGCCTATGCACAGACAGCGCGAGCAGGACGAGCCTCGGGGGCAGAGGGGGCGGCGGGTGCTCCCAGAGACCCCTGGAACGAGTGGTGTTGTGAATAGACGGCCGCCCCGTGTTTCTCTTCCAGGCGATCAATCAGTGCGTTTAGACACTGATCAATTTTTTTCGAGTTAGTGGCGACATTGATGCTCTCGGACGTCGAGAGAATATGTCCCAGCTCGAGCAAACGCAGCTTGCTATTCAATTGAATCCAGAAGTGGTGATCACTCAGCAGAATGAAGGCACAAACCTGAGCAACATCTTACTGTTTTTCTTTTCGTCGAGCTGTGATGGCGTCCAGCCCCAAGAGGGCTCCCAGATGACGAGCAGAAATTGAAATACTTCGATGAGGGCTGCATTTGAAAGCTGGGCAACTGCTTGAAACCTTGTGAGGGGACATCCAAGTTTTGAAAGTCTCTGAAGAGTAGTGCTCATGGAAAGGTTGCCCCTCTTTGAAAAATTGAACGAGTGGGGCGAGGGGCACTAACCGTGTTGGTTGGAGACTGATGTCTCATTTAGATCCGTTTGACGTTGCTGTTGTTGGAGGAGGTCCCGGAGGATCGACAACCGCCTATTATCTCTGTAAATGTTCGAACCTTAAAGTGGCTCTTTTTGACCAGGCCCGGTTTCCCCGGCAAAAGGTTTGTGGAGAAGGGGTCGCATACGCGAGCCAACAAATTCTCGGTGAAATGGGTCTTCTCGAAAAAGTCTGCGAACATCGATTGCAAGACCTGACTGAGATATGCCATTCGGCATCATCAAGCTCCAACCCAACATCCATTACTGCTCCGCGGGAGGTCTCTCCTCGCCCAGCGGGATCTCGTATGTGGAGACGTCAACGCGTGGGCCCGCAGAGGTTCGCATCGCTATGGTCCACCGAACGATCCTCGATACTGCGATTCTGCGCAGAGCCGAACAGGTCTGTATCAACCCCCCCCCCCCCCCGTTCATCCTCCTCGTTGTAGGAAGGATGCCGTGTGTTTGAAGGACACCACACAACCAAAGTCGAATATGACACGACCTCGGCATTATGGGTCCTTCGATTCTGTGTGACCCCAGGGGAGGAGGGCAACGCCCTGGAGGACTCCTCTCGGGAGCGGACTTACCATGCTCGGGCGCTGGTGGCTGCGGACGGGGCGTCGAGCAACATTTGCCGGACATTAGGCCTCGTCACCTCACCCCCACAGGCGTGGTCGTCGCAGAGCTACATTCGGGCTGGGACCCACCGGTTCCAGCACGACATGTTCTTCTTCTATCGGCCGTCGATCTCCCCCGGGTACGTCAGCCTCTTCACCATGGCCAATGGCGATGTCAACATGTGCGTATATGCGGTTCCAGGGACGGGTTTGAAGGCACCCGATGTCGTGGCCCTGCATGAACGGCTTCTCCGAGAGGACCCCCTCATCCGGGGGGCCCTCGGCCCCGAGGCGCAGTCGAGCCCCATCAAGGTTTGTGCCCCCGAGTGCGGAAGTCATCACAAACAATTCTGCGCATCCCCTAGGCCGGCCCACTGCGATGCGGGGGTAATAGGCGATCATACGCGCGCGCGCTTTTGGCTGTGGGTGACGCGGCTGGCTTCGTGGACCCACTCACTGGTCTGGTGCCAACAGCCCGCCCTGGTCGGGGCTGACCCGCTCTCCGATAGGTGAGGGCATCCACTGGGCAATGGTCTCAGGCCAGCTGGCCGCCCGAACGTTGGCCGAGGGCTTCGCCAAAGGGGACCTCAGCGCCCGCCAGATGGGTCGGTATCAAACCGGATGGCGGAGGGCCTTTGGCCGCGGGTTTTTTTGGTCTTCCGTCTTTGCGAAGGTCTGGATTTCTTCGCCCTTCGGTCGCATTCCTCACCGGCGGTGGTCAGGCCATCCGGTGGTGCCCCATCCTTCTCGATGCCGTGGTGGCGCGTGTCCGCGCGGACTCCGGGGCCTCAGGCGCGATCTCGCCCTTCGCGCGTGAGTGGGCCCTCTGCTTCGCTGGGACGCACTCGAAGGTGCGACTGCTCCACCCGCGGTATGCCCTCCCCCTTCTGGGCGGCGTCCTGCGCCTCGGGGCAGGGAGGATGGGCCGGGCTGTTGGCGGATGGGTGTGCGGGCTCGTCCGAGCTTCCCTCAGATTCCCCTCATCTTGGCACGGGAAGAAGCAACACTAGCGGGATCATTTCCTGGCTCGTTGGCCAGCAGAAAAAGCAGTTTTTTGGTGCGGGCCAGTGGCAGTTGGCCCGTTTCTGGATGTCCGGGGACCGCTGTTAATTCCAGACAAACGGAATATAATGACCAACAATCCATGTCTGCGCTGAAAGAAGGGAAGTGCGAAAAACAAGGGCGCCGTTGCGAAGAAGGGGGTGCTGTTATGCGAAGAAGAGAAGTAAGCGACGGGACAGCCTTGCCCCCCGTTGACAAAGCCGGCGCCTTGGGGCAAGCGAGGCTGTCCACGGAGAGATGATGTGGGGAAAGCCTGTCCGCATCTCGAGTGGAGTCACACAAGGTTGGGCTTTCTTTCTTCGAAACATCTTGAAAATTTCCGTTCAGTCCCCCTAGTCCCTACCCGACGCAATTTCACTCATAGCAATCCTCCGACCCGAACACCTACCGCACCCCCACCACCACCACTCGCGGCCACTCCAACTGAATTCCCAGCACTTGGGGTCCGAAAAGCACCGTCCGCGCCACTTTACCGAACCCCCGCTGCTCCCTCCCTGTCTCCGTCGAGCTTTCCCGCGCTGCCCTCCCTGGGGGGGTCCACCTCCGTCGGTGCGCGGCCGCCCGAGTCACCTGTTCGGGCTGCTTGTGACCGGTCGCCCGATCCCGATGAACAGGCACCCTCTGGCAGCCCCGCAGACAGACCCCCACTGTCGTTGCCGTCACCCCCGGTTGCAAGCGGCCCTCGCCCACCAACAAGCGCCCCCCCAAATCGCGAAGGTGACGGAGGCGCTCTGAGCGTCGAGCTGTTTGTCAGAGGGATCCCGCCCAGGACCCCGATCGAAAGGGTCGCCCAGGCCATCCGAGCGGCCCTGGCGAAGGCGGAGGGCGGCCAGGACCACCCCGACCGCCCAGTCCTGAAGCACCTCAAGCTGGACCCGCCGTCCCGGCCCGGACAAACCATCTGGGGGTTCGCGCGGGTGGCGTCCTTGGAGCAGGCCCAGCTGCTCTGCGAGCATGCCCCCTGGCTGTCGGGCGTGCAGCTGGAGATGGATCTGTCCAACCGCCAGAGGCGCATCCCGTCCCGACCCTTGCCGGCGGCTCCTCCCGAGGACCGAGTCGAGCGGGAGCGGGACCCCTCGGGATCAGGCGTTCGTGAGGCCCGAGCCTGGCACGCCCGCACGCTTGAGCTCGGGACCGTGCTGCAGGAGGAGCCGCTGCTGAAAGTGGCCGTCGGCTGGGCGTCCGGCTTCACAAGTTACGTGGACGTCTTTCTGGAGCCCGCCACGCAGGTTGTCTGCCTGTCCTTCCAGCAGGGCGCCCTCGAGCGGGTCATGAAGATCCGGTGGGCCCAGATCCAGAGGCTTCGCATCGTGCGTGACGCCACACCCGCAGGGGGCCTCCGCACGGTGACCCTCATTCTCACCCTGAAGTGCCCCGCCCTGCTATACGCCTGCTCGCATGACGCGTACTCGGCCTCGTACGTCTCGGTGGCCGAGGCCGTGGCAGACCGGTTCAACAGCATCCGCACCACGGACGACTTCACCACCGATGCCGCGGTCGGGTCGCACCTCACCTACATGCTTCGGTTCGAGCGCCCCAGGTCAGCCTCCCGCCTGGCATCTGGCGGGTAACACATCTGTCCCCCCCCCCCCCCCCCCCCCCCCCCCCCCCCACACACACACACACACCCAGCCCGCACGCAGTACTTGGGCCTGCCGTCTCTGGGTCCGCCACGGAGGCCGAAATGGAGTCGCTCTGTGAGGCCTTCGCGCGGATCGGCTCGTCCTACGGGTGGATCGGCCGCCCGCGTAACTCCACGGACGTCTCCTTCACGGCCGAGTCGGTCGCCCGGCAGATCGCCCTGCAGCCCGCCGACGTGCACCGGGTGGAGCAGCTCGCGTCCGATGAGGTGCAGTGGGAGGCCCTGGAGACCGAGGCCCGCATTCCCTGGAAGGTGCTCTACCTGGTGCAGTGCCTGCTCTCGCAGGGCATCCTCCTGGCCCAGGCGCTGGACCTGCCCTTCTGGCGGATCACCTACGAGTGCCAAGGTCGCCCTCGCCTTGCCCCGCTCGGCGCTCGAACGTCTTCCAACTCCCCTCCATTCCTCCATTCATTCTCCTCCCCCCCTGCCCGATTCATGCAGGTCAACTCGACCCGGATGCGCCAACCCCGGGCCACCGCCCCTGCGGATACGAGCTGTTTTCGGAGGCCCTGACTCAGCTCTTTTGGAACGGGCGCCCCCTGCCGCGCCCCATGCAGGCTTGCCAGGAGGCCATCGGGGTCCGCGCGTCGTCGTTCATTCGCATCTCCGCAATCTCATCCTTCTGCCCCGGCCCACCTGCTGCCCCACAGCACCTGCTCGATCTGCAGTTGCCCCCCGACGCCGAGGTCTGGCGCAAGGAAAGCGAGGAGCAGTGCTGGGTGCCCAACGTCATGGTGACCCCGACCCGGATGTGGTGCTACCCACCCGAGGCCGAGCGCAGCAACCGCATCGTGCGCCGGTACCCGTTCCCGGACCATTTCCTGCGGGTGTCCTTCATCGATGACGACTTCCGGTCTCTGACCAACCTGGGGATCGAGTGCGAGCCCCTTTACGACTATTGCACAAAGGTCCGGCAGCGGCCAGGGCGGGTGGGTGGAACGGGGAGGTGCCGAGGTGGACAGTCCCCCCCCCCCGAAAAGAGGGAAGAGAGACACCGCAAGAAATGTAGGCACAGTCCACGAGGGAAGCGCCATAGTCAAGCAGTGTCCACCAAGCCAACATACGCAAGCAGGCGGCAGCGAACAAGGGTCAGTCAACGGCAAAGCGCTCAGGCGGAAGAGCACGTCAACATCCGAGACCGGAAATCAGGACCCACAAGGGATCCGTCACATGGTGTGGATGGACAGCTCACGCTCTCACCACATCGCACGGCAGCAGCATGTGTCGCGCCAAAGGGGGTCCCCGACACAGGCAAGACAAGGGGCAATCGGAGCATATGACACAGACCTTTTCGATTGGGTGCGACGACACATATCGACACACATCGACACACAGACGGACAGTAGCAAAGCAGTTTGGTCAGGAGCGAGCATGCCAGGGCCTGCACCTCGGGGCACACATATCGACATGATATCGACACATTTCGACACATTTCGACACATTTCGACACATTTCGACACATTTCGACACATTTCGACACAGAACGACACATTTCGACACACAGACGGACCTTTTCGATTGGGTGCGCAAGTAGAATGTCGATGGCGAGCATCGACGACGGACGGGACGGGACGGCAACGAACGGGACGGGTCGGGACGGGACGGCGCACCAGGGACGGGACGTAGGGGCAGCACGACCAGGGCAGGCCGCACGTAGCACAGAGGGGCACGGTGAAGAACGGGACGGACGGGTCGGGACGAGACGGGACGGGGCCGGGGTGTGGAGAGTGTGGGGGGGAGCAGAAGTAGGGACAGGAAGAAGAAAGAAAACGGTCCATCCCCACGAGACGGGGAGTGGATCCGGAAAGTGTAGTGGCACCCAGAATGAGCCTACTGATCGGAGCGCTAGGGGCAGTGCCACCACCTCCGGGGGATCCCCCCCGGCCACACACCACCACAGGACGGGACGAGCAAAGCAAAAGGACGGGACGAGCAAGGGGGACGGGACAGGACAGGACAGGGGACAAGGGACACGGGTCAGGACAGGCAGCTGAGTTACAGATGGATCGCCCATGGGGTCCACACTTGGTCGCCCCGGGACAGGAAGATCCAGTAACTGCAGCGCAGGACAGTGTCAGAGATCGAGGTGGAGAGGGTGTCAGAGATCGAGGTGGAGAGGGAGGGGACAGTGTCAAGGGTGGCATTCAGATAGAACTTGACAAGGGCCGGGGGCATGTCATAGATGAGCCGGCTCCATGAGAGGTCCTGATGCATGCACTCATCCCAGTGCAGAAACCGGCCCTGCACAGCCAGCGAGAGCAGGTGTCTCCTGTGTGCCTCGTTCTGTTCCTGTTTCACCACCCCCAGGACCGCGTGACGGTGCCCAGCCGCGTCCTCCTCGGGCTGGGGGGTCCGCTTCTTACAATGCAAGTGGTGAGAGCACTTGGACCGCAGCCAAATCGGGCGCGTCCACTAGTAAGCGATGCCCCCCCCCCCCCCCCCACACACACACACACACACATACACACATTCGTGCTGTCTCTTCTACCTCTCTGGTTTTTGTTTTCCCGTTACTTCTTTCCCTCTTTACTCCACACACACACACGGATGCTTTCTTCAATGTGCCCCAAGGTCCTGCGGGCCGGAGTCTCCATCTGCGGCCGCCGGTTCGCGCCGCTCGTGTACAGCAGCAACCAGCTGCGCGAGATGGCCTGGTGGATGTTCGCACCCGACGGCCAGATCACCGCCGACACCATTCGCCAGGAGCTGGGCGACTTCAGCATGGTCGGCTCGGTGCCCAAGTACGGCGCCAGGTCCGCGGGTGGATGCGCGCAGATGCCGCGGCGAGTGGCTGGTCGACGTGCGGCGGGATTCATCTTTCTCTTTTTGCTCTGGAACGGGCCCGGGATTGGACGGGCTTTTCGCCTGAGCGCGCTGCCCATTTCTTTGCCTGACCTCTGCCCGCGGTGAGTTGACAAGATGGGCCTGATGATTCGGGTCGCCTGTGCCCTTCCTCTCCCCCGCCCCGGCAGGTTGGGCCTGGCCGTGACCAGCACCCTGAACACGATCACCTTGACGCCCCTCGATTTCACCGTCATCAAGGACCTCAAGCGGGACGGGCGCTGCTTCACCGACGGGGTGGGCGCCGTCTCAGCGGAGATGGCCGAGCGGATTTGGAAGCAGTACCAGGTCTGGACGTGCGCCTGTCTTGTCTGCACCCTTGGAAATCCGCGTGGCGGACCCTTGCGTTTTTGGGTGCTGACATCCGTTTCGGATAGGACACACTCTGCCCGCTTTTCATTTGCCCTGACGTGCTGACGATGCGTTCTGGCGCATCTCTGTGGGACCGCCGCCTTTGAGTGGTGTCCTCCTTCCTCGTTTTTTCGTTGCCCGCATGTCGTGCCCCACTTCCCCGGCGGTGGTGTGTCGTTCTGTCTGTCTGGGAGCCGCCACTGTGGGTCGATGATGCGCGCGGTTCGGCTGTGGACATGCGTCAGGAATCGAGCGTCCCTGGCCGGAATTCATCCCACCGCACTTCCCCCCGCACTCACCCCCGCACTCACCGCACCTCGCACTCACCCCCGCACTCACCCCCCCACTCACCGCACCTCGCACTCACCACAGCGCGGTCAATATGCCATTCAGCACCGGCAGCACGTGGACAATTTGCTGGAGGCCGTGGCCGATCTGCAGGCCCGCTTTGTGCGGTCGCTGCTGGGCGGCCCGGCCCCCGAGAGGTCCCCTCCCTTCGCAGTCTTCGGACCAACCCGCCCGACGTTCGTCTACCCGCCCCGATCCGAACCGACCCTGGCCGAGTTCCAGATGGGCCCCGTCCCAAGCGCCTTCCAGGTCCGCCACCCTACGGCTGCGCTTCAGCTGCAATCTGCTCTCCCCTTTCGGCGGCCCCCGGAAACGTGTTCGAATACTGGCGTGCAGCATCCTTTCAACCCACCACCCACCCTCCATCTCCACACGCCAATTCTCCAGATTCGCCTTGGGGGCGCCAAGGGGATGCTCACCGTCTTGTCGGCAGCCCGCCCCGAGACGCGGAACTTCGAAGCGGCCGCCCCGCCTCCACGACCCGGGCTCGCCCCCCGCCGCGCCACCACCCGGGATTCCGGACCCTGCTGGCCCTGCCCCCGCCCTCGCCCCCCCTGTACGAGGTGTCTCTCTTCCTGCGCGAGTCGCAGGTCAAGTTCGCTTCGAAATACGCGGTGCTGGAGGTGTGCTCGGTGTCCATGCTCATGCCCGCCTACCTCAACCGGCAGATCATCCTCATCCTCTCCAACCTGGGCGTCCCCAACGCAGTTTTCCTCGACCTCCAGGTTCGCCTCCTCCGCCTGCCGCGCGCTCGTCTCCGCCGTCCCCTACGCGCACACTTGCACACACACTTTTTCGGCCATCGCTCCACGACCGATCCAATCTGCCCCCGCCACCGCAGGAGGAGATGCTCGCCCGGTGCAACCGGCTGTTCACGGACGCGCGGACGGCTCGACAGCTCATCAACCGGGAATGCCGCGACTCGGCCGGGCTGCGGTCGCTCTTCCTGCTGATGCTTGACAGGGGCCTCCTCCCGGGTAACGTCCGCACCCAGAGCCCTCGCAGAGACAAGCGGGGAGGGAGGCGCGATCATGCCCCTGATCGTTCTGCTCTTCATCCCATCCCACCCACCGCCACGGGCCACTCCATCCCGGACGTACACAGGACCCGTTCTTTTTCAACGCGATGCTGTCTCTCCGAAACCACATGCTCGCCCAAGTGCAGAAGCGCGCCCGAATTTACGTTCCCGAGGTCCGTGCGCAGGTGCTGATGCATGTTTGTGCCGCCGTGCGCCGCGGAACGTAATTTCCTCCATCGCCCCTCCTCCCTCCCCCCTCCCCCCCTCCCCCCCCCTCCCTCCCTCCCTCCCCCCCCGCCACGCCACGCCACGCCACGCCACGCCACGCCACGCCACGCCACGCCACGCCACGCCACGCCACGCCACGCCACGCCACGCCACGCCACGCCACGCCACGCCACGCCACGCCACGCCACGCACTTCATCCGCATTCACCATTCCAGGCGGCGCTGCTGAAGGGGTCGCGGACGACACGGGCGTCCTGGCCGAGGGCGAGGTTTTGTGCAGCTGCAGGAGCCCTTCAACGTCTCGGCCAAGGGGGACGCGTCCAATCCCAAGACACGCGTCGTGGTGGGCCCCGTGGTCCTCGCCCGCAATCCATGCGTGTGCCCGCACCACGTCTGCTGCTTCTTCTGCTTCTTCTTCTTCTGCTGCTGCTGCTTCTTCTTCTTCTTCTTCTGCTGCTGCTGCTGCTTCGTCTTCTTCTGCTGCTTCTTCTTCTTCTTCTTCTGCTGCTGCTGCTGCTGCTGCTGCTGCTGCTGCGATACCCTGCATGATTGTGGCGGGGGGGGGGGGGGGGCACTCGATTGAAATTGACGTGGCCCCATCTCCTTCGTCACTCCTGCCACTCCCCTCATTCACTCTCCCCCTCCCACACCTTAACCCGCGCACTGTGCACCCCATCCTTTGTATAGATCGTAGTGGCCCAGGCCCGGGACTACCCCCAGCTGCACCACCTGATCAACGTTGTGGTATTCTCGACCAAGGGGGCGCGCCCCATGCCGGACATCCTCTCCGGGGGCGACCTCGACGGCGACGACTACTTCATCTCGTGGGACCCCAAGCTGATCCCGCCCCGAACCTACCCGCCCACTGACACCCCCGCCGACTCCCCTGCCGACACGCTCAAGTGCCCCACCCCCACCTGCTACGCCTTCGATGATGTGGTGGACTTCTTCGTCAAGTTCGCGCGCATGAACAACTTGGGCGTGCTCAGCAACACCTACCTGGCCATGGCCGATCAGAGCCCACAGGGTCCGAGGACAGATTCGTCGGGGAGACGGGAGATGAATGCTTGGGGCTGGAGGGGGGACGGGGTGGGGAGGGCGACCGGGACGGGAAGGCGAGCGGGAAGGCGAGATGGCGAGTGGGATGGCCGAGACGGACGCTGCAGGGAAAGGGGAGACGGTGGGCTTCAGGGGCGGGGGCCCGGAGGGGGCCGGCTGCGGGGACGAGTTGCGGGAATGTGGATGATGAGCCCCCCCCCCCCCCCCCCCCCCCCCCCACACACACACACACACTTGGTGGGTGAGTTTCTTATCCTGCTTCGCCACTTCGTCACAGGGATCTTCGACCAACGCTGCGTGGATCTGGCGGGGCTCATCAACAAAGCTGTGGATGCCGCCAAGACTGGCCATTTCCAACAGCTGCCCCACAAGCTGCGGGTCGACAAGGTCTCGGCCTTCATATGCCCCCCCCCCCCCCCCCCCCCCCCCCCCGCTATTCCCCCCCAGGCTGCGCCCTGACTCACATCCGGCGCTCCCTCGCACCTTCGCCCCTTGCCGTGGACCCGCGGCAGTACCCGGACTTCATGGAAAAGGGCGTAGACGTGCCGCAGTACGAGTCGGTGACCGTCCTGGGGCTCCTCTACCGGGCGGCCTGCAAGAGGCCGCCTCCCTGTGGGGTGCCCTTCGAGCTGAACGACCAGAGCGGCGCCTGGCACACGGAGGGCTCACCTCTTGTGCGCCTCGCCCCCGGGTATGAGGTCGCGCCTCCCCGCCGCCGCTCCCTCCGTTCGCTGACATCGGGGAAGCCGAAGCCGCACAGCTCACACATCCACGGAACGGAACGGGACCGCGAGAGCCGATCGGCTGGGGCGCAGGCTAAAGCCACTCAACGGATCCCAGGGCTGTCACGATCTGGCCCCACCGTTTTTCACCGCCGTGCTCCTTTCCGCCCCGCTCCACCATCCCTTGCACAGGAGTATCTCCCTCAGGCCATCGAGATCCGGGATGCCTTCAACTTCGAGCTGGAAGGTCGGCACTCGCTCATGTTTGCGCTGCCTCTGTTCGTCCATGGGGTTTGCTCCAACCCGGGGAAGAGAACCATCCCTTCTCCTGGTCTGCTGGGTCGTGACCCAGGTCTTCTGCGGCAGTTCGGCCTCCTGGAGCCCCTCTACAGCCGCGCCACCCCTCGCCCCGGGGCCGCGTTGGGCGGCGCCGCCAGTTCGATCTTCCCGCCCCTCTCTCAGGCCATCGCGGCCACGCTGACCCACCAGCGCGCCGTCCCGTCGAGGCCCCCTGCCGTCGCCTCTGTAGACACTGCAGCCTCCATCGCGACTGCTACCACCACCGCCACTCCCGCCCCCGTCGTGCCTGCCCTCGAGGCGGACCGGCTGGCCACGACCAGCCTCACCGAGGAGCAGTACATCCGGAAGAAGCTGCGCGATGCCGAGGCCCAGCTCGTGACCGGTCCGTAGACGGGTTCTGTGGGCAGTGTGCGCCAACCAGCCACTTGCGCTGAGACTCCTTCTTTCGGTAGGCGCCCTTGCGAAACTGGACAAACGCCTGAAGAGAAGGAGATTTGTGGGCACTGAGCTTCGCGTCGGTGAGGCCGTGCGCTCGCTTCGAGAAAGGTATGTCTTGCTCTTTAAAAACCTGTGCGCCCAGGCGGAGGCATCCATCTCTCCGGTCGAAATGGCACGCCTGTTGGCCTCGGCCTGGTACGCCTCGGCGTACTATCATGCAAACCCCGAGCAGCCTTTTCTGACCTTTGGTTGGATTGTTGGTGAAATTCTTCTCGCTGACGAGAATTGGGGAGACCAAAGTCACGTTCAAGAGTAAGCTCTCTTCTTGCAAATACATTCGATTTTATTTCTTGTCTTTGACACGGCAGGAGTGAGTTGCCGCGGAATGTGAGGACGCAGGCATCAGTTTGGAGATGGGACAGGGCAACAGCGTCGCGGCCGAGGAGGAGCTCCAGTCTCAGGCACAAAAAGCACCCTCCACACCGGAAGAAAAAAAAGAGCAACCAAAAAAGGAGGCAAAGGTTCGCGGAGTCCAAGTGTATGCTGTGCCACTTCTTTTTCTAGATTCAAAACTATGTCGATGTTTATTTGAAAGGTCTGTCTCTATTGTCAAGCATGCAAAATGCAATGTCGCCGAGCAGCCGTGGAAAAATCCAAGCCCGATGGACCGTCTGTACGGGATCAAATTGCGTTGACGACGAACAAGTTCTCTAGTGGGACTCCCATTCGCTCGCCTCGGACACCGCGTCGTCAACTTGCCTCCCCGGTCAGCCAGCAGGGGCGCCCGCGCGACGGAGAGGCCCCCAACCAATAAGCTCTTCCCCGTCGCTTTCCGCCACGAATCCGCACACCCCGAGTCCAGACATCGTAAAGACACATGACCTTCTCTTCGGATAACACAACCGTTGCGGAGAGGATAAGAAAAAAACAAGGGAGAAGAGAGGAGGGGAATCCTTTCTACTGTGGAGGGCGAGGCATGGGGGGCATGCCAGGCATGGGCGCACCGGGCATGGGGCCAGGAGGGAACATCCCGCGGCCCATGGGAGGGAAGCCGCCAGGTGGCATGACGCCGGGGGGAGGGAAACTGCCGGGCATCGGCCCGCCTGGGGGCATGAAGGGCATCCCAGGCATGGGGCCTGGGGCCGGCATCGGCATTCCGGGCACTGCAATCAACAAAACGTGAGCTTGTGAGCTTCTCCGTCCGAAATGCCCAACCCACCCCAGCCTAGCAGGAAGCCAACAGAGAGCAAAACAGACTTCCTCTGCCGAGACCGGGCATGCCACGGCCGGTGGGCATAAGATGCTGTGGGACGGGAGCAGCAACCGGAAGAGGACCCCCAGCACCTGAAAGGGCAAGAAAAAAATATTCATAAGAAACGGAACAGCCTCATTTGAAAGGACCAGACCAGGGAGAGCAATGGCCATGCCTGGTCCGATAAGAGTTGAAAAAGGAGGAATGGTTTGTTTCGTCGGAAATGTCGGAAAAGAACCAGACCTCGTCCAGCAGCGCGTCCAACACCAACACCAGCCACTCCTGCCTTTTTCTCCTTCTAAGACAGAAAATGCAATGCAATGGATGCCAGGAGGGCGATGCCGACCTGAGAAGGTGGCGCCCCCTCCGGAGTGAATGTGACAATATTTTCACCACGCAGGAGGATCAGGCCCAGGTGGCGCTTTTGTTCCTTCGCTTCCTCTGATTGGTATCAGATGCATGAAAATCCCGACGCCGTGGAAGAAAGAAACAACAACATCGTGTGAAAAAGTTTGGGAGTGTCGTCGAACAGACCCTTCTTCCCCTTCTTGGGTTTTATCAACCTATACTCCTCAGAGTCCCCCAGAACGAGGTTCATATGCCGGTCAAAAGCCATAAACCGGCCAATGATGTTTCGGCCATCATTGAGCACGGCTCGAAGACGCCAGCCGAGGAAGTTTTCGAGCTTAGCCTTCTTGCTGGTCTATCAGATGAAAATCCACGAACCCAAAACCGATCGGGAGAAGAAAAGACAGAAAAGAGAGTCGTCGCAGAAAGTGTCAGGGGCAAATGAAGCGAGAGAAAAGCAAACGCAAACCATGTTGGCTGATCCGGGGACACACTCTCTTTTTATTGCAAAGAGAATGACTTTTGCAGCCTCACTGGGCCAAATCGAGAAGCTTCTTGGTGAGCTTGAAAGCGAGCTTGGCGCTCCTGCCATTAACTACGACCCCGATGACCCATGGGCAGCCGATCATGCTCGCCTGTTCCGCTCTCTCAACGTGAGCAAGGCCAAGTGCACAACTTGTGGGTACATTTACACTCGGTTTGTGAATGTCCTGGCGAAATCCGCCTTTTCCTCAACACACGTCCGATCCCGTTCCTTTCGTTTCCCCCCGATTTTGGCGGTAGTCCCTTCGAGATGGAGTGCCCCAATTGCAAATTTGCTCCTGGCAAGGTTCACCCCCCAGCATTCGTTTTGAACCTGGAAGAGATTGCCATGCGCTCTCATCCTGCTGAAGCTCCTGCCCAAGAGGGCAAGGAGAAGAAGCCCAAGAAGGAGAAGGAGGAAAAGCCGGCCCAGGAGAAGAAGCCAAAGAAGGAAGAGGCGCCCGAGGATCCCCTTGCCCTTTTCGGACGTGCCCATCTTCAGGTTCGCGATCACTCTGCGACACACTGACCGGCTTTCTTTTCAAGGTTTCTCGCCTGTTCGAGGTCCAAAAGCACCCCTCCGCAGATAAGCTGCTCGTCGCCAAGTGCGACGTCGGCCAGGGTGAGGTCCGCACCCTGGTCGCTGGTCTTGCGCTGCACTACCAGCCGGCCGAGCTGGAGGGGCGCCTGGTGTGCACCGTCACCAACCTGAAGCCCGCCAAGCTGGTCGGGGTCGAGAGTCAGGCCATGCTCTTCGCCGCCACAGACCCTGCCACTCAGCGGGTGGCCACCCTGGTGCCCCCCGAGGGCTCCCAGCCCGGCGATCGGATCACCGTCGAGGGCGTCGCCCCGGCCGAGGGACTGGCCATTGTCCAGAAGAAGCATTGGGACAAGGTGGTCGAGGGCTTCGTCATTCAGGGTCCGCCCCGCCCCCCTGCTGTGCCGTCTGCCCCTGCTGTGCATGGGCACTTTTTTTTGTTGACGGTGCTGACTCCCCTTCTGCCCTCCCGCCCTCACCAGCGAACCAGGCCCACTTCCACGAGCACATCCTCCGCACGGCCCGCGGTGTGGTGACTTGCCCCGGCGTTGCCGATGGCTCCACCTTCCACTAAACTGCCGCGCCAAACATGCGCACGCTCGATCAGTGGCCTCGTGACGGCAGACAGGGTATGGCGGTTGAAGTGGGATTCACCAGCGGCGGGGAGTGGCGTCTTCTCGGGAGAGGGAAGTCTGCCAAAGGTCTCTCTGTTGTTCGGCGAGGGCAGGGGTGTGGAGACTTACTCGAGGTGGTGCAGCTTGCGTTTGGCCCTGGCGATCTCGTCCATGGGCTCGTCCTCCTCGGGGGGGATATAGTCCTCCTCGTTGGGATCCCCCAAAGGTCCCTCCCGGTGGAAGAGGAAGTCGCTGAGCAACACGGGGGCGCTCTCCACCACGGCTCCGTCGGCGTCAAGGCGCCGGGTGACGGACGGACCCAAGATTGGTTTGCCTTCCTGGAGACCGGCTGAGTGAAGGGAGGAGGGAGTGATGCGGACCTTGTTTGTGTGAGCGTAGAAACACGATGTGCCGAACGGGCAGATGCCTTCGCCGAAGTTGAAGTGCTTGCAGGGAATCTTCGAGAGGTATTTCCTGCATCGGTGCGATGGTGGAGAAGGATGCCATGTATTGCGGCGGGTTTTGGTGGGTCCGGGGTATTGGGTGATGGCATGGTGGTGGTGGTGGTGGTGGTGGGTGGTGGGTGGTGGGTGGTGGTGGGTGGTGGTGGGTGGTGGTGGTGGGTGGTGGCGGTGGTGGTGGTGGTGATGGCGAGGGTGATGACAAGGGTGATGACAAGGTGACAGGCGGACCGATACGCCTCGATGACAGCTTCTTTTTCCGGGGAGGCCGTGACGAAGTAGTCGCACGGGATCACAAAGTGTGACAGCTGCCAAAACAAAGCACGCCACCAAGGAAGGCCGAGGGAGGAATGGACCGGAGTGAGCGGAGTAAGACGAGCCTCGGGGGCGCAGAGTGAGTGGAGGGAAGGATGGTGAGGGGGTGGAGTGGGCGCAATCCTCGCGCTCAACATCGATGAAATAACAGGGGCTTTCTTGTTCCCGATCCGGTCACTGACGACTCGGCTTTTTTTAGACAGAGAGCATCCCGACCTTTCGGCAGAGGGGGCACGTGCGATATGTGGACGGCTGCAGCTGGATGGTGCTTGGGCCTGGGGCCGCCCCACTGCCGGCCATTCCGACGACCCGATCGGTGGCCGGGGCTACGCCCGGCGGCTGGCCCGTCCCGTCCGCCGCTTGCGGCAGCGGAGGCATCATGGCCGCGACAGCGCTGCTGGTGGAGGTCGCGGCGGGGCTGTTGCGCCATTGGCGAATGCAGTCCAAACAGAAGGCATGGTCGCAGTGGGCTGTACATGCGACGGGGGAAGCGAGAGACGAGATGAGGCGGTGAGGGAGCTCTGTGGGCTGCACGGCACTCTTGCTGATGGATGAGAGGAAGGGCGGAAGCACGGACAGAGGAGGCCGAACTTCTTGCCGTGCGCGACAACGTCCTCGAAGCAGATGCTACACTCGATGCCACGGCTCTTTTCTTTCTTGGCCGCCTGCTCGGCGCGTGCAGTCTGGTGGGAGGCGCACTGCTCGCGGTGCTCTGGGGAGATGCGTGGGGTGGGGAGGGGAGGAGGTGGGGGGGGGGGGGGGGGGGGGGATGGACACATTGTCAACAAAGATGGATGGGAGAGATAAATCTCTGGCGCGCATTCTCACTCGATACTCAGATTGATTGATGGACGCAAGCCGGGTGAATGGAACAGGTGGACATGAGAGGGGTGCGAGCGGACGCTTGGCCAAGGCGGGGTTGGTCGGATGGATGGCATTCAATCCGCAGATGTCGCAGGGCAGCCCGTGGATGTCCCAGCACTTCTCACCGAAGCGGCACCCGCCCGACATGTGGAAGGTGCACAGGGTTGGCACATGGTTCTGCAAAAGAGAGGGGGGGAGTGAACGAATGAACCGTGGAGAATGGAGAATATCGCCGAGTGCGCGTGTCTTGCACATGCAAGAGTATTGTGCGTGTTCCAACGCAGACCTCTCTCGTACCGCCACTCGCGGGCGAGGTCGTGTCCCCCTGGGCGGAGGCGAGCATCTCGGCCGCCAGAGATGGGTCCACCACCGCCTCCTCGGGTAGCACCTGCATTTGCAACCACATCCACTCTTCCATATCCACCAGTCCATTTTTAGCCCGCTCGGCGTAGGTGGTCGGGGGAGTCATTGTTGCCGGGGTGGTGGTTGCTGGGGTTGTGGTTGGGGCAGGAGCGGGCACCGCTGCGGGTGGTGGTGGAGGTGATCGCGGCTTGTTCGGGCCCTTCATGCCTTTGGAGGCAGGGGTTGGTTTGGGATGCCTGGACTTGGCGGGGGCACCGAGTGGCGGGAAGTCTGTATCCGTGGCGGGGGTGGGACGCTTGGGCAGGGGAGGGCTGCACCGGGCTGGCGGCGGGGGTGGAAGAGATGGGAACTCCTCCAATTCGTCCTCTTCATCAGGGTCTGCCATCTCAAACCGTTTATCGAAGATTTCGCCAACCAGGATGAAGCAGGGGTCATGATATAACGGGCATGCATCTCCCTTATCGCATTGCCCCAGAAAATAAAGAGGACATGGCGGGCGAGTGGATTCAATGATGGGTGCTGGAGAAGGAGGAGGAGGAGGAGAGGAGCGCGGAACGAAGACAGAAGCCTTCGCGGAAGGTCGGAAGGTGAATTTTGTGGAAGTGGAAACTTTCGATTCAAGCGCTCCAGCATCGCTTCCATTGGTTCTGAGAGTGTTCAACGACTGGCTTGAGGCTTTGTCGCCCCCTGCGGAGGAACAACGCATAGTTCGGGAGGCCCGGATGTGGCACAAACCCCCTGGTTCTGCACACTGCTGCGTGATAATAAATTTTCAGCAGCAGGATGTTTGAAGGCCTTTTGTTTCTTTTGCGGGGGCGTGGGATGGCTCGGGACAAGATCCAAAAGTTGGTTATCAAAAACGGTGGCCGGTCTGCAATCAGTTCATTTTTTGTTTTTTGAATTTTCTCGTCAACTCCTCCGCACAAATCTTGCGACAGTTTTGGTTCAGTAATGTGCCCAAAAGTGACCCATGTGATTTGCGGGAGCGACATTGATGAAGGATTGATCTCGGTGGCGAATGAGACTCACGTGCCCCTTGTGACCCCCGACTGGGTTGTGCAGTCTGTCGAGGCGGGTAAGCAGCTCCCCGAAGTCGACTTTGCCATTGGCGGCGCATCTGCTCGCCCGAAACGGACGCACGATGCCGATGCGACTGACGTCGCGCCCGCCCCTTCGGCGACAACAGCCTCCCCCGAGGTCGAGGTGGAACAGATCGGGCGGCGGACACGGCGACGCACCGAACAAAAAGAGTCGAAGGTTCCGCCCCCCGCGGTGCGAGACGACGACGGCGACGACGGCGAGAGCGACGATGCGATGAAGAAGGACAACGTGACGGAGGGAGCGGTGGAGGAGGAGAAGCCCCGGCGCCGCACCACTCGGAGCTGCGCGAAGGCGGCCAAGAAGTCAGCGCAACCGAAGACTGCCAAATCGGAGAAAGCTGAGGAAGAATCCGCCGAGGAGGAAGGGGATGAGGCCGAGGAAGGGGAGGAGGAGGATGAGGACGGCGAGGAGGAGGAAGGTGACACAAAGAAGAAGACACGCAAAGGCCCCGCTCGGTCTGTGATCCTCTGAGCAAAAACTGCGCAAAATGGAATGGCGCGAGGTTCGACCCATCCCGCTCACGACGCACTCCTCGCCCTCACCGCCCCAGCCTCTTTGGCCGGTGCTGCTTTTGCTTTACGGGGGCCATGCGGCTCTCTCGCAACCAGATGGGCGTCCTGGTCCGCCGCCACGGGGGCCGCACTTCGGAGCGTGTGACCCAGTCTGTGCTTTGCGCCCTGCTGTGCGGCTGTCGTCTTGCCGACAAGGCAATCGACCAGAAGCGTTCATCCCTTCTGCTGCCTCCTCCGCCTTCCAGGAAAGTTACCCACCTGATCTGCTCGGGTTGGGAGGGCCAGAAGGCACGTCAGGCCGAGCGTTACGGGATCAGTATCGTGAAAGATGAGTGGATCCACGCTTCCATCGCTGCCGGGAAGCGGCTCCCCGAGTCCGACTACTACTTCGGCCGCGCCACCATGCTCGCGCATCAGGTCCGTCCGGGGCGACCCGTCTTTTTCTTTAGGCGGGTCTCATATGGCCTGTATTCTGCCTCTCCTCTCCCTGCGTGCTCAGGCCGCCTCCTCGGCCACCACTGAAGGTGAGATCGAAGATCTGCCCACCGGGACTGATCTCTTCGCCCACCTCTCCATTCACGTCGCTGGTCCGCCATCTCCACGCCTCAGACTTGCCGTCTCATTCCCATTCCCGGTCCCATCCGTCGTAGGCTTGTTGCGGACTCCGCATCACGAGGCCCTCATGAAGCTCCTGGCCGACAACGGCGCCAGCGTCTATCCCACCTTGCAGGTCTGTCCAACCACAGCACGACCGAGCCGGCGCGGAATAGTTCGCATCCGGCCCCGCGACGCACCCGCCCACACTCCCTCCCATGCGCCCGCTCACTTTCGTCGCACTCGCACTCTCGTCCGCACGCCACGCCGACACTGACGCGCCGTCATCTCTGCTCCTTGGCGGCCCGGCCGTTTCACCGGATTAGCGAGTGAACAAGCTCCACTACGCTGTGCTGAGCAACCAATGCAACCCCGTCCAAGCCGCCCTTGTCCACGCGGCATGCGCGTCGGCCTCGCGTCTTAACGTGGTTGTGGAGCAGTGGGTCTACGAGTCCCTCAGACAGGGCGTCTGTTTGCCTGCGTTTACTTCCTTTTCCCGTTCCATCTGCACTCGGCCACACCTCCTCCCTTTGATCACCCATCGCTTTCTTCCCATGCACACGCCCAGAAACTGCTTGATGCTGCGGCCTTCCACCCGTCTGCGTATGGCGCAGGGGCGACCGCAGGGGCGGCGGATGACGAGCCGCCCGTTCGCTCGGCCCGTGACGTTTTTGGCCCACAGACGGGCCGTCATGCGACGGAGCGGTCCGCGCCTGGATGCCCGGGGATATCGGGTACTCTTTTCCTGTGACTCTGGGTCCAGAATCGCGCTCACACTCGGCGCGCGCGCACATATATTTTGCAGAGTGGCTCTTCTCGATCTTCAGGCGCATCCAATTTTCGCCCTGTCGACTGAAATGCTCGCTGAAATTCTCGCACGTGCCACCGCCGTGCCGCACACCTTCCGGACCGAGTTCCTCAAGGTTTGTGGCCTCTCATCCCACGAATGTCACGCTCACGTCTCGCGTCTATCACCCTTCCCTGCAGAGCGTCTTAGACGCCCAGACTGCGCCCTCAGGGGCTGATACTCTTTGGAACGTGGCCACTCTCACCAGCACCGCCACCGCCACTCCAACGGACGGAATGGGACCGAAGGGCCAGCAGGCCATCAGGTCTGCGTGTGGTGGCCTTTTCCACCCAGCGCACAATTTCTCTGTCTCGGACAAACATCGAGACATCATTTCGCTGGCCAACGCACCGAATGTGACACCCTTGTTTTTGCGCTCAAGCTTCTTGGCGGTTGGACGTCGGGAGGGCGGCACCAAATGGTACCAGATTCCCGCAGGAATGCCCAGTCCCAAAAACTTTTTGGAGCGAGGGTGGGGGAGAGGTGGTTGTCGGTTGTCCCCTGACACCTTTGTCCCTGGTACAGACCCAGAAAATGAGTCGACTGATCGGTGCGTGAAGGGCGGCGTCGCCACCCTCCCCCATGTCAGGGACTGCTAGCAAGACAGTGACGACGGACAGTGACCACCCCAATGAGTCCCCACATCATTCAGGAAGTCAGGGTCGACATCACCCAGTTGCGAGCCGGGTCGAGTTGGCCAGGAGCAGCCAGAGCAACAGCGGCAGGGGCTATTAGTAAGGACAGCAGCAGATGTGGCGACAAGAGGAGCATCAGGGGCAGCACCGGCATAACAGCTGCAAGGGCAGGTTAGCAACAGCGACAGCGACAGCAGGGACAACAGCTGCATGGGGAACAAAGGGAGCAATGGCAAAGACAATTGCGACTTGACGAAGCGGGCGCCCCGTTTGACGGGAGCCAGGGTCCACCTTTTTTGTGGCGGATCGCTCACGCTCACGCTCACGCTCACGCTTCCTCCTTTCACAAACACATGTCACCCCTTGTCGTTTGGGCAGCATCTATGACGAGCGGAGCACTCTGACGTGGGTCATCTCACCGCAAGGGTACTCCCGCCTGGCACGCACATGCCGGGTCCGCCATCCTGCACGCTCGCATCTCGTGGTCCCTCCTTCCTTCCCGTCCGCCCAATCAAGTCCACATCAACCTGATAATCCCTCCATGAATGCTGGTGCCAAAGGCCATGGGCGCTTGTTTTCGGCTCAATCCAGCCATTATCATTCTTTCCATCTTGCGATGCAGGTCTTCCACGCGGCCATGGTCGATCAAGCTTACTGGGTGCGGGCCCTCCGTCAAACATTCCTCTCGTTCGTCTGCCGGCCTCTCGCCCGAAATGAGGCGTAAACTCGCCTTCTTCCTTTTCGCCTGATCTCCGAGCCTGAGCCGCCCGCTCACGATCCATGCGCTTGAATCTCGTTTGGGGGTTGGGGAGCAGGCTGAGCGACATGGAAGCCTGTGTGCGCCTCGACCAGCTCGATCGACGGCTACAACATGCCGCTCAGCCCTACCGTCTCGCACTGCTGTCTGCCCAGCAAGAGGCCTTGCAGACCTTCAAGGAGGCTTCGGCGACTGAAGCACCCCAGCCACGACTGGCTCCGAAGGACGCGCCTCTCGAAGAGGCAGACGAGACCGCAGACGAGGAGAAGGAGGAAGTGGTCTTCGAGTATCAGAAGCTGTACTCCCGGCGCCTGCACGACCCGCTGTTCCTGTTCCAGGTCACAAGAGAGAAAGGAAGGACATACAAGCACAGTTCACTAGGGAGTGCTATAATTAAACAGTGCCCCCCCAAGCCGACGGTCACAGGCGGGCATCGGGAAAACGCTCAGATTGAAGAGCGAAGATGGAAATCAGAGCGTGTCACTCCACTGCTCACTTCTCACTCTTGGGTCTTCGACGGTAGATCAAGAGCAATCAGAGCGGTTCTTTTGATGTGCGCGAGTAGCAGACCAATGGACTCGGGCGCCGCATCGGTCTTGGGGCACAAGGGACAGGACACCGAAGACAGGGGCGCGCCAGGCCGCCCGGAGTCCGGGGATGGGACAGAACGGTGATAAACGCTACCCCTGACGCCCGCACTATATGGCGGCCAAACAAACGTCGGCACATTCCACATTCCTCCACGCGCTCGCATGCGGCACGCTCATCCCCCACCACTTCGAATTCTTGTAGTCACCTCACACCCCTCCACCCCTCCTGCCCGCGATCTGCTCAGTCGAATGTGCCTGTCTTCAACAGCTACATGGAGCTCTCCCCCGACGCGGACAGCCTGATGCTCATGAACACCGACAAGCGTCTGCCACCCTTCTCTCTCTCTCTCTCTCCCACCTCAAAAGTGAACGAATCGCAACACAGTTTATCGACACAGTCCGTGATGGAAGCTGCGATATCCGGTCTCCACCACTTCCCCCACACACACACACACACACACATACACACACATTGTTTTATTTTCCCGTTACTTCGTTCCTTCTTTACACGACACACACACACACAGAGCAGTTGAGGTTATCGTTTTTTTGCGCTCCATCCAGGTCCAAGAAGGGAGGGAGGAAACTGCAGAGACGCAAAAGGGTTGATGTGACCCATATCCCCGGTCGGTCGACTCCGTCACCCGACTCGTTCCAGTGTCTCGCTCACCTCCACCGGACGGATCGGCTCGCGGGCTGCCTCAGGGCCGATCGCAGCTCTGGTGCGATGGATGCGCGGGATGGAACTCATCACAGAACGGAAAGCAGAGAGTTTGACGGCTCGCCAGTCCGCACCAACAGGGGCATCTGGGTCCTCGTACATGACACCCACACTTGTCCTTATTTTCTCCCTAACGCTCCTCTTTTTTCGCGGCTTTCCACACTTCGTAGTCCCCACATATGGCTACCACCGGAGGGGCAGTACCCCTGATGCTGATGGGCTGCCGCTGCTACTGCGCCTGCTGAATGACCCCAATATGGTGAACCTGAAAACCCTCATGCTCCATCCCTCCTGCCGCGTATCGGCGTATATCCAGGTCTGCTTACGTGGAGGCAGAAGGGTACCGTCGTGGTCCATGTCTGCTTGGTGTGGCCAGGGGGCTCCATCTGGATACCCATGAGCTGCCCGTCCCCGAACAGGCGCTCCTCCTGCCCGTCCATACGGGGAAATTGCGCCGTCTGCGCGCACTGCAATTGCCACCCGGTATGGGATTCTACGAGGACCACTCGGGATGCAGCTTCAAGGCTCTCATGGAAGCGCTGCGGGGCCTCGTCCACATGAGCTTCGTCGCCCCGCGGCTCGAGTGGCAGCCAGCCCCGTCCGTCATTTGCCCCTCTCCCTCTCCCCTGAGAGGGCTGTCCTCTGGTGTCCTCCTCCTCCTTGTCCCGGCGTTGTCTTGGGTTGTCTTTTTTTCGGGTGGCTGGCACACGACCCCCGCTCATCTTGTTCGACGCGTTTCCTTCCAACTCCTGCCATCAAGTGACCCGGGGTATGCGCCCTCGCCACCTCCCATCATCCATGCCCGCCTCCGGTCGCTGTCGCTGGACGGGTATCAGGTCATTTGTTTCGGTACCACAACCACAACCTGTTCTCGAATTTCAGGTTCAAGTCATGCAGGGCGCGCTTGGTGCAGCCCGCCTGCCGCGGCTGGAGCACCTCACGATCCATTTGAAGGCCTCCGCCTGCTCGCCTGGTAGTCTATTTGACTTGCTCAATGCATCCTGGGTCTGTCGTGGAATTGCAGTTGCCCCAAGTTCCCCCTCCGCCCCTCCCTCCCTCCCTCCCTCCCCTCCCTCCCCTCCCCTCCCCCCTCCCTCCCTCCCTCCCTCCCTCCCTCCCCTCCCCCCTCCCCCTCCCCTCCCACCTCCCTCCCTCCCCCTCCCCTCCCCTCCCCTCCCCTCCTCCCCCCCCCACACACACACACACACACACACACCCACACCACCCACACCCCCACCCCCACCCCCACCCCCCCCCACCCCGGCCTTCTGAGACTGCCCTGGACACATCGAGCGTTCTCCTTTTGCCCCACCGTCACTTCATGTGATCCACGTTCGCAGCCGCCAGCCTCGCTTGCTCAGAATTTTTACACTCCATTCATCATCACGCAGTGATGGCCTCTTCCTGCCGGTGCGACGCACCCGTTGGCGTGAATTCCACTTTTTCTCACTTCTGCTTCTGTCCAACACACTCCCACCAACACACCATACACGCCCGAACAGGCGAGCACGTCCATGCCTGCCTTGCGTCGGCTGACCATCTTGGACGTCCCGCTGGACCGTGCAGGCGAATGCGCCTCACCTGCGGCACCCGGCGGCATGGGCTTTGCCTTCTTCCCGCCTGTCATGACCCCACCCGAGCACTTGTTCCAGGCCCTGGCGGCAATGCAGTCCTGCCTGCGCACGCCTTCCGTGCGCGATCCAATGCCAAGTCTGATCCAGATGGTCGAACGCCTCGAGATTGCGGCTGCCGTCGATCTGACTTTGCCCGAACTGAACCTTGGGCTGCCTCATTGGCTGACCATGTTCTATCGGCTGGCACCCAGTGACATTGGGTTCCTGCGGATGTTCCACCTCGTTGGATTTCCACGCTGGATCCAAGAGCAGATGGGACCGGAGGCTGAAAAGGTCAAAGATGAGGTGGCCACCGTGTGGACAGAGACCTTTATGTAATCCAGGCTTGGGCCAGGGAGAAAGTTTTGTTTGTTTGTTCAATCCCTTGTTGCAAGCATAGAGGATGCAACAACGGCCCTCGCCGAAGCGGGGTGACGTGACCCCCAGTCCCATGTTCCCCGCAATTCCGCGGCAACTAGGGCTAGGGGCGGGGGTTACGTTAAAGAAAAACGGGGGGGGGGGCTCGTTCTCGCCGTCGTCAAAGGGTCGGCGCGGAGCAGCGGATGGTGCCCAGCTGGGGCGGCGGGTGACGCCGGGGTGCTGGTTACATCGCCCGAAGGAGCCTCCTCGTCCTTGTCGTCGTCCTGATCGACCGGCGCACGATGCCTCCGCGGCGGAGCCGCCGGACGGTGGCGCGGCGTGGCCGACAAGGAGAGCGCCGAGGCAGGCGAGGCCGGCGGGGAAGGCGCCGGCGGAAGTGCCGGGCGACGCCTGGACGAAGTCTGTCTGGGAGGGTGTTGTGATGATGATGATGATGATGATGATGATGATGATGATGATGATGATGATGATGATGATGATGATGATGATGATGATGATGATGATGATGATGATGATGATGATGATGATGACAAGTCAGGCGAGCTCGCTTCGTTACGCTTTCAATCTGGTGACTATCTCCCCGAGTCAGTCTCCTCTTGTCGACTGATTTTCACTCATCAGTCAAATTTCAGTCAATTTCAGTCAATTCTTGTCGACAAACCACACATACTGTATTGGCGAAAACCTCACTAATGGGGTGAAGAACCCAGTGGCTGATGGGATGGAGGACCGCGCTGAAGGCATGGGCGGTTTTCTACTGGGTCTCAGGTGGCTGGGGCTGGCATCCTTTTGGCTTACGGTCTGTATGAATGTTTCCCTTGTTGCTGTTTGCCTTGTAGACTCCTTTGATTTTTGGCAGTGTTCCTGGGAAATTGACAAGCACTGACGCTCTTGTCGGCGAGAATTGACTGAAGTTTTGTGACCACTGACCCGTCAGTCAGCAGGAGTCTTGTCCAGACTGAAGTTTGTTGACTGAGCAGTTGACTGGCCGAGGGGTCAATCAAATCTTGTCAGTCAACCAACATAGGTTGATCAGCCCCGACAAGAATGTTACAAGCCGCTACAAACTCGCACAAGACCTTACGAGAACCCGCAGCTTTTGTTTGAGTGTCATGTTCGACTCTCCCGGGGTCGAGTTGACCTTCAAAGCGTTTGAATTTCACCTTCAGAAGATGGCTGATCGGACCCCCCTGAGCGACCCCCTTTCGACTCCGAACCAGGAAGGTAATGATGGAGTTTGCTCTCGTGTTTACACCAAAACCGCATCTTTAAAGATAATTAAAATTTTGATAATATCCCCCCGGCATAGGGCTCGCTACTCCCGCTTTCTTTGCGGTTTTCGCACCCTTCACCCTCTCCTCCCAGCCGCCCGCAGGGCGGCGTAAGTGGGGAATGCCCGAAAGCTCAGCAGAAGACAAGGACACCCTTCGGGCTTCTCCTGGTCAGGAAGAAAGGCGAAGAAACCTGACCGCCGTTCGCAACCTCCTCGTTCCTACCTGCTCCCCGGCACTCCCAGCAGTCCCGTCGCGTCTCCTCGACACAGTGGGAAGCTTTGGGGGTGGGAGGTGGGTACCTTCCTGGGTTCGGAGTCGAAAGGGGGTCGCTCAGGGGGGTCCGATAGGTCCTTCCTATGTCGGACCTCCAGCCCCCCCTTTCGCTCCGCCCCTTTTTCTCCTTCCTCACCCAGGAAGGTAATGATGGAATTTTCAAGCTCCAGCGGAGCCTTTTTGGGGTTCGCCCGATTATAGTGTCGATCCAATACGGCAGACTTTTCCGTCCAGCCAAAAATTCGACGGACGACGGGCTCTGGCACATCATTTTCTAAGAGTTTCGAGGCACCCGCCCCACGGAGGGCGTATGTCCGAAAGTTGGCTGGGATCCCAGCCTCTGTCATCAGCCCACGCGCCAGCTTCGAAACCCGTGCTCCCCCCGCGTTATAATCTCTGTTGCAAGCTTTAAATCTGCGCATTTGGTCCGTCCTAGTTCCGCTTATGTTTGCGTTGCGTGTATGGGCTTACAGACAAGAAGTCTGCGCCTTGGGATCTGAACAAGCAGTTCGGAGACCTGCACCGCAAACGATCGAGCAGATCGTGCGGAATGCTCTCAGGACGAACCTGGGAAATAATGAATTGGAAATGCTGATCTATTGTTTTATTATTGGTAGGAGAATGACAGCTATCAGTCGAGTGTTGGCAAGAATGCTTTATTCTGAGAGAGCTCATCGAGGCAAGGGATGGAACAGGGGAATGCGGGAAAGTAGGAGGGAACAAGGAAATGGGAATGAACTATTCTCGTCGTGTTGGACGTATTTTGGTGCCGTAGTGAAGGGGATGCAATCGATGATCTGCGGCCTGGCAACGATCCTCACTTTGTTGTTCTTCTGTGGTGCGGTAGGTGCTATGTCAACTTCGGTGCTGGACTCCCCTGCTCCTGGCCAAGCGTTGGCCCCTGCCCCTGGTTCGGCCGATCCAGTTGCTGCGGTGGCTCCTGCCCCGCTGGTCCCGTCCCCGGTTGTTGGTGGGGCTGCGGAGGAGGCTGTCCGTCCGGACGGGTCTCCAACGGTTTCGGTGGATGGCGCTGTGGACGAGGCTGAGCCGGTGCGCAGAGGGAAGGGATTGTTTGGGCCCGTGGTCAAGGATAGGTGGCTGGTCAGAATCCACCACCCGGATGCCCGCAGTCTGCCGAGACCCCCAGCAAAGATGGATGCGCTGCCCATGGTGGGAAACACGGCTCTGTCCCTGGGGTGTGCGGGGAACATGTTGGATGAGGCGAAGGCCTGGGCGGAGTCGGTTGGTGCCCAGGTGATGTCGGCCACCCCCTCTGCTGGCGAGAGGACAACCTTCCTATCAAATGAGATGGTAGCCCCCGAGGCTTTATTTGCTGCGTGGAAACGGCAACGCACCAGCACGACCAATGTTGGAGTGACCCCTTGCGGCCGGAGCCTGGTCCTGGAGGTGCGTGGCCCGGTTGAGCGGCGCTCCGCGGTCGAGTAGACTGCAAAGTTGAATTTTTCTCCGCTCCGATTTTTGCTCGATTGTTCTTTGACTGCCAGCCATGAGCACTTCTACTGTTACTGGATCAGTTCCAATTGTGATTGAGGACGGTGCGGCGGGACGCCAGAAGAGAAGCCATGTGGGTCATGAAGAGGGGACGAAGAGGGACCGGACCGTGTGGGAGAAGGTCTGCTGTTCACACATGAAATCACTGCACGGTTGCTGCGGCTGCAAAGGGTGGAGCTCCGAGTTGGAGCCTGCAGTCTTGAGAAGTTCCATGTTTCTCACCCTCGCCATTTGTTTTCTGATCGTGGTGCAGGCGATTGGAGCGATGATGGTTTTCAAGCCGGAGATCGAGCCGATCAGCTATGCTGAGATCCAGGAAACCTTGGTGGGGACCATTGTGGAGGGGTCTTTCCCTCGGTTCACAGCCCTCTTTGATGAAGTGACTGAGGGCTTGGTGGCTGCCATTGAAGGCCTTTTGACAAGTTTGGAGCGGAGATCGAGCCGATCAAAGGTGAGGTTGCGGCGTTCGAGCCAGATGTCATTGTGGAAAAGGTGTCGAAGGTGACCTTGGCTGGATTTATGCAGACCACAACGGAGAATGACGTTGCAGCATGGCTGGGAAGGAGGAGTCTGTCCATCACTCACTGCTGTTGTCAGCTCAATGGTCATGGTAGATTCGCTTCGTATCTTTATGCTGTTTTGGGTCGATACTCTAGGGAACACTTTATTGTGTTCCTCGGAGTAGAGATATTCTCTACTCGTTTGAAGTGATGCGTTCGGCGCATCTTCCTAAAGAAGAAAAGAATCAACCGGATACCGGCACGAATAGCCAGCTACACCCCGGTTCGCGCACGAATCTTCTTTCTTCAGACGCAAAATGGAGCCCTCCGTCTCGAGGTCGGCTCCCTTGCTGTTTTTCGACCAGTTTTCACGCGGTTCGACTTGTGAACCGTGTTGGATTGGTTTTGCGGTGATTCGGACTGACCGATCATCTGTTTTTCTCGCATAGTCCCTCTCCCGCTCCGCCGGTTTCGGCGAACGAGCCTTCGGTTTCTGTGCCTATGGAGACTATGTGCGTGAATGCGGTTCGAGTTCGGTCACGCTATTCTCAGTTCAACACGATTTACGCAGGGCTATGGCCTGCGAAATCACTGCGGTGAATGATGATCTGGACGACGCAACCATTGCTTTTATTGAAAAACATGCTTCTATTCTTGATGAAGAAGATCCATTTCTGTGCTTTATTGACGAGCTCGACGATCATCGAGCTATCTTCCGGAGCATGGACCAGCTGAGCCGTCTTTCCTTCACTTCTACCATGATCCCTGAGTTTGGCAAACTTTTTGGGTATTTGGTGGCCTCTGAGAAGCGCATCCCGTCGACCAAGTTGCTTCAGCGCATCAGTTTGAGCATTCTACGGTCGGCGGGGGGCGATCAATCTCTGTGCTGCCAAAAGCTTGCGCAATTGATTCAATTCATTTGTGGTGCCACCATTTTCAATTTGGAGTCTTCCAGCAAGCCCGTTACTGTATCGCGAGTATCGATGGCGACCCCGTTCCCGCCCGACCTGTGGCTTCGGTGAACCCGTCCACTGCTTCGCCGCAATCCGGCCTGTGTCCAAAGTCACCGAGCACTGTCAAACAGCCTCCCGGAAAAGTGACCGCACATTGCATCGACCCCTCAGCTGCCCCGCTTCAGCTTGGAGGTGGTACGAGTCGGCCACGTCCGCCATCCCCTGAACCTTCGCCAGCAAAGAAGAAGGACAGGGTTGAGGAGAAGGCTGACAGCAATCCTTTGCTGTGCGCCCTGCTGTTGCCCACCAGCAGCCCGCGCCGGTCGGGAATCCGTTCGCCAGGGTGCCGCCCCAGCCCCCACTGCATCTGCAGCAGCCCCCACTGCATCTGCACCAGCCCCCACTGCATCTGCACCAGCCCCCACTGCATCTGCACCAGCCCCATTGCATCTGCACCAGCCCCCACTGCGACTCCCACTGTGGCCCCTGCCCCTGCCCCTGCCCCTGCCCCTGCCCATGCCCATGCCCCTGCCCAAATTGCCCCTGCCCATGCTGCCCCTGCCCATGCTGCCCCTGCGCTTGTCCCTGCCCCAGCGCAAGGGCTTCTTGCCACGCCGAAGGGAGCCTCGCTCTGCCCCACGGATCTGGGGTTGAAGGGGAGCGGGGCGGCTCGAGTGCCCGCGGGACCGGACGGGCCGCGGAGGCGGGACTTTGGATGGTGGATCCGCCAGCAACACGCCCCGATGTTCGTGTTCCGCACCAGTACCAGATGGTACATGGGGACGCGGATGCCCAACGCCCAAGAAGTCCCAATGTAAGGGAATTGTGTTCCTTTCGGTTCAATCTTTTTGTCCCGTTGTTCAGTCTTTTCCCTGATTTATCTCCTCGATCCACCCTATTCCTTGGTCCCCTCCCCCCCCGTTCTTTTCTACCTCTCCCTGTCACCATAGCCCCCGCCCCTAGCCCTAGTTGCCCGCAGAATTGCGGGGGACATGGGAGGGACTGGGGGTCATGTTACCCCCCGGCTTCGGCCGGAATCGGGAGTTTTGCATCTCTATGTTGCAAACATGTATGACACACACACGTGAATGCGGCCATGTCTGCTGCTCTTTCACGGTCTTCGATCATCTCATTCTTTCCCTGACCGTAGGAGCCCTACTTTGGCGCTCTTGCCTGTCGGGAAGCTTCTTTCGGCCAATTCGGTCGCGGTGGAGAAGTCTGTCGTTCTGTTTGGCACGACTCACCTCCTTCACATCATCTCATCTGATCCCGGTCCGCTCGGTAGGGCCGACCTTTCTCTTGGCCAGTTTGCTGGGGCGAGGCTTTCGGCCGCGCCGGCGCCTCCGGTGCCCGACGTCCCGCGTCCCGCACCTCCCGCGGTTGTTTCCGCCACGGTGGCTTCCTCCCCGGTGGCTCCTGCCCCGGTGGCGGCGGCCGTCACGCCATCGGCTCCGGCTCCGGCGGCTCTCTTGCCTGCGGCTGGCGTTGCGCCTCTCTTGCCTGCGGCGGGCGTGGCGCCTCTCTTGCCTGCGGCGGGCGTTGCGAGTGGTGCGGCGGCTCCCGCTCTCCCCTCGCCCTTCGTCCAATCCGGGGCTCCGGCCTCGGCCTCCGCGCGCGCCTCGTCTTCGACGCCTGGCGGGGCTGGGGTTGCTCTGGCGCCCCCACTCCCCGCCCTCGGCCTTGCCCTCGATGGCCCACGGCTGGCCCTCTTCGCCCGGGGGGTCTTGCTCTCTCCTCGAGGAGGGGCTCCACTTTCCGCGGATTCCTCCTCCGCCGGCCCCCTTTGTCCCCGCCCCGGTCCGCCTGCCCGCGGACCTCGAGTCCCCGCCGCACCAGGCTTGTGGCCGCACTCGGCCGCGGGAACGCCCCTCGGCCGACTCTTCTGACGAGGAGTCTTCGGCCTCTTCGGTTCCCTCTCTGGAATTCCTTGGGGAGTCTACCCCGGTCTACGAGTCGCCTCCGTCTTCGCCCCGGCCGCCGCCATCGCCTCGTCCTCCGCTTCGTTCGCCTCTGGCTTCTCAGGCCCCTAATGCTTTGACCCTGGCCGCCTACCTGGCCAGGAACCCTCTGCGCTCTTCGAGCGCGGGCCTGTGTCCACTCCCCCCCTCGTCGGGGAGCCTGCGGCTGCGCCGCCTTCCCGTTTCGCGGGGGGCCCCCCAGCTGTGTCGGCCACGTGCACTCCGCTTCCGGCGGCCCCCCTCCCTCGCTGGTGCCCCCGGTGGCCACGGCCACGTGTACCCCTGTACCTTCGGGTTGCGCCTTCGGCTTGCCCTCGTCCCAACTCGGGCAGGGTGGTGCCCTTTCCTCGGCCCCCGCTTGTGGGAGCTTGTCGTTGCCTCCGGGCACGTCGCCTGAGGTGGCTCTCCTCTTCCGGCTCATGGAGGAACGGTTCGCGGCCCTCGCGGCCCAAACCGGTGGGGCGGCGGTTGTACCGCCTGGCGTTCTCCCACCCGCTAAGGAGTCCTACAAGGACTACCTTCGGCGGGTGGGGTGCTCTGAAGACAGGGGGTCGCTGACCCCTTTGTCCCCCATTTTCCTTTGGCCGCGGCTGTTGACCTCGCCGAATTTGGTGGGGCTACCGTCAACTTGTCGACGGTGCCTCCGGATGTGGTTGCGCGGGCGCGGGAGCTGCTGGTGGCAGCGATCCCTGACCTCCAGTCCGGAGTGGCCAGACGAAATCGCTGATAATATTCAGCGGAGCTGTCTGGCCGATATGTTACGACTTCCCTGCCCCAGGGGTTTTCCCCTGGGAGCGCCGTTGACTCCACCTGAGGAGCGCGGGGGGGTGAGACCGCGGACGCCCAACGTCGGCGCGAGGTGGACTCGCGCCGCATTCGTACCCACGTACAGTTCTTGTTGCTTAAGGCGAGGGGCCCCAGCGTGGAGAGGCAATCCCCGATGAGGGGGACGGACGCGCTCCAGCAGCCGACCGGCCACAAGTTGCGCAGCCGGCTGCAGGTCGGGTCCCAGCGCCTCAGCCACCGCCCTTGGGAGAGCGGCCTCAAGTCCCTTGAGGCCGAGGCGGGTGAGCTCCAGGGTGGTGGCGGCCCAGATCAACGCGGAAGCCTCCACGGAGACTAACAAGTTGAGGAAGATCTGGGCCGCCGTGGTTTCTTGGTCTAAGCTTAAAGCTTGGATCGCCAAGAAACTCTCCGAGAGGTCCCTCTACGCGGACCAGCCGGCAGTCCAAGCCAAGCTGCCGGACCCTGCGCGGCTTCTCTGGGCCCCCGAGGTGGTGGCCGCTCAGCTGGACGGTCAAAAGGCCACTGTCGAGGGGGACAAGGTGGCGAAGGGTCTCAGCGCCCCTTCCGGCCCCGCAATCGTCAGCAGAAGCGCCCGCGCCAGGAGCCCCGTCCGAAGGCCCCCGAGTCTCGACCGGCTGCGCCTCCTCGCCCTCCGGCCCCGCACCCTCCTCAACAGGCGGGCCGTGGACGGGGCGCTCCGTTCCATAAAAAGTAGATCGCCGCTCCCCTACCGCCCGAATATGATGGCGTCGTCCCTTCGATCGTCTCTGGGGCGGGGAGGGGGGAACTTGTGCCGACTTGCGTCGACATTTCGCGCCCGGGCGGGCTGGCCGTGTCGGAGTCTCTCTTCCTGGGGCCGTTTCGGTCTCCGGAGGAGCAGCTCTCGCGGCTGGGTTGCCCCCGGGTGACCTGACTCTGGAGTCGGTCCTCTCGACTTTCTCCGGAGGTCCCCTCACTGGAGGGCCCAGACTTTGCGGGGGGCGCGTCCCCGGGGGTCTTGGCCGAGAGGGTGTGGGCGCAGTCGGCGTCCTTGTCTCTGGACCAGGCCTTGGAGCTCAATCGAGTCTCGGCCGGCTCATCTCCAGTGGGGGGCCGTCTCAACAGGTTTCAGGCGGCCTGGGACGGGCTGCGGTTCCAGTCGGATTGGAGCCGTGGGGTGATTGGGCGGGGTCTCGAGCTGGAGTGGCTCTCCTCTCCCCCGGAACATTGCATCCGGTCCTCTCAGATTCCGCTTTCGGCCGAGGACTCGGCTGCCTTAGGGGAGGAAATCTCTGCCTTCAGGGAGGCAGGTGCCGTGAAGGAGGTGGCCCCTTCGTTCGCCAGGGCGGTCCTCCCTCTCTTCACGGTCCCCAAGAAGGACGGCGGGAGGAGGGGGGTGATCAATGCCGCCCCACTGAACGAGTACGTCTCCTGCCCTCACTTCAGGGTGGAGGGCTTGTCAGTGGCGGCGGCCCTGATCCAGAAGGGCGAGTGGCTGATGAGCTTGGATTTTTCCAAGGCCTATCTCCACGTCCCTTTGCCTCCCGCCACCTCGAGGTACCTTTGCTTCGAGTGGGAGGGGAAGACCTGGGCGTTCGTGGCCATGCCTTTTGGCCTCAACGTTGCCCCTCGAGTCTTTACCAAGCTCATGAGGGTCCCGATTGCGGAGATCAGGTTTCGAGGTGTCAGGATTTCCATTTACCTCGACGATATCATGATTGTCGGGTCCTCGAAGGAGGAGGCTCTTCGGCACACAGTTTTCGTTGTGCTGCTCCTGACCGAGTTGGGCTTCGTCTTCAATGTGAAGAAGTGCACGAAGTCCCCAACGACGTGCCTCGAACATTTGGGCATGTTAGTGGACTCGGTCAGGATGTCCTTCCGGGTTCCCCCTCACAAGGTGGTGGCGACCTTGGAGTTGATCAAGGGAGCCTTGGGAAGGGGCCAGGACAGGCCTTTCTCGGTGAGGGAGCTCGCCAGACTGGCGGGTTCGCTCTCCTGTCTGCGGGACGCGGTTCTCCCGACCCACCTTTACACTCACAACCTTCTCCGGTTGGCGTCCAGAACGAGACGTTCCCCCGGGGGGTGGGTGGCTCGCACGGTTCTCGACGACTTGTCGCGTGCGGACCTCGAGTGGTGGAGGGACAATCTGAAGGGCTTCAACGGTGCGTCTTTCGCGCTGCCGCGCCCCCAGGTTGTCATCCAGACGGACGCGTCTTTCTTCGCGTGGGCGGGGATTCTTCGGACAAACCGTGGCCTATACCAGGAGACCAGGGGCATCTGGCCTCCGGAGCTGTGTCCCCATTCGATTTCCCCCCTCGAGTTGGAGGCGGGCATCCTGACGCTCAGGGCTCTGGCGCCCCTGGTGAGGGGCCAGCAGGTGCTTTGGCGCTGCGACAACAGTGCAGTGGTCTGGAGTGTGTCCAAGTGGAAGAGCATGTCCCCCGAAATGAATGCGGGGTTGCGACGGCTCTTTGCTCTGGTCACCGAGTTGGGGATCCGGTTGGTGACTCAACACGTGCCGGGTTGCGAGAACCGCCGCCCGGACTTCCTGTCGCGGTGGCTCGACCCGGAGGACTGGATGCTCCACCCGGAGGTGTTTCGGGTGGTCTCGTCGCTGTGGGGTCCGTTTCAGGTGGATGCCTTTGCCACGGCGGGAAACCATTTGCTCCCCCGGTGGTGGTCGCGCCTGTCGGAGGTGGGTTGCGAGGCGGTCGACGCTCTCAAGCAGGATTTTTCGAAGGTCCTGGCTTGGTGCAATCCTCCTTTCTCCCTTCTTTTGCCTCTCCTGCGGAGGCTGGCGTCCCAGCGAGCGACTGCGGTGGTTTGCGTCCCAGTGTGGCCATCGCAACCGTGGTGGCCCCTGCTTCTGCGCCTGCTGGTCCGGCCGCCCTTGCGGCTGCCAGTGTCGCCGGACCTGTTTCTGCCGCAGTCCACCCTCAACCGTGCTCCGTTGGGTGCTCCGTCTTGGCCAGTCTGGGTGGTGCGACTGTCGGGCCATCCTCGGGTACGGGAACAGGCCAGGCTGGCCTTCGGCCCGCGTCTGACCGTCCCGTCGGACGAACTGGTCTCCCTCCTTCCCTCGGGGTGGGAGGGCGTCGAGCCGAGGAGCTCGAGTGCCCGGATTGCTGGGTAGATTGTTGCGACGAGGTCGGGATCGAGGCGGATTCCTCTGCTGAGGAGGAGGCTCTGCCTGATGTGGGGGGAACCTCGGCTGCTCCCTTCCGCTCAAGGCTCCCTGACGGTTTGTCGGTCCGGGCGCAAAGCCTTATCGGTGGACGCCTGGAAATCTCGACCCAGAGGGCCTATGCCGCCGCTTGGAAACGCTTTGTTCATGGTGCGAGCGGGGGGGTCGGGACCCGTGTGTACGGGACCGGACAGCCCTGGCCATTCAGACGGCCAATTTCGTCGCTGACGAGCAGGCGGAGCTCCACCTGGGCTACTCAGCCTGCAAGACCCGTGTGGCTGCGATTTCGACGAGTCTGAAGCCGATTTTGGGCTTCGCTGTCGGGGAAGAGCCGACGGTTTCCGCTCTGATGACCGGAGTTCGGAAGGTTCGCCCTGAGGTTCCCCGGTACTCAGACCACCCAGATTTGGGTCTGATATGGTCCTTGTTCGACCGCTGGGGGGCCAACGACGGGCTCGAGGATTGGCGTCTGGTGGCCAAGGTCTCTGCTCTTCTCTTGATTTTCGGGCTCCGCAAGGCGGACCAGGTGCGCATCGACCTGTCTCGGTCCGATGTTGGCAAGGATGCGCTGCGTTTTCGCGCGCTGACAAAGGAGTCTCGCGCGATGTTGTGGGTAACGCAGCCTATTCCCGCTTGCCCAGAGCACCCATGCCGTTGCGCGGTGGCAGCGGTGGAGGAGCTCCTGGAGAGGCGCCCGTTGGCGGCCCCGAAGGAGCCTCTGTTCGTGAGCTTCCGGTCGGGATCGCCGTGCACGGCGAAGTGGCTCGGCTCTTGCGTCAAGAAGCTCATGCTGGAAGCCGGGATTGATCCGGTGAAGTTCAAACCTCATTGTCTGAGAGGTATGGGTTCTTCTCGAGCGTTGGAGGCCGGGATTCCGGAAGCGCTCGTGCTTCTTCAGTTCCGTTGGTCCTCCCGCTCCGATACCTTCACAAGGTTCTATCTGCGCAGTCAAAGCTGCAGCAGCTGGGGCAGCAGTTTACGCCTGACTCCCTCGGGTTCTCCGCTGGCGTCGCCGGTCAGGGGTTGGGGTTGGTGGCGGCGCTTTCTTTCTTTCTCGGTCAGCGCCGGCTTGAGTAAGTAGTAACCTGTTGTGGTTTTCCCAATAAGAGTGTGGTTTCTCCTTTTATTTTTCTTTGCGTCTGCTCCCCGCGCTCGGGCGGGGTTCCTCCGCTAGGCGACTCTCGCTGCGGGGTGTGGTGGTGCCTCGTTCGTGAGGCTTGTGATCTCTCCTGACTTCAAACGAGTAGAGAATATCTCTACTCCGAGGAACACAATAAAGTGTTCCCTAGAGTGTAACTTAAGTTTTGGGAAGTATCGACCCAAAACAGAGAGTTACACGAATATAGGAGGAGTAGAGATATTCTCTACTCGGTCCCACCCATCCTCCCAGCGGGAGTTCCCGAACTAGAAGATGGAATGGTGCGCCTTGTGCGCGAACCGGGGTGTAGCTGGCTATTCGTGCCGGTATCCGGTTGATTCTTTTCTTCTTTGCGCGAGGTAGGAAGATGCGCCGAACGCATCACTTCAAACGAGTAGAGAATATCTCTACTCCTCCTATATTCGTGTAACTCTCTGTTTCCGGGCGTCTTTCAATGCTCATGGATGTCCTCCCCCTCCGATGGGGAGGTCCCGAGATTTTTCCCTGCTGTCGACGCCCCTCATCGTGTGTTGATTACGATTTGTCCTGCAGATGTGCGAATCAATGTGCCAGCTGGAATGTCGCTTGCCATTGTGAGGAGACGCGACCTTCCGACAGTGCCTGCGCTCAAGCAATGGTTGGAGACGCTCAACCCCCCGATCAGGCCCCAGATGATTGCGCGAAAGGGTCAAGCTTATGGTACTGGGAAGTGGGACGGCACCTGGCTCCTAACTGTAACGGAGGCAGAGAGGACAGCTATCTACGCGACCAAGGCGAGTGGACCTCCCTGCGCACGTACAATCGTGCGCAGGGAGGTCGTAAGGGTGCGTGCAAAGGGTTTGTTGTGAACATGAGCTAGGGGGCGAGAGGGGTGGTGCTGAAGACACAAAGAGGTGATCAATCCAGACAATCAGATAATACCAAGAGAAAGATAACTGAACGACCATATATTCTCAGAAGAAATATAAATACTGAATTAAGCCCTTACGCTGCGCGTATTGAGTTGGGCAATACAGCGAAATCGGCGTTGGGCCTGAGACTAGTCTCGGGCACGCTCGATCTTGTTATTGAAAACCAGTTGGTGGTGTGGTGGTGTGTTACACAGACTGGGGAAAGTGGGTGTGGGCTTGGCCGACATGATCAGGGGCTGGCTTGCGGACGAGGATGGCTGCTGTATCGGAAATGGAGGAGCTGTGATAATAGAATAGTGTTGGGGACGGACCCAAAGGAAGAAGGAGGCGTGGTAAAGGAAACGTGGCGATCGGTGGGGAATCGGCCGGGTAGCGCAGGAGGAAGAAGAACGAGTGGATGGGGATCTGATTTGGTGAAAAAGAAGGTCGGGGAATTGAAACAGTGGAATGGGGTTGAGCGGACGGTGAAGAAAACTGATGGGGCAGGAGCTTGCTACTGCCAGGTTGAGCACCCGGGGAGGGAATCTTCGGCCGGAGTTGGGCGGACGGGTCTCTGCATGAGTTGGCAGAGAACGATGGCGGTTTGGTGGATCTCCTTTTTGACGATTTTGATAGGTAGTGTTGGTAGGGTGGGTGTGTTCATGCAGGGGCCTTGCTTTTGGAAGATGGCCCTGATCGACTTGATCCAAGCGAGGGGGGGCGGGGAATACCACAGGCTATGGGTGCAGGTGAAGGGGGTAGTACGAGGACATCGTTATTGGACCAAACGAAATATATTTGGGGGGAATCGATGGATGGGAATCTGTTTACTGGTGGCGCTGGCTCAACGGGGAGAGACGGGCGTGAATCGGAGAGCGTGGTGGGAACTCGGCGCGGCTCTGAAAGTCGAGGCGGCGTGGAAGGAGTGGGTATGGATGATGGAGCGGCGGAGGTTTGGGCTTTGGGGGTGGGGACGGGATCCCAGCTGGCGGACTGGGAGGATGGAAAGGCAGGAAAAGAGACTGGCCCGAAGAGGCGGACGAGGACGAGGTACGGGAGGAGAAGGAGGCTCTGATGGAAGGGGGAGGGGAAGTGACAGTGATGGAGGGATGGTGGAGCGACTGGGCGTGTTGATTGGCGGTGGTGGCGGGCTGGAGGAGGTTGAAGGGGTTGGCTTGTCGCAGGGGGCGGGGGTCGGGAGGTACAGAGGCGTGTGTAGGCCACCGTTGTTGGGTGGCAACAGCCCTTCAAGTGGTGCATGGGAGGAAATTTTAGCCGTGACACGGCTTATTGAGACGTGAATCACGGCTAATTTTGGGGAACCCAGTCTTATTCTCACGTCTTATTTTCGCGGCTAAGCAGGCGGCCCGCGGCTAATTTTTCGCCATGAAAATAAGCCGTGATGACAGTAGCCCAGCAGCTAGAACGTCTGGTTCGAAGGGGCAACGTCACCGGTTCGACTCCTGGAGGGCGGTCAGAATTTAACAGAAGATTAAAATTCTGTGCCCGCTGTGTTTCGATCCCGCCACTTCCGCACCAAAAACAAGCAAGCTGCTGTTTGACTACGACGCCTGTTGCCACAACAAAAAAAAAGAAGGGGAGGGAATTAGCCGGTTAGGTAGTGGAAGGGAGAGAAATCGACCAGGGGGCAACCAGCAGGCGCCTCGCTCTGCACTCCCCGCGGCACACGCATCACAGACAAATTCACATGAATAGAGAGAGAAAGAGAGTGAGAGTGCGTCGGAGCGGCAGAGAGGAGGCGGGCGGGGCGATGATGCTGTGGGGGGCCCGGGGGGGGGGGGCGCCGATGATGTGGGCCGGTGTGGGGCGGCTTCTATTCTCAGTTCAACACGATTTACGCAGGGCTATGGCCTGCGAAATCACTGCGGTGAATGATGAGCTGGACGACGCAACCATTGCTTTTATTGAAAAACATGCTTCTATTCTTGATGAAGAAGATCCATTTCTGTGCTTTATTGACGAGCTCGACGATCATCGAGCTATCTTCCGGAGCATGGACCAGCTGAGCCGTCTTTCCTTCACTTCTACCATGATCCCTGAGTTTGGCAAACTTTTTGGGTATTTGGTGGCCTCTGAGAAGCGCATCCCGTCGACCAAGTTGCTTCAGCGCATCAGTTTGAGCATTCTACGGTCGGCGGGGGGCGATCAATCTCTGTGCTGCCAAAAGCTTGCGCAATTGATTCAATTCATTTGTGGTGCCACCATTTTCAATTTGGAGTCTTCCAGCAAGCCCGTTACTGTATCGCGAGTATCGATGGCGACCCCGTTCCCGCCCGACCTGTTGCTTCGGTGAACCCGTCCACTGCTTCGCCGCAATCCGGCCTGTGTCCAAAGTCACCGAGCACTGTCAAACAGCCTCCCGGAAAAGTGACCGCACATTGCATCGACCCCTCAGCTGCCCCGCTTCAGCTTGGAGGTGGTACGAGTCGGCCACGTCCGCCATCCCCTGAACCTTCGCCAGCAAAGAAGAAGGACAGGGTTGAGGAGAAGGCTGACAGCAATCCTTTGCTGTGCGCCCTGCTGTTGCCCACCAGCAGCCCGCGCCGGTCGGGAATCCGTTCGCCAGGGTGCCGCCCCCAGCCCCCACTGCATCTGCAGCAGCCCCACTGCATCTGCACCAGCCCCCACTGCATCTGCACCAGCCCCACTGCGACTCCCACTGTGGCCCCTGCCCATGCCCCTGCCCCTGCCCCTGCCCCTGCCCCTGCCCATGTTGCCCCTGCCCATGTTGCCCCTGCCCATGCTGCCCCTGCCCATGCTGCCCCTGCGCTTGTCCCTGCCCCAGCGCAAGGGCTTCTTGCCACGCCGAAGGGAGCCTCGCTCTGCCCCACGGATCTGGGGTTGAAGGGGAGCGGGGCGGCTCGAGTGCCCGCGGGACCGGACGGGCCGCGGAGGCGGGACTTTGGATGGTGGATCCGCCAACAACACGCCCCGATGTTCGTGTTCCGCACCAGTACCAGATGGTACATGGGGACGCGGATGCCCAACGCCCAAGAAGTCCCAATGTAAGGGAATTGTGTTCCTTTCGGTTCAATCTTTTGTCCCGTTGTTCAGTCTTTTCCCTGATTTATCTCCTCGATCCACCCTATTCCTTGGTCCCCTCCCCCCCGTTCTTTTCTACCTCTCCCTGTCACCATAGCCCCCGCCCCTAGCCCTAGTTGCCCGCAGAATTGCGGGGACATGGGAGGGACTGGGGTCATGTTACCCCGGCTTCGGCCGGAATCGGGAGTTTTGCATCTCTATGTTGCAAACATGTATGACACACACACGTGGGGCGGCGGGGTGATGATGATATGGTGTGGGCTGGTGCGGAGTGGGGGTGATGATGGTGTGGGGCGGGTTGCTGACGATGTGGGATGTGCGGGCGTGCGGGGTGGTGGTGGGGGTGATGATGGTGCGGGGTGGGTGATGATGGGCTGTGCCATGTGGGGGTGATGATGGTATGTGTGTATGTATGTGTGTATGTGTGTATGTGTGTATGTGTGTATGTGTGTATGCGTGTCTGTGTGCTGTGCTGTGCTGTGCTGTGCTGTGCTGTGCTGTGCTGTGCTGTGCTGTGCTGTGCTGTGTGCTGTGTGCTGTGCTGTGTGCTGTGTGCTGTGTGCTGTGTGCTGTGTGCTGTGTGCTGTGCTGTGCTGTGTGCCCCGGCACTATTCTCAGTTCAACACGATTTACGCAGGGCTATGGCCTGCGAAATCACTGCGGTGAATGATGAGCTGGACGACGCAACCATTGCTTTTATTGAAAAACATGCTTCTATTCTTGATGAAGAAGATCCATTTCTGTGCTTTATTGACGAGCTCGACGATCATCGAGCTATCTTCCGGAGCATGGACCAGCTGAGCCGTCTTTCCTTCACTTCTACCATGATCCCTGAGTTTGGCAAACTTTTTGGGTATTTGGTGGCCTCTGAGAAGCGCATCCCGTCGACCAAGTTGCTTCAGCGCATCAGTTTGAGCATTCTACGGTCGGCGGGGGGCGATCAATCTCTGTGCTGCCAAAAGCTTGCGCAATTGATTCAATTCATTTGTGGTGCCACCATTTTCAATTTGGAGTCTTCCAGCAAGCCCGTTACTGTATCGCGAGTATCGATGGCGACCCCCGTTCCCGCCCGACCTGTGGCTTCGGTGAACCCGTCCACTGCTTCGCCGCAATCCGGCCTGTGTCCAAAGTCACCGAGCACTGTCAAACAGCCTCCCGGAAAAGTGACCGCACATTGCATCGACCCCTCAGCTGCCCCGCTTCAGCTTGGAGGTGGTACGAGTCGGCCACGTCCGCCATCCCCTGAACCTTCGCCAGCAAAGAAGAAGGACAGGGTTGAGGAGAAGGCTGACAGCAATCCTTTGCTGTGCGCCCTGCTGTTGCCCACCAGCAGCCCGCGCCGGTCGGGAATCCGTTCGCCAGGGTGCCGCCCCCAGCCCCCACTGCATCTGCAGCAGCCCCCACTGCATCTGCACCAGCCCCACTGCATCTGCACCAGCCCCCACTGCGACTCCCACTGTGGCCCCTGCCCATGCCCCTGCCCCTGCCCCTGCCCCTGCCCCTGCCCATGTTGCCCCTGCCCATGTTGCCCCTGCCCATGCTGCCCCTGCCCATGCTGCCCCTGCGCTTGTCCCTGCCCCAGCGCAAGGGCTTCTTGCCACGCCGAAGGGAGCCTCGCTCTGCCCCACGGATCTGGGGTTGAAGGGGAGCGGGGCGGCTCGAGTGCCCGCGGGACCGGACGGGCCGCGGAGGCGGGACTTTGGATGGTGGATCCGCCAACAACACGCCCCGATGTTCGTGTTCCGCACCAGTACCAGATGGTACATGGGGACGCGGATGCCCAACGCCCAAGAAGTCCCAATGTAAGGGAATTGTGTTCCTTTCGGTTCAATCTTTTGTCCCGTTGTTCAGTCTTTTCCCTGATTTATCTCCTCGATCCACCCTATTCCTTGGTCCCCTCCCCCCCGTTCTTTTCTACCTCTCCCTGTCACCATAGCCCCCGCCCCTAGCCCTAGTTGCCCGCAGAATTGCGGGGGACATGGGAGGGACTGGGGGTCATGTTACCCCCCGGAATCGGGAGTTTTGCATCTCTATGTTGCAAACATGTATGACACACACACACACCGTGCTGTGTGCTGTGTGCTGTGTGTGTGTGATGATGATAGTGCGGGGTGCGGAGTGGGGGTGATGGTGTGCGGGGGGTGGGGGTGGTGCGGGGGTGGGGGTGGTGCGGGGGTGATGATGGGCTGCGCCATGTGGGGGTGATGGTGGTGCGGGATGGGGATGATGGTTGTGAGGGGTGGACGTGATGATAGGCTGTGCCATGTGGGGGTGATGGTGGTGCGGGGGAGGATCGTGTGGGCGTTGCTGACGATGTGGGGGTGATGATGGTGCGGGGTGGTGGTGGTGATGGGGCGATGGTTGTGCGGGGTGTGGGTGATGATGGGCTGATGATGGCGCAATGTGGGGTGATGATGGTGCGGGGTGGGGGTGATGGTGCGGGGTGGTGGGGGTGATGGTTGTGGGGGTGGGTGATGATGGTGATGATGGTGCGGGGTGGTGGGGGTGATGATGGTGCGGGGTGGTGGGGGTGACGCTGGTGCCATGGGGGTGATGAAGGTCCGGGTGGCGGTGATGATGTGGGGGTGATGCTGGTGCCGGGGAGATGATGATGGTGCCATGTGGGTGACGATGGTGAGGCGGGTGATGGCGGTGCAATGCTGCGGGGTGATGGCGGTGCCATGCTGCGGGTGCCATGCTGCGGGTGCCATGCTGCGGGTGCCATGCTGCGGGTGCCATGCTGCGGGTGCCATGCTGCGGGTGCCATGCTGCGGGTGCCATGCTGCGGGGTGGTGGTGGTGGTGGTGGTGGTGGTGGTGGTGGTGGTGGTGGTGGTGGTGGTGGCATGCGGGCGGGGTGAAGGTGATGGTTGTGTTGGGGTGGTGGGGGTGATGATGATGCCACGTGGGTGATGATGGTGCGGGTTGGGGCGGAGTGGTCGGTTCGCGGACGCTTAGTGGACGGGCTTGCTTGGAACCGCTGGGGAGCGGAAGGTTGCCAGACAGGGGGCCTTGGGGCTCCCTCATTCGGGGCGCCGTTCCCTGCGCAGCACCTGGGATGGGACAGTGGAAATGAGGGGCGGCGGTGAGGAGAAAGGGAGCATCTGGGAGGAGTGGAGGTGCGAAGGGCGGACCCGGCGAGCAGCTTGGGGGGCAGCCGGTCGAACGGGCTCATGACCTCCTCGGGGCGCCTGATGGAGAGAGGGAGTGGGAGCAGACGGGGGGTTGATGGGAGCAGATGAGCGGCCCTGCATGGGCTGTGTGTGTGTCGTGGGCCCTGTCTGGGGTCGGTCGTGTGCCCTGCATGGGCTCGATGTCGCGAGGGGTGGCGGTGCCCTCGAAGGCGCCCGCCCCGCGTGGATGTCGGGCCCGGGCGGACCGTCCCGGAGGGCCTTCAGGCGCCCGTGGGGCGCCTCGCGGATCTTCTCCATCCAGAGCTCCTGCCACCCCCACCCCCCGGCCGCGACACCCCCCACCACCGACACGGCACCGGCACCGGCACCGAACACGAGGACCACGTGAGCGATCGCACGCCATCCCCCGGGCCAGGCGGCGGCGGCGCAGGGGAGCCGGGAGGGGCGGGTGGGGGGCATGAGACGGCGTGGGGCGGACCTGGTCCTGCTTCTGGTCGAGCCCGAAGACCAGGCTGCCGCCCGGGCCCCACAGCTCCACCCCGTAGGGAAGGTCTGTACCAACCCGGGCCACCGCCACCCGAGCCATCCATCGATGCATGAGCGGTGATGGGCGGGGTGGGGGGGGGGGACCGGGGAGGGGCGGGGGCGGACCCTCGGTGGCGACGGGGAAGACCAGGGCGGGCAGGGGTAGGCCCGCGCGAACTGGAAGGTGCCCCGCCGAACATGAACTTGGTCCAGCGGCACAGCAGGCACAGGTCCGTCAGCAGGTATAGCGCATCACCGGGCCCCGCCGCTTGCTGTGTGTGTGTGTGTGGGGGGGGGGTGGATGGGAGCAGAGGGGGTGGATGGGAGCAGAGGGGGGTATATGGGAGCAGAGGGGTGGATGGGAGCAGAGGGGGTGGATGGGAGCAGAGGGGGTGGATGGGAGCAGAGGGGGGTTGATGGGAGCAGAGGGGTTGATGGGAGCAGAGAGGGGGCAGAGGGGGGTGGATGGGAGCAGAGGGGGGTGGATGGGAGCAGAGGGGGGGTTGATTGGAGCAGAGGGGGGGTTGATGGGAGCAGAGGGGTGGATGGGAGCAGAGGGGGTGGATGGGAGCAGAGAGGGGGTTGATGGGAGCAGAGAGGGGGTTGATGGGAGCAGAGGGGGCAGAGGGGGTGGATGGGAGCAGAGGGGGGTGGATGGGAGCAGAGGGGGGTGGATGGGAGCAGGGGGGTGAGCGGGGGTGGTTGGGAGCAGAGGGGGTGGATGGGAGCAGAGGGGGTGGATGGGAGGGGAGCAGCGGGGGTGGATTGGTGGCAGAGGAGGTGGAAGGAAGCAGAGGGGATGAGTGGGTGGACGGAAGCTGAGGGGGTAGATGAGAGCAGAGATGCTAGGAGAGGGCGGTGGATGGGAGCAGGGGGTGGTGGGGGTGGATGGGAGCACAGAGGGGGTGGATGGGAGCGCGGTAGATGAGTGTAGATTGACATGCAGTTGCGCGAGTTTGCCCCAGCGGTACCGAGGTGGCCGTGGCGGACCGGTCCGGTGGGCAAGTCGCGGTGGAAGCCAGCACAGCCTCCGCCAGGACGGGGATCTGGGTTCTCGATGTGGACCATCAGCCCCCGTGTCTGATTCGGAGTCTGGGCGTGGCCCAGTGGTGCGCGGCGGACGGTGACTCCTGTGTGGGGTCGGTCGTCGCTCTTCCCGTCTTGCTTTCGGACGACTAGGACGGTGGCATACCGACCATGCGAAACCACGAGCCCGATGCTTCCTGGCTGGCTCAGCGTTGAAGGGAGGTGGGTGATGAGGTGCGATGCATTTTGAGCCGATGGAGTGCCATGCCTATCGAAAAGTCATGAAGTGAGTGAGAAATTGGGGATAAAAATGCCACACGATTGTCTTTAGCGAGGTACTGACCTCTCGCGTCCGCGACCCTCCGCATCTTCGCATCTTGTGGTGGAATATCATCCAGTCTCGTGTGCAGCATCGTGGCTAACTAAGTCAGGATTCAGGAAAGAAATCACCACAAAAGTTGGTTGCTGCAGGAGCATGCGAAGATGAGAAGAAACTGGGCAAACAATAAAACCTTTTCCCTTTTCTCCGCACCTGGGAAATTTTCCTTTCTTTTCGAAGCAGGCCCATGATGCGGGGTTGAAATATTTGCGCAGCCACTTTCCTGAAAAGAACGGAAGAGCTCGCTCCGCCGCCATGCGAGGTGGAACCCGCTATCCTCTGCAAGCCTTGCAGAGCATTGGAGGTAGAACCCCGTGGATATTTTCTCTTTTTTTGAACGCGTCATTTCGACGCTGCCGTTGGCAGGTCTTTCTTTTTCTGGCGAATCCTTTTCAAAAGTTTCTGCTTGTTAGTTCCTGTTTTTCTTTTTGTTCCATTTTCCAACAGGTCGCCCATGGCGGGAAAAATGAGCCGACTCGGTTAAGGAAAATGGCTAACAATGCAGCTCGAGGGCAGGGAATCTGGTGGCTGTGGATTCTCACCCCACAGACTTTCTCACATTTCCGGGGGGTGGGATGCATGTGGATATCCCCCCCTGGGGTAGGGTGGCCGATCTCCACGACCCATGGCCCTCTTAGCTAACCCACCTTCGCCAACCTCGGCTATTGGGGAAGCCTTGGCTATTTTTGTGCCTGAAATATGAAATCGTACCACACACATTTGTGAACGGGGTCATTAGAAAGGACGCGCACGCCCCTGGTATAGAAAATTACCCCATCCCCGTCCGAAGGGCCCCCAGGGGCCCCCCCGGGGCCTGGGTCTGGGGTGCCTATGGGGTAGTCGGGCAGGGCCCAGCCCGGTGCTGCTGGTGTGGCGAGCCCGGGCGGACCCCCGGGTCGGGGGGTATACCCGGGGGGGTGACATGTCGAAGGGGCCTGCATGTGGGCACCTGGGCCCCGAAGACCGGGCTTGTTGGCAGTCTGCAGGGGGCCCCTGGGCCACTCTGGGGCGGGCACCAGACCCGAGCTCGGACGCACCGGGCTGAGTGGGGTTGATGAAGTGTACCCACCCGGACCCCCCCCTTTCGTGTTCCGGTCATGGTTGTTGGTCATGTGGATGGATTTGGCCGGCAAACCGCTAGTGCCGCGTAATCTACACTCCATGGGGTCTCTGCGAATGTATTCAGATTGGGTCGCTGAGGCACGGTTGGGTGTGGGTGGACATCCGAAGCGGGGTTATGTCGACTGACTTCACGTTCGACGTGCGTTTTTCCGTAGTCTGAAACAGACTGGGTACTGACGGCTAGGGTAAAACAGAGTGGCGGGGAAAGCCGCTATGAGTGACTTCCCCCCTGGCAGAGTAACACAGAGTACCGCCCAGTGACCTCAACCAGGCGGAAGATTTCACTAACTTGCAGGAATTGGAACAAGGGGGATCAAATTCCTCCCTCCTCCTGGTTGTGGTCCGTGGTGTTTCGGATTCTTTCGGAGCCAACCTCACCCTTTTGTTATGTTATATCAATTCGGAACCGAATTCACCTCCATCAGTACACATCCTGCTTCTGTGTCGCCATTATGTTCATTTCCTCAAGGTTCGTCCTTACCCTTCCGTTGAAAGCAACAAGCTCCCTTCAAAGAAACAAGAAACAAATACGAACGAACTGAGAAGATGGTCGGGCGATAACTGACCACCACATCTGTACAAATGTGATCAACCACCGAAGCCCCCGGTGCCGAACACAGGCTATCACCCCAGCGGGTCAGTCCGTCCCCCTCCACCCACCACCCACCACCACCACCCCGCCAGCCTTTTGCCCTGACCCCCGCCGGCCAGCCGTCCACTGATTCCCCCCCGGTTGAAGTCTCGGCGTTACACGTTCCCTTTGCTCCGCGTTCCGCCCGTTTCTGGCCATGGAGATCGCAACTGAGCATGACGAGCTCAGTAAGGACGATTCCAACTTTATTATGGATCACGCCGAGATCCTTAGTCGTGACGACCCTATGGTAGAGTATCTTCAAGATGAGTTGGGTCGGCATCTGTGGTCCCCCTCTTCAGCTCCATTGGACAAGCTCTCTCCTTGGATGCGTTTGGAGCTTATGAAGCTCTTCAGTTCATTGGTCGTCAATGAGCACCGGGCCCCACGCTATGAGATCATCGAACGCACTGCTGGAGGACAATCCGAAGAAGCAGCCTGAAGCGATCAGCCAGTTTATTTTCCAACTTCTTGGGGCTTTATTGTTCCAGCAATCGAATGTGCGAACTTTCGACTGCCACGTGCCACAAGAATCATCGCGCGGCTCGTCTGTGGACAAACACCGCACACCGCCAGAACGAGTCCTCCTATCTGTTGGGGAGACTACGTACCGTGGTCCAAAGCAACTTGGAGGTGGAGGTGGAACTCGCCACCCGATCATCGATGGCGATCGTCCAGCGGGGAAGAAGGAGAGAGCCCGTTCCCCTTCTTCCAGCAATCCGTTTGCCTCTTCCGCTGTCCCAAGAGCACCTCTCACCTTGGCGAATCCATTTGCCAAGCCGGCACCTGTTCCGGTGTTGGAGTTCCCCAGGATAGACCGAGAGTCCGAGAGAGCGTGTTCCAAGCAAGGGGGAGAGCCGGGGAGCAACAGGCACACGCAGGCAATGCACAACACTAACTTTCTTAACCAAAGAAAGAGGCGCGGGACAGGAGGGGGCAGGGGGCTCGGAGGTCGATGAGGTAGTCCTGGATCTCGGGCTGACCGAGGGAGAGCTGGGCAGTTGCGTCCGGGGCATCGAGGGCATAGACTCGGCAGTGCGGGTGCGGGTGGTCGGCAATGATCAGATCAAGCTCTGCCACGCCAGCAATCGGGACCGCAGTGTCGTCGGCCAGGGTAATCACCGGATCACCCCTGACTTCCTCGATCTTGAGGTTCAAAGAGCGGAGGTAGTGGAGCGGAGCGTAACTCACGTTGGCGCCGGTGTCCACGATGCAGGCGACGCGAGTGCCCTCTGGGGTCTGGAGCGAGAACTGAGGTGGCGAGGTCAAGCCCTCACCGGTGGCAATGAGTGCGGCAGCGTGCTTCTCGAAGCCGAGCCTCTCCGGAGGTCTCGACTCACGAGTGGATCGACGAGCTGGGAGTTCTGAGGAGGATGGGCGTGGGGCCGGGGCCGAGGTGGTAGCGGTCGCGGGAGTGGTGAAGACTGGGCAGTCTGATGCACGGTGGTTGGGCATCCTGCAACGGAAACAGAGGTTGTCATGGACGCATCTCTGGCGTTCCGCGAGGTCAAGGGGTGGGACACGACGGGGTGAAGTGGTCCGTGGGGCGGAGTCACGAGAGGCACCGGAGATACGAGGAGGCGAGTTGTTGCGAGGCGCAGCGGGAGGAGCGACGGAGACCGAGGTGGAGTTGGTGTTCGGGTCGGTGGTGGTGACGAGGACCTCGGCAGCACGAGACGCTTCACGCTGCAGGGTGTCCATCTGTTCGGCGGCATCCAGGAGGGCCTTGGCGAGCCCCGCCTTGGTCTTGGCGGTGTCCGGGGTGCACAGAACCACATCCGAGAGAAAGCGTGTGAGATGGGGATCGCGAATTCCCTTGCGGAAACATGCCGCGTAAGAAACGTCGGGGAGTGCGAGTGCCGTGTAGAGACGATCGAACTCGTCAATGTACTTCGCGGCATCCAGGCGATAAGTGGAGAGCCGCGTGGGAGACAAGAGGAAGACCGTGTTCAAAAGTGCCATTCGGTCGGAAGCGCTGCTCGGGCGGAATGCCCGATCAAGTAATGCCATGAACTCTTCGCGTCCTTTAGGAAACTCAGTTGATGCAGTGCTCACTTTCAAAAAGGTCACAATGTCAGCGCTCAGCAATGACGCAAGAGGTGGCAATTGAAGCTGCGGTTGGCAAAGAATGAAATGCTCGATTTCAGATTTCCACTGAACGAGAGCGAGGAAATCAATGCTTCTTAGCTTGGGAAGTAATTCTACGGGGGCCACAGGCTGTTGGGGTACGATGCTTGCAAGAAAGGTGGCAAAGAATGGATTCTTTGAAAGTTCGAGAAGCTCCGGTGGAATTTGCATTGCGGTGAAAACTTGATTCAGAGAAAAAAGAGATGATGACCAGTGAATTCACTGTTGGAGTTCCCCAGGATAGACCGAGAGTCCGAGCGAGCGTGTTCCAAGCAAGGGGGAGAGCCGGGGAGCAACAGGCACACGCAGGCAATGCACAACACCGGCTCCGACTGCGGCTCATGCTCCGGCAACAGCAACAGCACCTGCACCTGCACCTGCACCTGCACCTGCACCTGCCCCTGCAACTGCACCTGCACATGCCCCTGCCCCTGCCCCTACCCATGCCCCTGCCCCTGTTCTGGTTCCTGTTGCTGCCGCTGTTGCCCCGGTTGTTGTCCCTGTTGCTGCTGGTGTGTCTCCATTGTCTGCTGTGCCTGCTGCGCCCGCTCGTGCTACCTCGACGCCCGACCATGCCGCTTCTGCCGTGCCTCCGAAGATCAGCCACTCCGACCTCTCGCCTGTTGCCAACCATGGGCATTTGGGAAGGGAGCTACGAGAATGGGGATGGTGGATCAGGGGCCCAGTACGCCTGTCCTACCGAGGTGGTAGGTCATGGTGGATGGGTTCCGCCGCCCCCACAGGCTGGGTTCGGGAATATTTTTCGTTCTAACTGTCTTTTGCATCCTTCGCCCCCCCTTTTTTTTTGTTCCCGTGTCTCAGTGTTGGATCCCTTTGTCCCCCTACTGGCCCCGTTCTTTCTTTTGATGATGTTCCTTTTGATTGCTCAAGTGTTTGAACGATTCTGTTTCCCGGCGATATTCCAGTCTCTCTTTCCCGCCATGCCGTCTGTACGCCTACCCCTGAAGGGGTTTAGGTCGGCATGTTACCCGCCGGTTTCGACCGGATTAACGGATTTTCCTCTGTTTCAGTTTTCTGTGTTTTGCGCGCAGTTACTGGCAGTCGAAATAGTATCACAACAACAAACCACTGATTCTTGTTCCGTCCTCTCCCTCCTTCCCCGCCCTCCGCCTCTGGGCCTCCGGGCGCTGCAGCGCCCCTGTAGGCAACCAGCGCCCAGACACCGCTTGTCCGCAGTCTCGTGGTCAACATGACCGTCGATGGGATGGTCGGGGTGACCTTCTCCCAGCCCCGCGACTCGGGCGACGGTCCGCCGGGCCTCCAGCCCCCAACACCGTCCCACCGGGCCCACCCTCCCACATCCACCCTCCACCCACATCCCACACCCTCCTCCTCCACCCACCCCCCACATCCACCCCCTCCCACATCCGGGGTGACGGTTGGGTGCCGCAGGTCGACGCTGCGCGAGGACTGGGGCGCCCTGGCTCTGCGGTGGTGCTTCCACTGCCCCGACCCGCGCATCGCCCAGGACTCGTTCTGCCTCTTCGCCATCCACTGCCCCCCGAGCTGTTCAGAGTCTGCTGCCTCCCGCTCCGCCGCCCTCTGCCGCCCGCCCTCTGCCGCCCTCCGAGCCGCTCACACCGTATGCCGCTCCGCTCCGCTCCGCTCCTGTGTGGCGGTGCAGCTGCTGACGATGGCGATGGTGGGGCCAACAACCGGCCCATGTTGGGCCTGCTGCTGGGCTACCTGGTGGGCCTGCCGGCCGACCTGCTGGCCAGTACTGGCGGCTGCTCAACGCCACCGGGCTTCGAGGGCGGCCTCAGGCTCGTCGGCAGGGTCGCCGCCCTGGCCACCGCTGACCCGGCCTTCCGCGACGAGGTCCTTCCGCGACGAGGTCCCTGGGCGGCCCGTCAGGTGGCGGGTGGCGGGTGGGGGGCAGGCGGGATGACAGGCCATGGTACACTCGCTCATCCCCCTTCCTTCTGCGCCCATCTGTGGGGCTTGGGGCCTGCGGCCGGGGCGCAGTTCGCGGGGGTCGGGAGTCTCTGGGGACACGACGAGGACGTGACTGCCGTGGTGGCGGACCTCCTCTGCAAGGGTCCGCCAACCGCCCGCCACCCACCGCGCGCTCAGCCCCATCGAGGTACATTGCGACATCGGACACATTTTTTGTGTGGATGGGTGTGTGTGGGTGCCTGTGGGTGTGCCGCAGGGCTGCTCTCGCTGCGGACGTGGGAGCAGACCGAGGCGACCTTCGGCCAGCTGGCCCGGCTGCTGTCGGTCCAGTACCCGTGCAACAACCCCCTCTCGACGGGCGCCCTGCTGCTGCTGGCCCTGCGGGTCTTCCTGGCCACGCCACGGACCAGACCACCCACAGCACGCACAGCCACACACCGGTCGCGGACTCTCAACTCACGCCCCTGGTCGGCCGCTTGTTTACCCTGCACCCACCTCCCACATCCACACACACACACCTCCCACATCCACCCACATCCACCCACATCCACCCACATCCACCCACATCCACCCACATCCACCCACATCCACCCACATCCACCCACATCCACCCACATCCACATCCCTCCCCGTTCCCGTGCACTGCCCTGCTGCGCAGGCCCCATCGATGTGGCCGCCTCGAAGTGGACCCCGCCCGCCCAGGCGACCGCAGGCACCCCCTTCACGGTCAACATCACGGCTATGGGTCTGCGGCCGCCCTCTCATCCGCCCGCTGCTGCTGCTGCTGCTGCTGCTTATCCGGCTCGGACCCATTGCGCCTCTCCGGTTGTGCGGCGGCTCCCAGACGCGGTCGAGAACCCCGTCCCGTGCCGGCCACGGGCGGGCGAGCTGCACGCCTGGGCGATGGACCTCTCGGGAACCCCCCAGATGGATGGTCCGCCCCCCACACACACACACACCCACACCCACACACACACACACCACATACACCACACAACATCGTCCTTCTGCTTCTAAACGCACACGCACACGCACACGCGCGTATGGCCCACTGTTGACCTCTTTTGCTGCTGTCTTGCCGCGGGGGGATCCGTCGGGGTAGCGGCGTGCGGGGGGGATGCCTTCCAGCTGACGATGCCCCGGCTTGCGGGCGGGTCGGCCCTGACCCTCACCCACCTGCCCACCGGGGCCTCCTTCCCGCCCGCCGCAGTCGACGTGGCACCCGGTCCGCAGCCCATCGCGCCACGCCACGCCACAGACCTCCTCGCACCCACCATCGCCTCCTCCTGACCCCGCCCGCCCGACCCACATCCACCACCCCCCCTCCCACATCCACCACCCCCCCTCCCACATCCACCCCCCCTTCCCACATCCACCCCCTTCCCACATCCACCCCCTTCCCACATCCACCCCCTTCCCACATCCACCCCCTCTTCCCACATCCAACCCCCCCCCCTTCCCACATCCACCCCCACCCCCCACCCACCCACCCACATCGACGTACGTAAACGCATCTCACATCGCCTACAACTACCCCCCTCACATCCACTCCCCCTGTCTGCATCCGACAGGTCGCCGGCGGCCGCCCTCCTCACCCCACACCTGCTCCTGACCAGGGTGATGCGTGCCTGGCCAAGATGGTCTGTCGCTTGTTTTCGGCGTGCTATACACAGACAGTCACAACCAGACAGAATCTTTTGCCAAGCATTACTGCGTGAAATCTCCGGGGCTCAAGCGGCGAGGTTGCAAAATCCACAGATTCACCCGGCTGTGTTGCTTTTCGAAGCAGTTTCCCTCCTTGCGAACAAAGCGGCAGTGGGCATGCACACAATCATGTTGCATGCGGGCCTGCGTCATCTGCCGAAAAGTCTCGGCGCAAACTTGAATGGCTCTCAAGTTCGGATCCTCTTTGAATATTTCTTGTCTTCCAACGTCCGCAGATTGAGGCCACGGCCACCCAGGCGAAGGAACTGGCGGACCACAAGCCATGGCTTTCGGTCCGTGGTGGCGGAACTCGGGAGCAGAACGTCAATCAACCGAAGATAGAAGACCTACAGGGAAAGCGTGGCGGTGGTGTGGTGGTGGTGGTGGTTGGCGGGGACAGACTGATCCATCAAACAGGGCCATCATCATGGGGTCATCGAGCATGATATAGTGGTGATCTGAGCCCATCACACCCTGTTGCCACGATCCCCGCACTTGCCCGCGCGCTTGCACGGCGATGAGCTCCAGCTTCTGATCGGCGTTCTCCACCTCTGTCTTCTTCCTCCAGACACTGCCCAGTTGCCGGTGCTTGACCTGTGTGTGTGATGGAGACGGAGACGGGGATGATGACGAGGACTTCGCTGGCAGGCTTTCGCAGCCGCCACGGTCTGTGAGTTCACCCCTCCACCCACCACTATCACGCACTTCCCAACCTACCCTCACCATCCGGCCACACCTTTCCCCCATCATGACATGGTTACACGGTGCGCAGACCTCTGTGGCGCCGTAAAGGACTGCAAGATGCGGGAACCTCGAAAGAGTCTCCGCCAACCCCGCGGGAGCCCATTGAAGAGCCTGCCGAATCTGCTCGCGCTTGGCGATGCCTGCACTCGCGGTCTGTTTGCGGGTGTGCCTGTAGTCCTCGCGGATGCCGGCATGCATGTGCTCCTCCGCCTCACAGTCGAACTCTTGGATCGATCCACGAAGCATCATATCCTGTGTGGGATATACACCAGACGAGGGGAGAACGTTCTCGCACAGACTTGGAGGAAGTGTCGGCGGAGATTGTGGAGTTTGGCACTTTTCCGAAAAGCGCTGTCGACCACAAGGACACGAAACAGCGCCTCCAGGCTTTGATACAAAGCCGACTTTGGGTCGGACAGCTCGGCCCAGGTGATGGGCTGAAGGACGCGCTCGTAGAAGGCTGCGGCCCTTGTCCATTGCTCCATCCTCAGCGGACGGATGAGGCCTCGACCGCTGCCACCCAAAAAAAAAACCCATTTTCGTTTGATTGACGAACGTTTCTGTCTTTCTGTCTCATCTTCACTTAGGCCTCTTTCTCGAGGCCCCACCCGCTCGGCTGGCTCTGCTCGACCCGGCCGGATCTCCCCACCTGGTCTGCCACCACGCCACCACCACGCCACCCCACGCCGCCACCCCGGGTTGTCACAGACATGATGGGCATCTGTTTCAGCACGCTGACATAGTCCTTCCCATCAAAAGAGCCACAGTGCGCCAAACAATCGGGTCGACCGTGCGGGTAGCCCTTCCATGCGCGGGCATCAAGCCAAGCTGCTTCCTAAGACGAGGAGGAAGAGGAGGCATGTGACTTCTGGCCCACTTGCTCATCTTTCTCCCCTTCCAGGCGACCAGCGACTGCTTAGCGGGATCCCCCGAAGAGGAGACCAGCCGGGCGAACTCGAGGGGTGTCAGTTCTTCCTTGGTCTGTGCCATGAGCTTCTTGAAGAGCCCCATCTGGAATTTTGAAAGGGTTGGTGGGTGGTCGAAGAAACCCTGACCTTGAAAAGATGGAGCGGATCACCGGAGAGGAGGAAGCTCAAATCACACACTGCCATGAGCAAGGGGTTGTCCACAGCCGAAGGGAGCACTCCTTGACGTGCCTCGCCGTCTCGGGCTGCCGCCGTTGCTGAGGCCCTCATCTCACTGTTCGTCTTCATGGGCTGGATCTCGACTCCGGGAATTGTCTGCTCCTTCGTCAGGAAGATGTCAAGCGCCCGAGCAGGCTCAGGAACTGGCTCAGGAAGATCAGGCTCGAGTCTCGGCCTCTTTGCTTGGTCTGTCTCCTTTGCCGCTTCGCCGAGCATTTTCGTTTCCTTTTTGCTCCGCGTCGCCATGAGTGGGATGCCCTGGAATTCGTGGGCATTCGTGCAGCAGCGGGGGCACCAACTTGTGGATGTGGGGCCTGTACATGGCAAGACCATCGGTAGCGCGTGGCCGTCTCCTTTCCACCCGAAGAGGACCGGCTGCACTTTGATCTATGATGTGGAAAAGAGGAGAGGGCGAATGTTTGTAGTATGGTTCAATGTCTGTGCGCTCATTCGCTCGTTCACGACACACTTTTCCCGTTACTCCTTTCCTTCTTTACACGACACACGCACACGCATCCCCACCCACGGGCAGACCTGTCGGCCTTCCAGGACAAGCGTGAACGGGTTGACTCGGGCGCAGACGTGGACAAGCCGCCGCGCAAAGGCCATCGCGTCTTCTTTGTCTGTGACGCCCATCATATAGTTTGCCGAGGGCGAATGTCGTTGGTCTTTGGAAGGGATGGAAGGCCCATGAAGGAGCTTGACGAAAGAGCTGAGACATTTGAAAATGATCAGACAGACGTTTGCAAGCCACCTGTTTTGTGGCCGTCGTGTTTGCGGGTCTCATCCAAGAAGATCGTGAAGGGCACAATGACGTCGGGGCACCCCACCGCACGCTGTTTGGCATCGGCATCAAGGCGAGCGTAGCACGGAAGGTCTGCCGGCCGAACTGGGACCAGGTTGTCTGCGCTCTTCCTCTGTGGGTTGAAGGTCACTGCACCACTGGGTTTGAGCCACTCGAGGGTTTCAGTCGAACTGTGGGTGGGCCGGGTCACAGGAACGAACCGAACGGCTTGCGGGAGATAGGCACAGGTTGGGGGCGTGGGCACCCATGCCATTTCGGCCACTTCCGCATACCAAGCAGCTTGAGGGATGGGTTCACCACCGGCTGGGGCTCACCCACTGCAAAGAATCTGCGGATGACTCCGAACGTCCTCCCGATGTCTTTTGGGAGGATATACCGCCCGGGTCCAACCTGTGTGGGTGTGGGTGTGGGGGTGTGGGGTGTGGGGGGGGTGGTGTGTGTGTGTGTGTGTGTGTGTGTGTGTGTGTGTGTGTGTGTGTGTGTGTGTGCATGAATGATCCATCAGCATCTCCGATCACATCACCCATCTGCCGTTTTCCCCCTTTCCTCCAGCGACATGCCACGCCGTGTGCTGAGCGCCGACGACATGGACGATCCGACCGCCACGATGGCCAAGACCCCCGTCACGGGTCCGCGCCCTCCTCACTGCCACCCAGTCATCATCACCACCCAGTCATCATCACCACCCAGTCATCATCACCACCCAGTCATCATCACCACCCAGTCATCATCACCACCCAGTCATCATCACCACCCAGTCATCATCACCACCCAGTCATCATCACCACCCAGTCATCATCACCACCCAGTCATCATCACCCCGGTCATCATCACCAGGGACAAACCTTCAGCACATTCTTTTCAGCTTCAAGAAAATCGTGGAAGAAAGCTGGCTCTTGGGGGGCGTTGTTGATCTCCACGACCTCACCCATTGCAAACTCCATGCACCTTGGAGGCGAATACTGCGGGGCTTGGGCCAGGTACCCATAGTTGGTGGAATACATGGTGGGGGCCATCATTGGGATTGTGTTGAGAATGTAGGGGCGCTTCTTGGTGTCGTGGATGGCCGCCTGAATGTGATCTTCCACTTTCAACAGGACGGTGTCCGGCCTCAACAGCGCCATACTACCCGGTGCGATCGGCCGTGGGGCCAGTGGAGCCGCCCAAAGGTCTGCAATTTTCTCGAACGTTGCCCAAGACGGGATCTTGTTGCCATTTTGGATGAACCTGCCGGAGGTGTGATGCACGGAGGTGTGATGCACGGAGGTGTGATGCACGGAGGTGTGATGCACGGAGGTGTGATGCACGGAGGTGTGATGCACGGAGGTGTGATGCACGGAGGTGTGATGCCGGGGTGGGGGACTGGGGTGGGGGACTGGGGGTGGGGGGGGGGGGGGGGGGGGGTGTTGTGGAGGGCACACGGACTTGATCACTTTGTGTATTGTGTGTTTCTGTGCCTCCGTGTATTGCGAGCGGCCACGCGGCCCGCAGAGGGTCTTTAGGACCAAGTGGGTCTCGGCGTTGACCCAATATCCATACTGGAGTGAATGGACGGGATTGTAATGGGTCATTATTGATCACACGCCCTTCACCACCCCACAGACCGCTGGGTCTTGGATGGCCTCTACTCGAGGCTTGATTTTAGCCCAGGCGGCCTCCCGGACGGCCTGTTGTGCCTCCAACTCCGATTGGGCCTCTTGGACAGGGACCGAGGGCTCGCCAGGTGTGGCCTCATCTTCCGAGGCAGACCCCTGGTTGGAAACAAGTGTGGATGGGTGATGGGGGGGGGTGATGGGGGTGATGGGGGGGGGGGGGTGATGGGGGGGGGGGGGGGGGGGGGGAGGACGCACCAGCATTGACTTGCCGTCGCTCTCCGACTGATCAGCGTCGCTCTCTGCTCCTTCGGCTTCAGCGTCCTCGGCGGCGGCGTCCTCGGCGGCCGCGTCCTCGGCGGCCGCGTCCTCGGCGGCCGCGTCCTCGGCTGCTGCTGCTTCCTTCTGATCAATGTCGGTCTGATCTGTCTCTGCGGGTAAGGTTGGTGGCGGTGCCGTTGCCGTTGGTTTGCCTGCTGATTCGAGTGATGGCGGTGAGGGAACGATTCTGTTGGGTGTGGTGTCACCGGGACAGGGTCGATTTTTCCATTCCACTGTCCCTTTGCTGAGTTTGATACCGCGGCAGTGCTTGTGAGCTCGTTCATGGGCGTGAAGAGCGGAATGGGCAAATTGCTTCCCACAACGGTTGCAGACGAATTTTTCTTCCATTCAGGAAAGAAAATATCATAGTCCAACCAGCCAGGGGAATATACCCATCCGCCGGAATGTTTTTTTTTTTTTTTGACACGGGTGGGACCTCATGTTTTTTTGTTTGTTTTTTTTGGTTTTTGGATTTCTTTTTATTTAAAAATATTTTAATCAAAATGTCTAGACACTCCGAAAAACTCACTCACTTTCTCACTCCAGAACGGCCCCAGCCCGCGATGCGTCCGACAACGAATCGCGCACAGGCAGGGATGCTCCGACCACCGACAAGGTCCGGCTCCCTCGCCGCCCTCCCTCGCCCTCCCTCCCCTCGCCGCCCTCCCCTCGCCCCTCCCCCTCGCCCCTCCCTCGCCCCTCCCCTCCCTCGCCTCCCCTCGCCCCTCCCTCGCCCCTCCCTCGCCCCTCCCTCGCCCCTTCCCTCGCCCCTCCCCTCGCCCCTCCCCTCGCCCCTCCCCTCGCCCCTCCCTCGCCCCTCCCCTCGCCCCTCCCTCGCCCCTCCCCTCGCCCCTCCCCTCGCCCCTCCCCTCGCCCCTCCCCTCGCCCCTCCTCTCGCCCCTCCCTCGCCCCTCCTCGCCCCTCCTCTCGCCCCTCCCCTCGCCCCTCCCCTCGCCCCTCCCCTCGCCCCTCCCTCGCCCCTCCCCTCGCCCTCCTCTCGCCCCTCCCTCGCCCCTCCTCTCGCCCCTCCTCTCGCCCCTCGCCCTCCCCCTCGCCCCTCCCCTTGCCCCTCTTCTCCTTCTCATATTCCGGAAACCGAGCCCGTGGGCTCGTAAAAGGGAACACGAGAAGAACGAAATCACCCATGCGGTCTTCACTTTTCACCTTCGTTGAACGAAGCCCGGTGGCAACGGAACAGCCCCGGTTGGCAACAGGAACCCGAGCGGCACCGGCATTCCACGCATCTGGCCGGGACCCTGCATCGTCTGGCCGGCCTGGCTCCAGGGCTGCTGCTGCTGCATCTGGGGCTGCAGCATCTGGGGCTGCAGCATCTGGGGCTGCAGCATCTGGGGCTGCAGCATCTGGGGCTGCTGCATCTGGGGCTGCTGCTGCTGCTGCTGCTGCATCTGGGGCTGCTGCTGCTGCATCTGGGGCTGCTGCTGCTGCATCTGGGGCTGCTGCTGCTGCATCTGGGGCTGCTGCTGCTGCATCTGGGGCTGCTGCTGCTGCATCTGGGGCTGCTGCTGCTGCATCTGGGGCTGCTGCTGCTGCATCTGGCCGGCCTGGCTCCCGGGCTGCTGCTGGGCCTGCTCGATCAAACCGCTGCGCTTTTTCAGCGCATCGCACAGGTCGGCAACGCCAACTTCCAGGCGCGGCTTCTTCTGTGACTGGGGATCGCCATCTGTTTCCTTCTCGGCCGAACGGGTCTTCCCCGCAGCGGCCTTCGCGGCCTTCGCAGCGGCCTTCGCAGCGGCCTTCGGAGCAACGACTGGCTGGTGGCCCGCCAGGTATTGGCCCAGACGACGTGTGTGTGTGTGTGATACTATTTCGACTGCCAGTAACTGCGCGCAAAACACAGAAAACTGAAACAGAGGAAAATCCGTTAATCCGGTCGAAACCGGCGGGTAACATGCCGACCTAAACCCCTTCAGGGGTAGGCGTACAGACGGCATGGCGGGAAAGAGAGAGACTGGAATATCGCCGGGAAACAGAATCGTTCAAACACTTGAGCAATCAAAAGGAACATCATCAAAAGAAAGAACGGGGCCAGTAGGGGGACAAAGGGATCCAACACTGAGACACGGGACAAGAAGAACAAAAAAAAAGGGGGGGCGAAGGATGCAAAAGACAGTTAGAACGAAAAATATTCCCAAACCCAGCCTGTGGGGGCGGCGGAACCCATCCACCATGACCTACCACCTCGGTAGGACAGGCGTACTGGGCCCCTGATCCACCATCCCCATTCTCGTAGCTCCCTTCCCAAATGCCCACGGTTGGCAACAGGCGAGAGGTCGGAGTGGCTGATCTTCGGAGGCACGGCAGAAGCGGCATGGTCGGGCGTCGAGGTAGCACGAGCGGGCGCAGCAGGCACAGCAGACAATGGAGACACACCAGCAGGGACAACAACCGGGGCAACAGCGGCAGCAACAGGAACCAGAACAGGGGCAGGGGCATGGGTAGGGGCAGGGGCATGTGCAGGTGCAGTTGCAGGGGCAGGTGCAGGTGCAGGTGCAGGTGCAGGTGCAGGTGCTGTTGCTGTTGCCAGAGCATGAGCCGCAGTCGGAGCCGGAACAGGTGCCGGCTTGGCAAATGGATTCGCCAAGGTGAGAGGTGCTCTTGGGACAGCGGAAGAGGCAAACGGATTGCTGGAAGAAGGGGAACGGGCTCTCTCCTTCTTCCCCGCTGGACGATCGCCATCGATGATCGGGTGGCGAGTTCCACCTCCACCTCCAAGTTGCTTTGGACCACGGACGTAGTCTCCCCAACAGATAGGAGGACTCGTTCTGGCGGTGTGCGGTGTTTGTCCACAGACGAGCCGCGCGATGATTCTTGTGGCACGTGGCAGTCGAAAGTTCGCACATTCGATTGCTGGAACAATAAAGCCCCAAGAAGTTGGAAAATAAACTGGCTGATCGCTTCAGGCTGCTTCTTCGGATTGTCCTCCAGCAGTGCGTTCGATGATCTCATAGCGTGGGGCCCGGTGCTCATTGACGACCAATGAACTGAAGAGCTTCATAAGCTCCAAACGCATCCAAGGAGAGAGCTTGTCCAATGGAGCTGAAGAGGGGGACCACAGATGCCGACCCAACTCATCTTGAAGATACTCTACCATAGGGTCGTCACGACTAAGGATCTCGGCGTGATCCATAATAAAGTTGGAATCTTCCTTACTGAGCTCGTCATGCTCAGTTGATGGCCAGAAACGGGCGGAACGCGGAGAACGTGTAACGCCGAGACTTCAACCGGGGGACCAGACGACGGCCAAGCTCCTTGTCTGCAAGGACTTCCCGAGCCCATGCCACAAGTTGAGGCTGCGGCAAAGCGCTGGTCTGCTCTTGCTCTCCCGTGGTCGTTGTTGCAGTCGCTTTGAGAGCGACCGCGCGCGCGATGTCCGCTTTTAACGGAACATCTGCGTCATCCTTGAACAGCTTCACCAGCCCAGCGATCTATTTGTCGAATGGAAGAGGTTATTGACCGATCGCTTGTGTGCGCAGACCACCACACCTGGCGGGCAACCTGCTTCGCCGAGCTTGGCCCCACGGAAGTTGGCGGCCTCGCCTGCTGGGATGCACGTGGAGGGCGTCATCTTCTCCAGAAAGGCATCGAAGGTCTTGTTTTCTTCGCCGGTGCGCTCCTTCGACAGGATGCCGGTCCTCCAGTCGTTTACCTAAATTTTTTTTTTTTGGGGGGGGATGGAGGAGGAGGAGGAGGGGGATGGAGATTCAATGAATCTCTGTGGGACTCCATGGCGTGCGCAGGGAGGCCGGGTTTCCACGGACGACTGCTGTCAACTCGACGGCAACCAGCTGCCGGGTGACCCGCGGGATGATCCTCTGGGCCTGGGCGAGGGCATCGTCAACGCCGATCGGCCCAAACGGCACGGTACGCGGAGGCCGGGCGCCGTGCGGCTTCTCATTGTCCGGCCAGGCAACACCGAGGAGGTACTTTGCCTAAGTGCGCAGCAGTGCAACAAACTGGAAGCGGTCTGCGATGAGCAAACCTTGGCAGACAGTGCCTGCCTGAGCTTTTACACTCTTCGGGCGTGAGCCTATTCAACAACAGAACGAGCTCGTCATGTCTTTCAGCCGCTTTTTTTTCATGCTCCCTTATCTCCTCCACGATTTTTGTCGCCTGCCGTGCAAACGCCGTTTCAATACAAGTGATCAGCTGGTCGATGTCCATTGTGCAGCGCAGAAACCCCGAGCGAAAATTACCCACTTCTCCCGCCATTTTGTTTTTCGAGCAACCCTCACTCACTCTCCCTCTTTCTCTGTTCTCTTGTAGCCATGGACGCTCCTTGTGTCATCCAGGGTGAGTACCAGTTCGATCAGCAGCCTGCTCGCGAGTCTGGAGTTGTTCTTTTGATCAAGTCCATTACACATGTTTTTTGCTTGCCCTCTCTAGGTGGGCTCCCACTTTTCTGTGATTCTCTTGGTAACTTTTTTGGCCACCTTGCTCTTTGGCAGAAGGATAACATCCTTGACATCTCTGGCCTCCTGTTTGTGGCAAACTGCACTGGTAGCCTTCTGCTCTTCCCGAACGCTACAGGTTTGTTTGATTTCGATCAGGCGGTGTCGGTTGGTAAACCAGCTTCGGTTTTTAGTTCTTCACATTCATTCTGGACTCAGACATCCCGCCTATCTCGGGCCATGTCGTCGTTTTGCACTTCCTCCTCTGATACGTCCATCTTTTTTTTTTGCGTAGGTGCACTCTTTCATCTGAATGCCTGCTTCGTGCCTTCCAACCTGCGACCGCACTGGCTCGCCCTGGATCCTGGATCCTGGTAGTATTCTCTTGCTTTTGTGGGGAAATGAACTGGTCTGAGATCTTTTCGCCTTCAAGGAGTCCGGTTCCGAACGCTTTGTCATAGGTTTGACGCCCCAGTGAAAAGAGTTTTATAAAAAGCTGTAGAATCCCTTCCTGAACATCTGGACATTGTCCCTGCCGACCCGGACCACCGGACCACGTCGTCGTCATGGTTTCTGTTTTGCCCTTCCTCTTGCTGGTGTTCCTTCATTTCTTCTGTTCTTTCTTCGGTTCTTAGATGGTGTAGCATGTTCGTCATTCTATCTCGATGGTTCGGCTTCCTTCATGTTCACGCCCTGCTTGTGGCTCCTCTTCTCCTAACTTGTAATTGCTGGAGTCGAATAAACGTGGTACACACTTTTTTTTCACCTCAACATCTCTCGGGGAGGGTGGGTGGTGGTGAGAGGGGGACTGTGCTTGCGAAGGCAAAAAATCAGGCAAAAATTGGGGGCAGAAAAAAATAGATCTGCGATATCGTGCGGCCGGCATTGGCCTTCGAAACTGTCATCAATCGGTAGAGGGTTCTTGGATGACGGGTTCTCTGCTCTTTCGATGGCGAACAGGGTCCTGGGTGCCTCTGAAACCCACCTCCAAGTCAGCCCCTATCTCGGGGACTCGCCACACTGTCCGTCCAACCGCCAGTCTGTTTCAGTGTGGCCGACAGTGTAGAAACTCGCCTGTGCAGAGTGCCAAAAGACAGTCTGCCACACCCTGCCGCCGTCACTCTGTTTCAGAGTACCGTTTGGACGCCGTCGAGGACTGGTAGGGGTACGCGGTCGCCGGGTCGTGGGCCGGGCTGCATGGAGGTCAGGGATGGGAGGTAGAGGGAAAGTGAGCGGGGAAACGCCAGCAAGGGGTGGGCAGGAGGGGCAGGAGGATCCGCGGTTGCGAACATGTGGAGGCCTGCGGCAGGAGATACAGGCGGGTGGGGGCCCGATGTGCGGGATTGGCTGATGAGGCGCGAGATGAGATGTTGATGGCGTTGGGAATGATTCAGAATGAAAGGCAGCCTAGGAGGAGGCTAACCACAGTCGAGAAGATTTCACAAAACGGAGTGTACTCTGAAGACGTGTACGAGTCTCGGCGACATTTCAGATGAGGACATCTCCGAAACAAGGCAAACAGTGAGTCAGTCTCGTGGAAAGAAGAATAGATCTGTGTCTATGTGGTAACTGGTGCACGAGAAAAAGAGAAAAGTGAGATTCCTATCCGTTCAAAATGGAAAAACGGACCTGCCGCCAACAAGGAAAACCCGAAACAAACTCACAGAAACAAAAGATTAGCCAGAAAAGAAGATCTGTCAACGGCAGCGTCGTCGAAAAATGACGCGCTCAAAAGGTTTTAAAAAATATCCACGGGGTTCTATCCAGCGTTCTTCTCAACGAGCAGAGCATAGCCGGTACAACCACGGCGTGCATGGCAGTGTTTTGTTCGATTGTTGGTGGGGGACGGGGTCCACTTCCTCGACTTGGTGGTGTCTGAGCCGCTGGCCATCAGCAACGACGCCGCCGCCAAGGAGGGGAGGCTGCCGGCTGCCGCCGAGGGCCGCAAGTTCAGGCTCTACGAGGAGTGGCGGAAGACCAACAAGGGCACCCTCTGGCCCTTCGGCCTCACGGTCGTGGGGCAGATGGGGCCTCAGGCGGAGCGCTTCCTGGAGATGATCGAGGAGGTGCACCGCAAGGCCGAGCGCTCGTTCAGCAAGTCGTTCTGGCGCGCCCGCATCGCAGCGGCGCTGGCCCGCTGGAGCACTGCCATGGAGATGGGATGGGCCCGCGAGGCGACGCGCCTGCACAAGAGCCTGAGACTGTCCTGCATCAACGTGGACGAGGACGAGGACGCAGTGGCCCGAGACCCCAACGCGGTGGACGGGTAAAGAGCGAGTTTTCTCTTCGATCTTGAAGTTTTCCTCTCTCTCCGGCGTTTGCTTCTATTCCCCGGGCCAACACGTTTATCATCGATTGTTCGGCTTCCACTCTCATGGTGTACCTTCTTGTCTCCCTGTTCGCAAGATGA
>JAPMOS010000064.1:0-17500 GCA_027972325.1 Paratrimastix pyriformis
GGAGCCGGACCCCACCGCGGCCATTCTCGTCCACAACGGTCCTCGGTGCGGACGGTACATGGTAGGTGTCAGGGGTGGAGGAGGGGATGATTGCGACTTCATGCCGCTTCGGGGCTCCTTGGTGGGAGGCAGGCCACGAGGCGGTACCTGATCCCGCCGATGCTGCGGCGGCCGCGTGCAGCGCCGGGCGGAGCCCTGGGACCCGTCCGTGGAAACAGCGATGAGAGGGGCGGCATGGAGGCGCAGATGTCGTGTCTTTGCCCCGCAGAGGCACTTCGACGAGAGGCGGTGTCCAGGGCCTCCACTGGGATAAGGGCCGGGCTCTCCCACAGTGGCGTGGCCACGGGGCACAGGGGAGGCACCCCTGGCCACAGACCCCAGAGGTCACGCCGGGGTGAGGCTTCAAGTGTGGCAGGGCTCCGAAGCGTCCGCGAAGGCCCCAGGGCCGAACGGGACATGACAGCACAGTCGACCGGACCATGGCGGCCATCATGGGTTGCGGGTCGACCGGCAGGGCGTGGGGTCCATGGCCTGCGCAACTGCTCGGCCGATGTGGTCCAGGGCCTCCGAGCCGGCCAGCAGTGTCTCAGTCGCGGGGCCGCCATGGGACTGCGGCCGGGGCGTGGATCATGGCGGCATATGCACAGCTCCGGCTGTCAGGTTGTACACCCCGGGAGGTGGCCCGAGCTTCGTGGGGAGGGACTCCTTCGGCGGGGCGCGCAAGCGGGCGAGGCGGCTCAGGGGTCCTCTGAGCGGCGGCTGCTGTGAGGCTGCTTCACTGTCATGCTCTGGCGCTTGGCACGGAGCCCTGGATCACCACTTTTGTAAGGTGGAGACTTTGCGGTCCAATTCCTTTGGTTTCCGCGTCTCCACCGCTGCCATACATGCCCACAGCCACTGGGAGGGATCGGGTCGAGGAGGGCCTGGAGAGCTGGAATCTCCATGTCGGGGTCCAGTACCTTCTCAAGGGCCTCTTCATCCATCGGTGGGAGGCGGACCGCGGGGCGGAGAGGTCCTTCCCTGTCGGACCTCAGCCCCCTTTCGCTCCGCCCTTTTCTCCTTCCTCACCCAGGAAGGACATGATGGAGTTGCTCTCGTGTTTACAAAAACCGCATCTTTAAAGATAATTAAAATTTTGATAATCCCCGGCATGGACTCGCCTCCCTTTCTTTGCGGTTTCGCACCTTTCATGTCTACACCACTGTCTGTGTCTTCGGCCGACGACCACCTCCTGGCTGCCCTCGAGAAAGGGGCAGAAAGAAGCAGCGCACGCACAAGAGGCTGCCCTCAAGAGCCTTGTGCACCTGGTGCGTCAGCTGCGGAACCATGGAGCTGGACGAGTCGGCTGGTTCATGGCCCCAGGACCTGCGCCTCAAGGGCAAGCGCCTGTGACTGGCGAGGCTGCGGGGATGGTTGGTTCTTCAGTTTCTGGAGAGGTCGGGGCTGCTGCTCCTGCTGCTTCGGCGCCCGCCTCTCTTGGTGCTTCGGCTTCTTCTGGTGCCGTGGCCTCTTCTGGGCCGGGTGCGCCCCAAGTGCCAGTTTGGCTTCTTCTGGTTCAAGTACGGCCCCTTTTCGGTGCCGTCGAGAAGCCTCGCTATCATAGCGCGGCAATGCCGCCTTTTCAACGAGGTCTGTGTCAATCACATGCGCACTCACTGTACCCGGTCCGATAGCCTCGGCTCCTTCTGCGAGCAGGGGTGCCTGACTGTGTAGAGCCGGGAGAATCCGAGGAAGACGCGGAGAAATCCGTGTCGTCTGAGGATGACCTTCCGCGATCTCTTTGCCCCGGCGGCGCAGGGCGAAGTACCCGAGCGTTCGGCTCTGGGTGGGAAGAGGCAGGGAGGCTCTGACAGAGCTCCCTTGGCCAAGAGTATCCTTCAAGCTCTTTTGAAGAAGTATCCTGCCTTGGCTTCGATTATCGGCACCCACTGGCTGAGCCTGAGAAGCTCGGGCTGGATTTACCTGCCCTCCGGAAGACCCTGGGCGCTGCCGGAGGTTGCTATCCTCGAAGCCCAGTGGGCCGATCTTATGTTGATGCGCCGCATGCTGGTTCCAGCTTTGATGGAGGTCTCGGGCACTGCTGACCCGGATCCAGACGTGATTCAGGGTCACTTGGGGCCACTGTCCCAGGTCCTTGAAGTGGCCCTCTCCCGGGTTGAGAGGACCCGCCGTGATCGATTGGTTCAGCATGTCCACCCGGGCTCCTCCTCGCTAAGGGCGCGCCCCTGGGACGCGATGTTCTTGGCCGAGGACCTGTCTGCGCTGGAGAACCGCGCGGAGCGGGTTGAAAGTGCTCAGCAGGCCCCACGCTCGCGGAAGCTTCGAAGCTTCCCCAAGGTCCAGCCTCGGCCTGCGGCCCCAGGTTCCGTGGGCGGCCGATGCCCCGCGGCGTCATTTCGCTCAACGTCGAGGACGCCCGATGGCCGCCGCTACTGCTGCTGGCGCCGCCCCTGCCGCCGCCTGTGCCAACACTAAGCGTGCGCGAGTTGAAGCCAAACAGGAAGCTGCTCCTTATCTTCGTCCCTTCGGGGGTTGAGAGGGAGGGTCAGGAGGGCGCTGGCCTTAGCGGGCGGGGTCGACGCTCGGAAGCGGGCCTCGCCCCTTCACGGGGATGCCCTGTGATCATCAAAGAAAAGCAGTCAGAGAATTGCTTTTCGAAGAGTGTCTAGCCATTTGCGCCCAGACCTCGGAATTGAGGGACTTTCAAAGAAACTGTCCTCAAGACTGGAGCAATGGCGGAAATTGGAATCCCAGTCGGGCCTTTGCCTTGAAAATCCTGGAAGAGGGTTTTCAGGTGGACTTCGAGGTTTGTCCGAGAAAGCGTTCAGACCTCGTCCGGCGAAGCAGCTGTCACAGGCTGCCTCGATGGCCATCTCTCAGGAGGTGGCAGAAATGCTGGAGCTGGGGCAGCAAGGGAGGTGGGAGCCCGTTACCGGAGGGTCTCCTGATCCAGACCTTGTTTACGGTTCCGAAGGGGGATGGGACTTTACGTCCGATTCTCGATTGCCGTCCCAGCAATCAATATGTGGCCCCCCTCCATTTCAAGATGGAGGGTTACAGGATACCATGCCTTCTGAGGGAGGAAGACTTCTTAACGAAGTTGGACCTCAGAAGGCTTACCTTTACCTGTGGCCCTGACCTCCCAACCCAGGCTTGCATTCGCCTGGGGCCGGCAAACGTTTGTGGCGACGGCCATGCCCTTCAGGGCGGCCCGGGCCCCGTTTACGTTCACCAAATTGATGAGGCCGGTTGTGGAGCAACTCCGGAGGGAGGGGTGAGGATCGTTGTGTATCTCGACGATCTCCTCATTCTCTCCCGGACTCTGGAGGTCACAGCAGGATGTATTGAGGACTCTCAGATTACTCTGCGGCCTGGGCTTTGCAATCAGCCAGAGCAAGTCCGTCTTCACCGGGGTGAAGCAGATCATCTTCCTGGGGTTCCAGCTGGACTCCAGGAGGTTGAGATTACCCTTCCGCCCGAGAGGGTCCAGGCCTTGTTGGCTATGCTGAAGAGCCTGGAAGGGAAGAAAGTGGTCCAGACCCGTCGCTTGGCGCAGGTGCTGGGGTCATTGGTCTCGACCAGGCCGGCGGTGGTGCCGGCCTGCATCTCTTCCACCTGGAGAAGTGCAAGGTGAGAGGAGTGAGCAAGTCGGGGTGGCACGGGACATCGACACTGACCGACGAGGCTCGGAGAGCTGCTGTGGTGGTCCACGGCGATTCCCCTCAACGGTGCGTCCACAGCTCCGCCGAACCCGACGCGGGTGCTGCAGACCGACGCCAGCTCTATGGCGTGGGGAGCCACGCTGGAGAATGGTGCCGTACCCCTGGAGCCAGGGGAACTGGCGGGAATCGGAGGGAGACAGCGAGACATATAAACTGGCAGGAACTCAGTGCCCTGCTGTTCGGTCTCCGTGCGTTCCGTCCATTCTTGACGGCCGGCACGTGTCTGCGCTGGCAGTCGGACTCGATGGTAGCTACCTCGGCGGTCCGAGCGTGGAGAACCTCGAGTCCTCACCTGCTGTCCCTGCTCTTGGAGCTTTGGGAGCTCTGCCAGAAATGGGAGTGACGGTCGTCCCCGAGCATATTGCCGGGGTGACCAATGTCCGAGCGGACTGGCTGTCGCGGATGACAGATTCGTCCGACTGGAAACTCAATCCCAGGCTCTTTGCCTGGGCCTATCGAACTCCGTTATCGCCCCGAGCTCGACGCCTTCGCTACGATGAGCAACGCTCAGGTGGGGAGGTTTTGGAGCCTGCGGCCAGACCCTTGTGCCGAGGGCCAGGATGCCTTTGTCCAGGATTGGAACAAGCAGGCAGTCTATGCGAACCCACCGTTCAACCAAGTGGGCCGGGTATTGAGGTTGATCAGACTTCAGCGGGCCACGGCGATGCTGGTGTTGCCAGTGTGGAAGTCGGCCACATGGTGGCCGGATCTGATGGGCATGGTTCTCAGAGGGCCACTGCTTCTCCCCAATACCGAGGAGACGTTCCTCCCCGGGTTGGGGGAACTCGGTGGGAGTGGGCCCGGCTCACTGGAGAGCGATGGTTCTCCTGGTGACGGGGCGACCACTGAGGGAACGGACGATTCTTCGTCTGTAGACTGCTTCATCGAACTGGAGGACCTTCAGGATCCGGTGGCGCTCGGAAGAGTCGCGCCAGACATGTGTCCAATGTTCTGTCCGGAAGGGATGGACGAACGGGCGGTTTCTATCATGAAACACGCATGGTCCGGATCCCGGGCCAAGGCCATCTCGTATGGCGGAGGTGGTCAGAGTGGGCCGAGGGGAAGGGACTTGATCCTTTTCAGGCGTCTCCGGTTGGCCTGGTGAACTTCCTAGCGGAGAAGTTTGGTGAGAACAACTTCTCAGCGAAGTGGTTTGCGAACATTGCGAGTTGCATATCGACTAAGCTCGCGGTGTTGTCAGGAAGACGGATTGGCGCGGATCCTTTGGTCACGACCTTTTGGAGGCCGTGCGTAAAATGCGGCCCTCCAAGCCTAAGATAGAGGAATCTCCTGATCTTGGGGCGTTGCAGAAGGCGATCGCGGACCGTGGAGCGAATGCGAAGCTTTCGAGGGATTTCCTCTTGGGGAAGCTGGCGGTCCTGTTGTTGCTTTCCGGGCTGCGCCCGGGCGACATGACTCGCATGCGGTCTCGAAGTCCCGTTTGGGACGGGACCATTCGCTGATGCTGACGCTGAAAACCAAGACGTCAAGAGGACAATGGGTCCTCAAGAGGGTGGAGGGGCTGCCAGCAGACCCTATCCTTGCCCACACTGTTGCGCGTCGGAAGTCCTGCGGCGGAAGGTGCCGGGGATGCCGACTCTTTTCGTGGCTCGAAACCACAAGGCCCTTGGAGCCCAACGGGTTTCGAAGCTGGCGCGTGGGCTGATGACAGAGGCTGGAATCCCAGCCAGGTTTCGGACATACGCCCTCCGTGGGGCGGGTGCCTCGAAACTCTTGGAAAATGATGTGCCAGAGCCCGTCGTCCGTCGAATGTATGGCTGGACGGAAAAGTCGGCCGTATTGGATCGACACTATAATCGGGCGAACCCCAAAAGGCTCCGCTGGAGACCATTTTCGCGGGTATCGAGGAATGAGATCTTTGAAAACTCCATCATGTCCTTCCTGGGTGAGGAAGGGAGAAAAGGGGCGGAGCGAAAGGGGCTGGAGGTCCGACATAGGAAGGACCTATCGGACCCCCTGAGCGACCCCTCGAACCCAGGAAGGTACCCTTCCACCCCAAAGCTTCCCACTGTGTCGAGGAGACGCGACGGGACTGCTGGGAGTGCCGGGGAGCAGGTAGGGACGAGGAGGTTGCGAACGGCGGTCAGGTTTCTTCACCTTTCTTCCTGACCAGGAGAAGCCGGAAGGTGTCCTTGTCTTCTGCTGAGCTCCCAGGCATTCCCCTTACGCCTGCGGAGCTGGGAGAAGAGGGTGAAGGGTGCGAAAACGCAAAGAAAGCGGGAGTAGCGAGCCCTATGCCGGGGATATTATCAAAATTTAATTATCTTTAAAGATGCGGTTTTGGTGTAAACACGAGAGCAAACTCCATCATGTCCTTCCTGGGTTCGGAGTCGAAGGGGTCGCTCAGGGGGTCCGATGGGGCCGGTCGAGCGCCTGGCGGTTTGTTGGCGGCGGGGCGGGCGCCGCAGTGCCCTCGTCTGCGTCATCGTCCAGGATTGGTAAGGGTTGCGGTGAGTCAGGAGACACAGCGGCGGGGGCGGACGTGGCGGGGGTGGGGGGATGCCGGGGGGGCAGAGGCAGGTGCCGGGGGGCGGCCCCAGGGGCATGTGTGGCTGCGGGGTGGCCGGGGCGGTGACCGCCAGGTGCTCCTGCTGTTGTTGCTCCCGTTGCCGCGGCTGCAGCTGTGGGGAGTGGTGTGGTTGGGGCTGCTGCTGCTGCGGGGCGACAGCGCCGTCTGTGGCTGGGAATGCCCCACCCTCCTTCGGGGCACTGGGCCGGACTGTGGCGTCGTTGACAGGGAATGGCCCCCGTTGGTGGAGGCTGGTGTTGGGCGGGGCTGGATGGGGGTGTGGATGGGGTGTGGATGGGGGTGTGGATGGGGTGTGGATGGGGGTGGATGGTGGGCGGGGGTGGGCGGCCCAGCCGGGAATCTGGCGTAGCCGGGATCTCGATTGGGAGGCTGGTCCCCGGGCGCGGGCGCTGGGGCGAGCTGGCCACCTGCGTCAGGTGAGTCGGACCGGGGCGGCCCCAACCTCCGGCACACCACGCCGAAGCCCCGGCGGCGGGTGGTCGTCGGTTTCAATCTGTGAGATAGGGGTGCGGAGCCAGCATCCGAGGAGAGGAGAGGGACAGGCCAAGGGGAGTTTCTTGCGCGCCAGAGTCCTGCAGCAGATGGCCCGGGGAGCCGTCAGCAGGGCTCCTTCCCCTCATCCGAGGGAAGAAAATCGGCACCGGTGCCGGGGTTTGAACCCGAGTCGTCTGCATCACGAGCACCTTCCATTCCACCTGGACCACTGGGCTTCTCTGGGGAGGATTGGCGGTGGGCGCCTCAGGCGCAGTGAGCGATGGAGCTGACGCCAGTGTCACAACTTGGGTTGGAGGTACGAAGCCACGCCCGGTCAGATCGATCCAGGAGGCTACACGCAGCAAAATGACGACCATTGCCGGCGATGCATGTAAAATAGCGAGTCGTTCACTAATCTGTGGCAGGTTGGCGGATTTGGTGGGTGAATGAGATGTTAACGATTTCGCAAGCTCCTTGAGTCTCTGCGATTGAAAGAAAGTCAGAATCTGATTCCAATACTCCATTGAATATGGTTGATTGAAGGGGTCCTCCGTTGAGGGCGAATTGGTTGATGATTGATTTTCGGTCGACGACATGCTGGAAATTCGAATTTCGAAAGTTGAATGGCGAAGAAGGGAGTCGCAGCAAATGCTGGGTGAATTCACCAAACAACCGAGGCAAACGGTGAGCCTCCTCGCACAAAGAGTTTGGCGAGTGTAGTCGACAGAACCAGATTCATCATGATGATTGGATGATTGGATGATTGGATGATTGGATGATTGGATGATTGGATGATTGGATGATTGGATGATTGGATGATAATGATGATGATGATGGTGGTGGTGGTGGTGGTGGTGGTGGTGGTGGGTGGTGGGTGGTGGTGGTGGGTGGTGGGTGGTGGGTGGTGGGTGGTGGGTGGTGGTGGTGGTGTTGAAATGGAGGGATAACGATCCGACACATGGTTGCAGTGGTGGGTGCAGTGCTGGTGACATTCCGACACATTCTGCGGTGGTTGCAGTGGTCGCAGTGGTTGCAGTGGTGGGTGCAGTGCTGGTGACATTCCGACACAACCCACGGACTGGGCCTCAGGTTGGCATTGCCGATGCCAATCACCGGGGTGACCCCCGCATCATACGATGGACAGGCCGCGTTCTCGCAGAGTTCCGGGAGGTCGCAACGATCGACCACCGGGCGGCAGATGTAGTTGTCACGGTTGGACCAGCCGTTCTTGTTGGCGGCTGTGCATTGCTGGCACTCGCCCCCGACGTCGCCCACCGTGAAGCACCGATCGTCGATGTTGCAGAAACCGTCCTGCGGAAATCCAGATGGAACTTGGATGATTGGATGGTTGGATGGTTGGATGGTTGGATGATTGGATGATTGGATGATGATCGGATGATGATCGGATGATGATCGGATGATGATCGGATGATGATCGGATGATGATCGGATGATGATTGGGATGATGATGATGATGATGATGATGATGATCGGATGATGATGATGATGATGATGATGATGATGATGATGATGATGATGATGATGATGATGATGATGATGATGATGATTGAATGATGATGATGATGATGATGATGATGATGATGATGATGATGATGATGATGATGATGATGATGATGATTGGATGATGATGATTGGATGATGATGATTGGATGACGATGATTGGATGACGATGATTGGATGACGATGATGATGACTGGATGATGATGATGATGACTGGATGATGATTGGATGATGATTTGTATGATGATGGGCGGGCAGGGGATCATCCAAATCGCCATCTTCCTCCTCCTCCTCCTCCTCCTCCTCCTCCTCCTCCTCCTCCTCCTCCTCCTCCTCCTCCTCCTCCTCCTCCTCCCTCCTCCTCCTCCCTCCTCCTCCTCCTCCTCCTCCTCCTCCTCCTCCTCCTCCTCCCTCCTCCTCCTCCTCCTCCTCCTCCTCCTCCTCCTCCTCCTCCTCCTCCTCCTCCTCCTCCTCCTCCTCCTCCTCCTCCTCCTCCTCCTCCTCCTCCTCCTCCTCCTCCTCCTCCTCCTCCTCCTCCTCCTCCTCCTCCTCCTCCTCCTCCTCCTCCTCCTCCTCCTCCTCCTCCTCCTCCTCCTCCTCCTCCTCCTCCTCCTCCTCCTCCTCCTCCTCCTCCTCCTCCCCTCCTCCTCCCCTCATCCACACCTGCCATCAGCACCTGTCTGAACAACAGCCAGCATCATCCAGTCCTGGGCGTGCGGAGGAGGGGATGGAAGGACGGACCTTGGCAGTTTTCACAGCGGGTGAGGCCCACGCCTGACAGTCTTGCACTGGGGTCAGGAAGACCAAAAGGGGTGGTGGGTGAGTGATGTGGCGCTCCTTCACCAGGGGCAGGAGAGGGAGCGTGCGTGGAGCAAGGGACTGATCAATGATGGTGTGTTTGTGTTTGTGTGTGTGTGTGTGTGTGTGTGTGTGTGTGGGGGGAAGGAACCGGTGCACTGGATGAAGGATGATGCCAGTGTGCTGGACGCGGCGAGAACCGGGGGGATACAGACATTCGCACATGCCATACCACTTGGTCGAGTACTACAATGCGAAGGAAGAGCAGAGCACCCAAGGACAGGCTGGTGATGAGGACACAGCGATCGGATGTGATGGGGTGATGCAGACAACGTAATGATTCGGGTCGCCATCGGTGTCCTGACCCCAGACGCCATTTGTCCAGTCTGTGGTATGTGGTTCACAAACATACTGAAAGTCGGTGGCACGTCCGTCGGTTCCTCCCTCCCACCTCAGGGAGTAGGTTTTGTACGTTTCGAGCCTATCAGCATCGTATCAGGAATGAAAAAGTGCAATATCGAAGGGGATCGACCATTTGGGAACCCCACCGGTCAGGCCGTCGGGCCCCCCCATGCATTTGCAATTGCAATAAGCCTTGCAATATCGGGCGTATTCGCAAGACCCATAATCTTTGACCTCCTCGAGACCCCAAGAAGTGATTATGACTAATCGGCGGCGGGTAATCATTGAAACAGCGCATACCAGGGAACGGACCTCTACACGTCCCACCCAAATATGAACTACTCACAAATTCATGACCGGCGTCGGAACCGAAAAACAACCGGCCCGGGTCATACCACGAGGCAAGTACAGGCACAAGACAAAATAATAAGCCATATAGCCGAGGGAACACTTCCAAAAATGGAGTCCGGTGGCACCGGACGTTCAAAAGAAAGGAAAGGGTGAATAGTGGACCTACCTCCTGGGTTGGTGCGCGGCGGCCCAATCCCTGTTCAGTGTTGGTGGTGCAGCCTCGTGCGACACTCATGGGAGGAGAATTTTACATCAGGTTCACTCGTCATCTCTTCTGCTGACACCCGTTTCTCCGATCTCGGATCCCCAGCCCACATGTTTCCCAGCTCACCTGCATCGCCAATAGCTAGCGGCATAGAAGAGTGAAGCCCTCCGACTGCTCCTCCTCATCTCATCGTCGCCCAGCAATTCCAAACAACACGTGTCCTTATCCTACATACTTAACGAATACGGGGGGACAAGAACAGATAGTGACGAAAGAACACGCTCACAAAAGGCATTCAACAATCAGTCGCACTCGACCAGGAAATCTCACACAACGTGCCCAAAAGGCGTGGATCACACGAACAAGAACGCGCTCGCAGCACCGAACAAAGCCGACAAAGGCACTCACAAACAAAAACATGGGGCCCACAGGGAGGCGACAGCCGGGAGAAGGAGAGGAGAACCGAACCAGCACAAGTGCGCCACCAATAACAACACCCCAGCGCGCCCCAACAAAAGGCAGACAATGGAAGAGACGTGGAAGAGAAGGAAGCCGGGGAGGAATACAAGGCAATCCACCAGAAGGAGGGTGGTCGGAACAACAACAGAACAAAAATGTCAACGCTTTCAATGTCAAATTTTTAGGGCAGGAGAGTCTGGGCGAGGCACCTCCCTGTGCGATCGCAGTAGACCAGCCTGGCCGAATAGGGGCACAGGACCCGCCCGCTGGCCGACGGGGTGGCAATGGCGAAGGTCACCCGGCCGGTCGCATCGGGCGACGCCCCCGCCCCCACGGCCGCCGCCGTCCCCGGGGCGGGCAGCACCCGCTGGGCCACCTGGGCCCCGGCCGAGCTGTACAGGGTCACCGTCATGTTGGCCACCCCGCTGCCCGCCAGGTCGGTCAGCTCGCGCCAGCCCACGGCCGCCATCCACACGGGCGCGGCCAGCGTCCGGCCCGTGGTGGTCGGCGACTCGCGCACGCACTCCAGCCAGGCCTCCCGCAGGGCCGGCGGGCTCCGCGCCAGCCGCACCGAGGTGGCCGCCCAGGCCTGCAGGCCCACCCCGTTGGCCACCACGGCCGAGGCCCACACCGAGGCGATCCCCGGGCTCTGCAGGATCCCCGCCAGGGTGGGCCCCGGGGCCGTGCACATCCCCGTGGCCGTCCCGGCGGCAGCGGTGGCAGCGGTGGTGGCGTTGCACTCAGTGAAATCGAGCAGGTCGGTTGCGTTGGGGCGCGTTCCGAGGGCCCACTGTATGGGGAGGGGAGGGGGGAGGGAGGGGGAGGAGGGGAGGGAGGGGAGGGGAGGGAGGGGAGGGGGGAGGGAGGGGGAGGAGAGGAGAGGAGAGGAGGGATGAGGGATCTGTTGTTGTGCGCAGGGAAGGGGCGGGGGGGGGGGGGGGGGGGGGGGGCGGTTGGAGGGGTGGCCAAAGACCTTGACGCTGACGATGGCGCTCTGGGGGTCGCTGGCCGTGTACTGGCACCACAGGGGCAACCCAGCCTGGGTGGCCGGGACCCAGCGGCCCTCGGTGAAGCCGCAGTTCCACTGGGCCGTGGGCGGGCTGTTGTCGATCTGGAAGGGGTCGCTCCGGGCAACGGGCGCCGCGATCAGGTCGCCCGCCGACTCGGGCCGGTAGCGGGTGCGCAGCTGGACCTGGCACCACGACCCTGCGTTGGCGGCGCACGGGAGGTGGCAAGGGGAGTGATGGTGGGTGAATGATGAGGCGAGCAGGTGGTGCCGTGCGTAGTCGCAGCCAAGAGGGAGGAAAGGCAGACCGGCAGCCAGCCGCAGGGCGGCGATGTTGCTGAGGGGCAGCGTGTACCGGCCAGACTCGAGCAGGTTGAAGAAGGGCGAGCTGGACACGGTGAAGGCCTTCGGGGGCGCAGTCAACAGCTGCCAGTCGACGATCTAGATATGGGGGGGGGGGGGGGGGGGGGGATGTGAAAAGGGGTGGTGAAGAGAAGGGATGTAAAGGATGTGAGAAGGGGTGGGAATGAAGGGGTGGGAATGAAGGGATGGGGATGGGAAAACAATTCGTCGCCAGAGAAGAGGCGAGCGGGAGGATGGCAAAGGGGTGGTGGATGGAGAAGAAGCGCGCACCTGGGAGAGGCTCGCCGAAGTGGCGGTGGCGGCAGCACCTGCTGCGCTTGTGGTGCAGAAGAGCCCCAGGTACCCGTCAAACAGGGACCGCGAGTCGATGGCGTACGTGCCTGCCACCTGGGCGGCGGCCGGGTCGAAGGCCCCCGTCACCGTGTTGGTCTCGCAGTAGAGGAACGGCTCGCTGGTTGTGGGTGTGGAGGAGAGCGGGAGTGGGACAAGGCGAGATCGGATAATCTGCTGATCTGCGACGCCACCCCCCACCCCCCACCCCCACCCCCCACATCCACATCCAAAACGTCGGCCAAGAAAACGAACCTGACACGGCTGTGGCTCAGCCCAAACCCACTGATGGCCGTCACCCGCGCCCGGTAGAGGCGCCCGCACCGCAGCACCCCCTCGGGGGCCGGCAGCTGGGTCAGGGGCAGCAGCAGGGTGTACCGACGGGCTGCCGTCTGGGTCGAGAAGGCCTCCCAGGGCACCCCGGCCAGGCTGACGTTCGCCGGCCCCAGGGCCACGTGTGCCGGCAGGTCGTCCGCGTACACCTCGTACTGCAGCCGGGTCACGTTGTCCCGCAGCTGGCCCGCCTCGATCCACACCAGCTTGATGGCCGCGCTCGTCGGCAGGCCGCCGCCGCTGTTGCTGCTCGTGTTGACAGCGGCAGGAGCATTGGCGGCGATGATACCGGTGTTGGTGGCGGCAGCGGTGTCGCAGCCCCGGGTGGCCAGGGCAGAGCGGACAACACCACCGCCAGTACCGGCACCGCTGCTGCTGCTGCCGGTGCAAACCCACTCGGCCCGGACAAAGAGCACCTCGGGGCGCGCGCCGCTCCACCGCATTGCTCACCGCAACGCGCTCCTGGCCAAAGGGCGTCACCGCCCGCACCTGCACCCAGTAGGTCTCCCCGTCGTGGAGGGTCACCCGCTCGTCGTCGCCACCCGACCCGGCCGCAAACTGCAGGAGCGAGGCGGCGGCGGTGGCGTCCGATGGGGCCAGCACCTCCCGCTCGGCCAGGATGTGGCCGGGCGCCTTGCCCAGGGCCACGTAGAACTTGTGCGGCCGCGTGCCGGCCAGCTCCTCGGGGTCGTCCTCCGGGTACAGGCGCCGTCCGGCCGGGTCAAAGCCCGACCACTGGGCGCAGGCGACCGGGTCAGTCTGCAGCGGCTCCAGCAAGGAGGAGCCCCCGCTGCTGCCAGTAGTAGTGCCGCCACACCCGGCGCGCACGGTGCCCGGGCCGGGCAGCACCAGCCGGGCCACCCGGGCCATGGCCGTCTGGGCCAGCCCCATCCCGTTGGTCACCGTGATCGTCGCGTACAGCCGCTGCCCGGCCACCAGCGGGTTGGCCATGACCAGCGGCCCCACGCAGGCCCGGCTGGCTCGGGGGTCGGAGGCGGCGCGGCTGTCCCACTGGCCCAGCACAGCCCCCGTCGCCCCCGTCGCCCCCGTCGCCGCCTCGCCGTTGACACTCGTCGCCCGGGGCCCCGCCGTCCACCGCACCACCACCGCCCGCACGCCGCTCTGGGGGTCGGTCACGTTCCACTCGGCGCAGAGCCGCCCCGTGAAGGTGGCCGCGGTGGCGGGGCTGTTGGACAGGGCCCACAGGTCCTCCTCGGCCAGGGCCTCCTGCCAGCTGTGCAGGTCCCCCACCGCGGGCGGGCTGCGGTCGTAGATGACCGGCACCACCGTCAGGCTGTCCGACCCGGGGGCCTTCGAGACCGCCCGGTGCAGAATCTGGCGCGCCGGCGACAAAAGAGGAGGAGGAGGAGGAGGGAAGTGGAGGGGTCACGATGATGAGAAAAAGAGAGAGATGGGTGTGTGGGCCCACCACACCCCACGCATATGTAGGCGGCGGGTGGGTGGGTGGGCGGGTGGGCGGGAAGGGTGGGCAGGAGGATGTTGAGAGGAGTGAGATGGTGGTGGGTGGTGGCCGAGCAGACCTCGTAAACGTGACCCTCGACCAGCCACGTCCCGTTGGCCGTGCGGAACCCGGTCGCAGCGGGGCCCAGCACCCCCGACTCGGACGCGCCCAGCGGGTCCGCCTGATCGCGGACGGTCCACTCCTGGCGCAGCAGGGGCACGTCCTCGGGGGCCCCGATGGCCGCCCACTGCACCTGCAGCGCCCCGCCGCCGGCCGCTGCCTCCGCCTCCGCCTCCGCCGCCCCCGAGAGCAGGCTGACCGTCATCCCCTCGGCCCGCAGGCCCGGCACGGCCCGGCTGACGTGCACTGCCACGGCCGTCAGCGAGGCCTCCCGCAGGCACGAGTACGTGCGCACGTGCAGGTAGTACGTCGACAGGTGCGTCCACAGGGGCACCGTCAGGTTGACCGCCGCCGGGACCGCTGCTGCGTCCAGCAGGGCCACCGGGGTGCGGGCCACCAGGTCCTCCTCCAGCCGGGCGCTGCCCACCCACCACTCGGCCGCGCAGAGGCCCTCCGCCAGCGAGGCGTCCAGGTAGACCTGACGGGCGGGGCGGTGTTGGTGGTGGTGTTGGCGGTGGTGGTGTGGAGGTGTGAGGATTGTTGGATGATCAAGTCAAAGATCCCACCGGTTTGGCAATCAGGCGCGCCCACCGCCATCGTCACGTCACCCACCACCGCAACCGCAACCACTCACACACGACCACCACCGCAATCACCCAGCCACCAGCCGCACGCCGGACCTGCATGGTGAGGCTGCCATTGGGGGCCGCTGTGGTGGCCGTGGTGAGGGCCAGGCCCTCGGCCAACCCCCAGCAGTCCCACTCGGCGACGGCACCCGCGCCCGTGACGGCGCCGGCCTCGCAGCCCACCTCGTTGCCGCTCGGGGTCCGGCCTCGGATGGCTGTCGCCACGGGCATGGCCGCAGCGTGCAGGACAACCTGGAAAGCCGCCCACCGTCACCACCAACGAAACCAACGCCACCAACCACCAGCCCAGTGGAAACGGGGGAGCCGTTCAACGACGATCAGCTCACCCGACGAAGAAGACCAATTACCCTACCGCCGCAGTCAGGCGCAAGACATAGGGAGAAAACACCCACAGTAGCATGGTGGCGGGGGTGCCGAGAGGAGGTGGGGGAGGACCTGTCTCTGGGTGGCGTTGCAGCTCTCGCGGCCCGCGTAGTCGCGCGCGCACACCGTGACGAAGAGCGGCTGGTCTTCGGGCAGCCCGCAGAGGGTGTACGGGGACCGGAGGCCGACAGAGAGCGGACCCGCGACCGAGTGCGACAGCGGGTTCTTGCCCACCGCCAGCGTGTACTCGGCAATGCCCGCCTGGTTGTCGGCGAAGCCGTCCCTGCGGGCGTGGCGGCAGCGGGGTGGTGGTAGTGGTGGTGGCGGCGCACACGACAATGAGGGTATGAACGTGGGCACAGAGAGAAGGGATGGCGGATGGGGTGCGCGGGGGTGGGACTGCGAAATGCCGGGGGCAGAAGGGCAGAAGGGGCATGGGCAGGAAGGGCAGTGCCGTTGGGCCCCGCAGACCATGCCACGGTCAGGCAGCGCTCGCCCGCGGCCGGCAGGAACGGGTACGCCCCGCCGTCCTTCGAGCCCACCGGGAAGGCCGCCCCCGCCAGAGCCGACTCCACGGGCAGCTCGGGCCACTCCAGCAGCCCCAGGGCCGCACTCGGCCGGCTGCCCACCACCCAGCACCGGCCCACCGTGGGAGGCGCCCCGTCGAACCGGGCCCCGTTGGTGCACAGCTCGGCCACCGTGCCCACCTGGCTCGTGGCCCGCACCGCCACCACCAGCAGCTCCCGCCCGGCCGCGTCGTACTGCACTTCGGCCGGCGGGAAGGCGTATCCGGTGGCCGTCCCGTTGAGGAGCGTCCACCCCGTCAGGGTCGGCCCGGTGCAGCTGCCGTTGCGAACCTGTGCGGGGCCGTGCGGTGGTGATGGCGGCGCAGGGGGGGAGGGAGGTGGGGGTCAGGAAGGGGAAGCGTGTGACGGAGAGTCCGACCTCCACACGCACGCCCCCTCCCACTTGATCACCAGCTGCAACCGCAGAGAACAGACCTGCACCTCGTACTTGGCCATGCCCGACCCGGCCGAGAAACTCCACACGGCCGCCACCTGCCGCTTGGCCACGTACTCGGCCTCCGAGGCGGGCACCTCGCCGTCCCGCAGGTAGTTCACCGTCGGGGAGCCGTTGTCGATGGCCAGTGAGGGCGACGTCACGGCCGTGCGCAGGCCGGCCTCGTTGATGCCCGTCACGGTCACCACCAGCACGTCGCCGTTGTGCAGCGGGCTGCCCGACAGGTTGGCCAGGTGGGTCGACACCCCCGGGAGCAGGGTCGCCGTGTAGGCGGGCGTCGGCGCGTGGTTGACGAAAATCTGACGGGTGATGGGTGATGGGGGTGGAGTAGCAGGGCGACGAGTGGTGGGTGAAGGGTGGCCTTTGCGGGGGATGGACAGCGAGGGTGCAAGCACACGTGCCTGTGCCGTGACAAACAGCAGCTGTGCAGACCTGCAGCCCATAGTGGACGAGCCCGCCGAATCCCGAGGGGTCAGCCATGACATCCCAGCAGGCCCGGACGGCCTCGGCGTCCATCTGGTAGGGCCGGTGCGCCCTGGTGCTGGTCTCGCAGTCGCTACCCAGCCAGACGGTGCCCCCTGGCGTGTGTGTGCGCGGAGAATCGGGTGCCGGAGGCAAGATTTGTCGTGAGTCGATGTGGAGGGAGGGAACACCGAGCGGATGAGGCGAGAGCGAGGCGAGGGGAACGCCTCACATCAAGGGCAGAGCACGGCGAACGGCACACAAGGAGGCAGACCCGTGGGGGCGTCCTCGACCACCATGAAGGTGGACGCGTTGACGGTGGCCGTGAGGCCCACCCCGTTGGTGGCCTGCAGCATCAGATGATACGGGCCCCTCGGAAGGGCATCGGTGGGCACGGTGACCGTCTGGGTGAACCCCGCGTAGGCCAGCGGGTAGACCAGGGCGGGCGGGGACTGGGAGTACAGTGCCCACGCGTAGCTGGAGATCTGTGTGGGATCCAGAGCAGCAGCACCACGATGTGAGTGCGTGAGTGCGTGAGTGCGTGAGTGCGTGAGTGCGTGAGTGCGTGAGTGCGTGAGTGCGTGAGTGCGTGAGTGCGTGAGTGCGTGAGTGCGTGAGTGCGTGAGTGCGTGAGGGCGTGAGGACACGTGTGGGAGGAGCACATGACAGCAGATGGGATGAAGGTGGGGGTGTGGGAAGAAACCAGCCGAGAGGGCGGACATTGGATTCGGGGTCCTTCCAGCCGAGCCAGCTCACCTGCAGTCCCGTCCGACGGGCCACATGTGGGGCGAAGAGCACCGCAACCTCGTCGGTCAGGGGCGGACTCTGGTCGATGATCAGCCCGTTGGAGGTGACACTTCGCAGGGCACCCGATTGCAGGGTCGCGTTCACCGTGAAGTAGTACCGCACGC
>JAPMOS010000064.1:20000-22500 GCA_027972325.1 Paratrimastix pyriformis
TGGCGCGTAGGTGACCACGTACAGCTCGGACGACGACTGGGTGGCGCCCACCATCCAGGTGACGCTCAGCAGGCCGCTCTCGGGGTCCGAGAAGGCCCCCGCCCAGGTGGCGTTGATGGTAGTCAGGAGGAAAGGTACTGCGGGAAGTGCACCCGGCTCAGGTCGACCAGGGCGGGGTCGGGTCGATGAAGATCCCGTTGGTGACCGACCGGTAAACCCCGCCCGGTTGATGGCACGGACTGGGCGGTGGAGGAGTGGCTGACGGGGGGGGAGGAGGAGGAGGAGATAATCATGTGTACATGAGTGAAAATGCCGAAGGGATCTAGTGGGCAGTCCCACACAATCGGGGCGGCTCCCGCGATTTGATTCGAGTGAGCAAGACAGCCGGCGAACAGACTGCGCACGAAATGCAGGCCCGGCCGAAGGTCGATATTTTGGAAGAAGAAATACGTCAGGGACTCCTCCATGGTCGCCATCCAACCACGACACGGTTGTCGTCCCAGGCATCTGATGTGCCCTCGGCAATGCTGACAGCCAGCGAAGCCAGGCCGCTGTGCACATCGTAATACCTGGAAAAGTGTTGGGAGGGGAGGGGAGGGGGGGGGGGGGGGGGGGGGAGATGAGAGATGGACGGTCAGTTCAAGCAAGTCCTTTGTCGTTTGTCTGCACGGTGAGAACCGCACACTTGGATTGGGGTTGGGGCGTGCTTGAGACGGACTTGCCATAGCGGATGTAGAGCGACCGATTGGCGGAGGAATAGTCGATGTCCAGGGCCCCACTGCCCTCGCGGACCCACGTGCAGATGGGCGGGCTCGTGTCGATCATGTTGAACCCGCTCGTGGTTTGACTTGCCTGCGCGGAGAGGCGCGCACATCATCACCAGTGAGCGCGTGCGGAATGGGACGGGGTGAAATATGTGGGCGGGTGAGCGGAGGAGCGAGAGAGCAGACCATCTCGAGGCAGTTAAACACGCGAACGGTCATGTAGTAGATCGTCCCGTCTGTTTTCATCATCACAAATCATCGGCACCACCAATCGGGGGTATTAGACGGTTGAAAGGATGAAAACAGAGGCGACAAAAGCATGCTGATGATGGCGCTACGCCACGCCACGCCACGCCACGCCACGCCACGCCACGCCACGCCACGTCACTCCACGCCACGCCACGCCACGCCACGCCACTCCACGCCACTCCACGCCACTCCACGCCACTCCACGCCACTCCACGCCACTCCACGCCACTCCACGCCACTCCACGCCACTCCACGCGCCACGCGCCACGCGCCACGCGCCACGCGCCACGCCACGCCACAGTGACACGGACCGGGCAGGTTGAGCCGCGTGTTGTAGAAGTTGTCCGTGGCCAGACCCGCCCAGGTGTACGGGAGCAGCTGGGTGCCGCCGGGCGACGTGCCCACGGCCACCTCATACCGGATGATGGGCGCAATATCCTCCCAGAAGCCGCTCCACATGACCACAGGGGTCGAGTCCGCTTGATAACAGATCTGTGGGTGATGGTGGGGGCAGACGACAAGTGCGATGTGGAATCGATCGAATTGGCGACAGGTGAAGGTGGCTGCGCGCATCGCTCCAGGGCCAACAATGCCCTCACCCTCTGTACTCTGTAACTTATCCATTCATCCACACGAAGCCGAACTCCTTCGGAGGGGCTGTTCGCCAGGGCTTTCGCTTTCTTGGTGGAATTCCGGCGGATGACTGCCATACCCCGGTGATCTCATCAACTCCAAACACTCTCGTGCGCGCAGCAGGCACAGACCCTGCCCGAGCTGTTGCCCACGAATTCGCCCGTGGTGCAGTTGGCGATGGCCAGGGAGTTGTACACGTAGGAGGTGTTGGCGAAGGGATTGGTCAGATCGATCCAAAGCCCATTGCTCACCGTGCGGGTGGACAGGGCCGCGTAGTTGTATGTCACCAAGGTCTGTCAAAAAAAAAAGGTTACTGAGGCGTGTGGGGAAGGGCAAATCCAGACGATGTGATACTTGTGGGCATGCAGCAGGGTGGTCGGGATGGCGTATGCCGTGCGGGCGCCCACGTTGGTCAGCGAGGCATCCGGCAGGCCGCTGGGCAGTTCGTTATAGCCCCACCTGCGCCACACGCAACACGCACCGACGATCAAGTCGATGTCTTCCGGGGTGATGACGCCAAGGGGTTGGCGACAGGATCGGCATAATAGGGCGGACATGTGGTAGGAAACCCCGGATTCGGGGTCGCTGGTCACCCAGCGCGAGTCAATCTCCTGCCAGACGTTGCTGTACTGCTCGTCGGCCGTGGTGTTGTGCCCGTCCCACAGCGAGGTCACTGGGCCCGCCAGGGGGGTGAGCGGAAGGAGCGAGTGTGAGCGTCCCATGCGAATGGTCCAATCGGCGATTGCGATGCACGCGATCCGACTGTCATTATTCCCCCGGGAGTGGTTGAGAACCCCCAACGACTTGGATCTGCCATCCTCCCCCCAAAATCCCACGATCGATCCGTATCACCG
>JAPMOS010000064.1:27500-82500 GCA_027972325.1 Paratrimastix pyriformis
ATGGTATAGAGAGTACCTAGGGATGAGGCATTGAGGACTCGGACGGGGGCAAAGCAACCGACCATCTGGGAACTCCGCCAGACAGGACGCCCGCTCCCATGCACTCACAGTTGCAATAGGCCTTGCAATACTGGACGTGAGGGCAGGAACCGTACTGGGTAACCTCTTTAATGCCCCATGAGGTGATCATGACTGGAGACAGAATAGAGGCGGGTGTTGAATATTGCGCAGACCTCTGCAAGAACCACCTAAGAAGCCTCCTGAGGAAAATTCATGATCGTAGAACAAATCGACTGAATCAAAATACGATGTCCATGCAGCGGAAGGCTGAAGCAACTGGGCCAGAAGAAAGAAGCCCAAAAGATTTAAACAGCTTAAAAATTTGAGTGCCAGGATCTTCGGGAAAATGGTGTTGTTCCAAAAGTGAAGGGGAGAACAGACCGGATTTTTTTTTGGTGAAAAGCCCCGGTGTGATTTGGATCCGTTTGAATTCGAACGAAGAGTCCAGATGAGGGCGCAGTCGTTAATCTTGTATGTCCGGGGCAGTTTGGATGGGAATGCCTGTGAGGCCTTATTCGGAGCGCCACATCGCCACATCGCACAGTTGTGCGCATTGAGGTCGAGATCCTCTGAGATATACACATGTTTTGCAGTCTCCGCTTTTCCACCCAGCCACTGGAGTCTAATGCGTGGAGGCTCTACGTGTCCTTGACAACTTTCTGCATCCATGACCATATTTGCACGTGAAGGGCCCTGATCGTCCGGGGGGCGGGGTTCGGAAGATGCGGCCCGCTCCTCAGGGTCGGTGGATCGAGTGGAAACGCTGCCCCCTGCAGGGCGACCTGGAGACCGAACGGCCCTTGCTGCCTTCCCAGGCTCATGATACCTGTGTATCGTCTTCAGCGATCCAGTGACTGCGACTGTGGCATCGCGGATAATTTTTTCCTACGACGTCCGAACGCCATGTGACTTCTGTTCATGGGCCTTCCAACTGAGTCCCAACTAAGGGAATTCACCCACAAAGGATGGAGGGCGTCCGGGAGCACGTCGGTTGAGGCAGCCGGACGCCCACATCTGTATACGATGCTCTTATTTCGCGGGCAACAAGAGAGGGTCGGAGAAGGGTTGTATGGGGGTGGGGACGGCTGTCAAGTACCCCCACGGGGCATCATCACCATCCAATTCGTCAACTCCCTGGGTCGTGCGCGATCAAGCGGGTTCCTGTGTGTATGACCAGCGCTCTGGAAGAATTTTTGGGCCACCGCCGGCAGGTCAGCCAGGGAGATTCATCCCGGACAACAAAAAAGACGGGGATTGCAGCGGGTGTGTATCCTTCAAAATTGCCGTCGCTCTGAAGTGGTGTTGGTCACCCGGTCGACCATCGGGTCCCCGCAAACATACCAGTCACGCCCCGGGCATGCTGACGCCGGGCCGAAGGCGCAGAAGAGCCAACTCAACCTCGGCGTGTTGGTCACCCTACCGAGCGGATCGGTCACGCCCCGGGCATGCTGACGCCGGGCCGAAGACGCAGAAAGGCCAACTCAACCTCGGAGCACAGTCCGCCTGGGATCTGCAGATCCCCGAAACAGGGGAGCACCTGGGGTGGCATGTGTGGTGTGGTGTGGTTGGTGGCGGGGGTCGCTGAAGGATGGTGACTATCCCCCCTCCTCCTCCTCCTCCTCCTCCTCCTCCTCCTCCTCCTCCTCCTCCTCCTCCTCCTCCTCCTCCTCCTCCTCCTCCTCCTCCTCCTCCTCCTCCTCCTCCTCCTCCTCCTCCTCCTCCTCCTCCTCCTCCTCCTCCTCCTCCTCCTCCTCCTCCTCCTCCTCCTCCTCCTCCTCCTCCTCCTCCTCCTCCTCCTCCTCCTCCTCCTCCTCCTCCTCCTCCTCCTCCTCCTCCTCCTCCTCCTCCTCCTCCTCCTCCTCCTCCTCCTCCTCCTCCTCCTCCTCCTCCTCCTCCTCCTCCTCCTCCTCCTCCCTCTCCTCCTCCTCCTCCTCCTCCTCCTCCTCCTCCTCCTCCTCCTCCTCCTCCTCCTCCTCCTCCTCCTCCTCCTCCTCCTCCTCCTCCTCCTCCTCCTCCTCCTCCTCCTCCTCCTCCCTCCTCCTCCTCCTCCTCCTCCTCCTCCTCCTCCTCCTCCTCCTCCTCCTCCTCCTCCTCCCTCCTCCTCCTCCTCCTCCTCCTCCTCCTCCTCCTCCTCCTCTCCTCCTCCTCCTCTCCTCCTCCTCCTCCCTCCTCCTCCTCCTCCTCCTCCTCCTCCTCCTCCTCCTCCTCCTCCTCCTCCTCCTCCTCCTCCTCCTCCTCCTCCTCCTCCTCCTCCTCCTCCTCCTCCTCCTCCTCCTCCTCCTCCTCTCCTCCCTCCTCCTCCTCCTCCTCCTCCTCCTCCTCCTCCTCCTCCTCCTCCTCCTCTCCTCCTCCTCCTCCTCCTCCTCCTCCTCCTCCTCCTCCTCCTCCTCCCTCCTCCTCCTCCCTCCTCCTCCTCCTCCCTCCCCTCCTCCTCCTCCTCCTCCTCCTCCTCCTCCTCCTCCTCCTCCTCCTCCTCCTCCTCCTCCTCCTCCTCCTCCTCTCCTCCTCCTCCTCCTCCTCCTCCTCCTCCTCCTCCTCCCTCCTCCTCCTCCTCCTCCTCCTCTCCTCCTCCTCCTCCTCCTCCTCCTCCTCCTCCTCCTCCTCCTCCTCCTCCTCCTCCTCCTCCTCCTCCTCCTCCTCCTCCTCCTCCTCCTCCTCCTCCTCCTCCTCCTCCTCCTCCTCCTCCTCCTCCTCCTCCTCCTCCTCCTCCTCCTCCTCCTCCTCCTCCTCCTCCTCCTGGGATGGGAACAGCGCAAACACTGGGAAGGACAACCCCTTGGGAGGTGGAGACCAGACGAACCTGCTGAATGAGGGCCCCACTGGTGCGGTCGAGCGTGTACCGGTACAGAGCGGCCTGCCGATACCTGGAGGGAGGAACCCACCCACATAGAATGCAATGGTGTACCAGAAGGGGCAGACTTTCGGCCCAGCGACAGCATCGTGTCCTGGTCGTGCTGGTCCAACCGATCGAAAACCGCATTGAAACCTGGCTCGCCCCAGCCGGTTAAGGGGTCCATGGACCCGCTTGCCCAAACGGCCTTTGGGGCCCCGGACGAGGCGTGGAGAAGAGCATGCAATTCGGTGGACAGCGCCCGATTTGCCCGGAGATTCTCTTCGTCCGAGACAGTCTGGGCCCTCGGGTTGAAGCCAGTGATCTATTGGCCAATTTCTCCAAAATGCGTGCGATGCGTGGTGCCGAAACACAAACCGCGTAGGAAACGGCAAACCCAATCTCAGATAGGAGTTCAGGGACAGGAACAACTTCAAACCGTGTCTCGTCAACAAATTCGCGACCTTGAAAGAGCACCTTCTTCGGTGGGACCTCCCAGTAGGAAAGGGAGCGTTTCCACAAGAGTGCCAGCTCTCTCTCGCGATCGGCCTCCATCCGAGGAGCCCTGACGTTCGAAAGCCACCTGAGAAAAGACGATGCGTCGGCAACTTGTTTTCCAAGACGAAATGATCAAGACGTCCCTCGGGAAGAAAGCGGCAAGCGAACCGGCAAAAAAGAACATTGGCAATGCATATAAAAGGCAAAGATGAGGCTCCGGAAAAAGATAAAAAGGCGAAAGAACACTCCAAAATCATCGGAGAAGTAGGCACGCGCGACCGGAAGCGATCACATCATGCCCGACAACCAATGGTTCAGAATGAGGTTTCGCCCGTGAGATCATTTAGCGGCGGCGGGGGCGGTTCTCCTTCTCGCGGTCGGCGCGGTCCTGGCGGGGCTCGCGGGCGGGGCGCTCGGGGCGGGCGGGACGCTCACCGGCGAAGTCAATGCGGACGGGGCGGGCGCGGATGGCAACGCCGTTCATGGCCTGCATGGCAGCCTGGGCCTGCTCGACAGTCTGGAAGGAGACGTAGCCGAAGCCCTTAGGGCGGCCTACAAGGAGAAGAATTTAGATCGGAGAGAGATTGAAAAATCATACGGACGGGTCATCTTGTCCATAACGATGTGGACGTCAGTGATGGTGCCGAAGCGGCCGAAGGCGGCGTTGAGGTCCTCCTTGGTGGCGGCGAAGTCAAGCTGGCCAACGAAGAGCTTCTCCGAGGGGGGGTTCTTGGGGCCCTCGGCGGGGGCGACGGGAGAGCGGGCAGGGCGCTCCTGGCGAGCCTCGGCGAAGTCAAGACGGACAGTGCGGCCGTCAATGGCGGCACCGTTCAGGGCCATGGCGGCCTGAGCGGCCTCAACGGTGGGGAATTCGATGTAGCCGAAGCCCTTGGCTTGGCCCTGAGCGTCAACCATGAGGCGAACGGACTTGATCTCGCCGCAGTTGCTGAAGGCCTGACGGATCATATCCTCGGAGGCGGAGTAGGAAAGACCGCCGATGAAGAGGGTGTTCGAGGGAGGGTTCTTGGGGCCCTGAGGAGTCCGGGCCTGAGGGGACCGGCGCTCAGACTGGGCGAAATCAAGACGCAGAGAGCGGCCAGAAATGTCGGCACCGTTCATGGCCTGGAGGGCAGCCTGAGCATCCTCAACGGTGGCGAACTCGGCGTAGGCGAAGCCACGAGGGCGGCCAGTCTCACGATCAGTCATGAGGCGAACACCGCGGACGTTGTAGGGGCGGAAAGCATCCTCAACCTGGCGCTGGTTGGCCTCGAAGCTCAGGTTGGCGACGAACAGGGTGTTCGAGGGGGGGTTGTTGACTTGAGGAGAGCGCTGGGGGCGAGGAGAGCGCTCAGTCTGAGGAATAGATCATAAAAGATTGGGGAATGAGCCATCTATGATGAAGCCAAGAAGGGAAAGGCAACAGACAGCGAAGTCGATCTTAATGGGGCGGCCGTCAATCTCAGAGCCAGAGGCGGCATTCATGGCAGCCTGGGCAGCCTCAGCGGAAGCGAACTCAACGTAGCCAAAGCCACGAGAGCGGCCCTCGGAAGAGGCAATGCGGGCAGCGGTGCAGCCGGTGAAGTGCTCACGGAGCTTGTTCTCATCAGTGCTGTAGGACAGGTTGCCAATGAACAGGGTGTTGGACGTCATCTTGGAAAAACCGAACACGGGAGCCGAACGATACGCGAAGACGAAGCTAGCGCGAAGACCGGTGCAGAACCAGGGTGAGGGCGACTAATGCAGGTGTTTTTTCTCGGTGGTCTCGAACCGATTTTGCCCCTGCGACCTCCTCCTCATTTTTCTGCCTCGTGTCTTAAAGCCACTTCGGAATGTTTTAGTTCTGAGTTTTTTTTTTCGCTTCCTTTTCTGGAAAGCAGATCGATCTACGTACGTTCGAGGAGAGGGGAGAGGGGCATCACCGCACGCCTCCTTCTGGTGGTGCCGCCGGGATGCAGGTGCCACATGTTGCCCCGGGACCCGTCGTCGCGTGCAAGGTTGTGCCTTCATCGGCAACAAAGGGATACCTGTGCATCTCGGTCTCCATCTTGCGCAGTCGGGTCACCACCTGCTGGGTGAAGACCTCCTCGTCCTGGGCGAGACATTCCATCTCCAACCCACGAAGCATGCAGCACGCCACTCGACCGCAGATTGCCTGCCAGCCATGCATTGCCATGATCAAGAGGTAGGCGGCAAGAACCCCGACCAGGCAGAGCAGCAGATGGTCCCCGAGGCAGGTGAAGTAGAGGGGTGATTGACACCCGACAGGGCCGAGGTTGATCCACCCGGGGATGATGAGACTGGCCCATCGCCAGGGGTGCAGGAACCGGCAGAACCACCCCTGTTGCTGCAGCGCCGTCTGCGAGAGGGGAACAAACATGGTGTGTCGTGGTGGGTGTGATGAGTGGTCAGAGGCACTTCAGAAGGATACAATCAGTGGAAAGCAAGAGGGCAACAGGACACCATCTGGGGAGGCGGGCACATGATGGGGGGTTGGTGCCGCATGGGGATCCACCTGGGGGTTGGTGTCACATGATGCGGGGTTGGTGTCACATGATGGGGTGTTGGTGTCACATGATGCGGGGTTGGTGTCACATGATGCGGGGTTGGTGTCACATGATGCGGGGTTGGTGCCGCATGGGGTTGGAGCCACAATGGGGTGGGATGAGGCGGACCTGGTCAGCCGTATGGGTCGGCCAGACGGCAGGACGCGACGGGGGCCCGCGAACACAACCCACGGGGGCGGCGGGGGCCGAGCAGCCCCGGTTGGGCGCCGACGTCCCATCATGCACTTGCTGCTGCCGTGGTTGCTGTGGTTGTTGCTGTGGTTGTTGCTGCCGTGGTTGCTGTGGTTGTTGCTGTGGTTGTTGCTGTGGTTGTTGTTGCTGCTGCTGTTGTTGTTGTTGTTTTTGTTGTTGCTGTTGCTGTTGTTGTTGCTGTTGTTGCTGTTGTTGCTGCTGTTGCTGCTGTTGCTGCTGTTGTTGTTGCTGCTGCTGCTGCTGCTTCTGCTGCTGCTGCTGCTGCCGGCGTGCAGCGGGGCTCTCCTCGGGCGCCCGGTGTCGTCTCTCCTGTTGGCCCGCCACCTGACCAGCCCCATCACCATCACCGCCACCACCCTGCGGCTGCTCGGCGGCTGCCGCTGCCTCCGGGGCCAGGATTCGCACTGCGGGGGATGGCGGCACGACTCGGGTCGGCGGGTCCTGCAGGACGGGGCCGGGCGGCAGGCGGGCGGGGCCTGATGTGCCCGGGGGGAATGGAACCACGGTGACCTTGGGCGGGGGCGGCGGGTGGGCGGGCGATGGGACGACGGGGACACTTTTATCATCATCATCAACATCATCATCATCAGCTACGACAGCAGGATGGTGAGTGGCCGTGAGCGGTTTCAGGGTGGCGGTGGGGCGGGTCGGGGCAGGGTTGGTGAGGTTGCGCGGGTTGACTGGGGGGGTCGGCGGGGTTGGGGCGGCGAGGTGGTGGGCTGGGGCGGCGAGACGTTGGCGGATGGCTGCTGCAGACCAGCGGGGGCTGTGGGGGGCAGCGGCAGCGGATACAGGGTTACACAAAGCGGAGGGGGTGAGTTGGTGAAGGCAGTTTGGATGATGTCGGATGGCGGCGAGAATGGATGGGTGGATGGATGATGATCGGAACGGGGGTTAGATGGGTGGTTGGAGGATCGGAAATGGGGAGGGGGGAGGGGGGAGGGGGGAGGAGGAGAGGGGGACGAACGGGGGATGGAAAGGAGCGCCCGGACCGGTGGCGGTGGTGCGCCATCCGGTCACTCTTCATCTTGGTCGCGCGCACGTGGGCCGCGATGCTGCTCCAACCGCCCCCGTGTGGTATGTGCCCCCCAGGGCAGGTTGGCTTCGTGGGGCTGCGGGGTGGTGTCGACATGTGTGGTATGTATCCCCCCAGGGGCAGGTTGGCTTCGTGGGGCTGCGGGGTGGGATGGCGAGAGAGGTTCGGCCACCTGGCGAACGGACGGGCGCGGGCGCTACAGGAAGATGGGATGTGTGGGGGTGAGGAAGACATAAGTTTTGTGCTGAACCTCACATAATCCCCTCCCCCCCCCCCCCCACACACACACACACACACGCACACCCCACACCTCACACGTTCTCGAGGACAGACCGTCATCTTCCACAGGGGCACCGCCATCAACAACAACATCATCATCACCACCACCACCACCATCATCATGTCGCCGCCCATCCTCAACACCATCGTCATCTTCCGCGTTCCCGGCATCCATTGGTGGTTCCGGTCGCTTGATGATCGTCTGCTCCTCCTCCCGGGTACCATCCGCCATCATCATCATCATCATCATCGCCTCCTCGTCATCACCTGTCTCCTCGGGTCGGGATGATGCCGGGGTGGTGGTTTTGCGTGCGACTGGGGTCCCAGCCTCATCCTCCGGGGTAATATCGACTGGGCGGTGAGTGCTGCCGGGGTGGGGTGGCGGGGGTCGGGCGGTCGGGTGCCGGGTGGATGGAGCCTGGGTTGGGGTGGTGGGGGTGGTTGCGAGGGCGGGGTGGGCCGCGAGGGCGCGCAGGGTGGCAGAGCCGGGATGCAGGGCCGATGGCTGCGGGGGAGGGATGATCGGGATGATGATTGGATGATGATTGGATGATGCTGATGTTGTTGTTGTTGTTGTTGTTGATTGGATGATGATGATGATGATGATGATGATGATGATGATGATGATGATGATGATGATGATGATGATGATGATGACCACATAATGGGTGTTACACCAAGTGGGCCAGCACACCCACTCCTACCCATCACCCCGCAGACCTTCGGCCGACCCCACGCCAGGCCCCTCCTCCTCCCGGTCTCCGGCTCCACGGATCCGCACCCACCGGCCATCCACCCGCCCTCACCATCTTCTTCTTCATCATCGCCCAGCGGGTCCCAGTTCATGGACGAGCGGACGGGGGGCAGTCGGCGGATGGGCGGGTACCAGTCGGCATGCAGGGTGTGGCTGTTGCCGCAGGGGGGGAGCGGCGTGGGGGGACAGCCACAGCCACAGCCGCCGACATCACCCGAGTGGAAGGACGGGGCCGACGGGGGTGTGCGGTCGTCCGGGCTGTGTGTGGTGCGCGTGTGTGGTGGGAAAGCAGAATGAGGCGAGGTGAGTTGGTTTGCGTGATGAGGATGATGATGATGATGATGATGATGATGATGATGATGATGATGACGATGACTGGGTGATGAGGATGCTTGGATGAGGATGCTTGGATGATGAGGATGCTTGGATGATGATGATGATGCTGATGATGCTGATGATGCTGACGACTGGATGCTGATGCTGATGCTGATGATGATGATGATGATGATGATGATGATGATGATGATGATGATGATGATGATGATGATGATGATGATGATGATGATGATGATGATGATGATGATGATGATGATGATGATGATGATGATGATGATGCTGACGACTGGATGCTGATGCTGATGCTGATGCTGATGATGATGCTGATGCTGATGATGATGATGATGATGATGATGATGATGATGATGATGATGATGATGATGATGATGATGATGATGATGATGATGATGATGATGATGATGATGATGATGATGATGATGATGATGATGCTGACGACTGGATGCTGATGCTGATGCTGATGCTGATGCTGATGATGATGCTGATGCTGATGATGATGATGATGATGATGATGATGATGATGATGATGATGATGATGATGATGATGATGATGATGATGATGATGATGATGATGATGATGATGCTGACGACTGGATGCTGATGCTGATGCTGATGATGATGATGATGATGATGCTGATGATGATGATGATGATGATGATGATGATGATGATGATGATGATGATGATGATGATGATGATGATGATGATGATGATGATGATTGGATGATGATGATGATTGGATGATGATGATGATGATGATGATTGGATGATGATGATGAGGCAACAACAGACATGCCCAGGTCCGCCCGTGCGGTGCCGTTGGCAGCGGGCCGCGATTCGGTCCGGACGGCGTGGCTGACGGGCGACGATGATGCCGCGCCTGCTGGGGTACCGTCGGGGGCGGCTCCCCCCGGGTGAGGTCGCCCGACTGCACGGCCGGAGCGGGGGGCCTGGGGGGAGGCCCCCGAGTGTGACACACCGTTGGCTGGGGAGAGGGGAGATAGGGAGATAGGGAGATAGGGAGATGAGGAGAGAGGGGAAGGGAGGGCGATTGAAACAGCATGAGGGGGGGATGTCTTCATGCAATAAATGCGAGTCTGCAACTTTTTATGATTTTCGTGGGCGTCGTCTCAAAGACGGAGAGAGGGAGCGCGCGCGCACGGAGGGAGAAGTGGCGTGAAGATCAAAACAGGCACAGGCACAGGCACAGGCACAGGCACAGGCACAGGCACAGGCACAGGCACAGGCACAGGCACAGGCACAGGCACAGGCACAGGCACAGGCACAGGGCCAGTCGAGACAGCACGAAGGGCGCCTGTGTTCATGGGTGGGGCTGGGCTGGGTGCGGACCTGTCAGCCTGGTCACGGTCGTCTGGAAGGGCAGCGAGGCTGCGGATCGGGCCGACATCACAGTGGGAGGTGGGGTGACTGGGGGTCGGGGGGGGGGGGGGGAAGCGATACCGAAATGAGAATGAGAAACGCAGATAACGCGCGTGGGACCACGGCCACTCCAACCCCAGGGTTCCATACCCAAAACCCAAACCCGGACAGACCATTCCAGTGGTACAGCGGCCTCCCGATGCACAGCGGCCCGCACTGGGGGGCGAGTATGTACCACAGGGGGGAGAGCGCCAGGACCAACACAACCCAGACAAAGGCTACGATCAGGACCAGGGCCCCACAGAGCAGCAGCGGTTTGACCAGGGTCATATAAACTGCCGCCAAGAGGCAGTGCCGCGAGTGGAGCCGGGGAGGTGATGTCGGCACGAACAGTTTGCCGGACAGTTTGCGGGTGGAGAGACCCCAGGTGGATATCGACCGTTCGCAGAGTGCGAACCACCAAGTGGTGCTGGGGATGACAAAATCGTGAAAAATTTCTGTGCTGAGTAAGAAAACACAGACCGGGCAATCCAGCTCCGAATGCGCCACCCGACGTAGACCAGCAAGAGCACCGCCACTAGGGCAGTAACCCCGGACAAAGCGGTCAGTGCCAAAACTGGGGAGATTGTGTCGATATTCCAATACTCGCGGCGAATCCAAGCAGACCAAAGAAAGGAAGCGACACTAAGGCCCAGGCACACAGGCGAAGCCAACGTGTGGACATCAAAGGACCGAAGAATAGGGAGAGACACGGCCTGCAGCAACATCGCCGATGAGTTTTCTTCGATTCTCCGCAAGTAGTGGCGCTTGGTGGAACTGGGAATGCCCTCATCACGCCGCTCGGCGAGCGGGGTTGACGGGGAGAATAGATGGGATGTCCCACCGAACCAATCCCAGAAGATGATGTCGAAGACCCCGATGTTGTGGTATATGTGGAGCATGAAGAAAGTGTGACGGTTGTTGGCGGTGGATTTCTGACTTCCGGTTGAATGCTGCTGGACATATTCGCTGGAACGGGTTGTTCAGGGGCAGGAGACGGAAGTGGACTCAAGGCCACAGAGTGTGGCGACTTCTTCTTTCTCCGTTTCCCTGGCGTGAGTTCCATCGAGCTCTGCGACAAGGAAAAACTGTAGCGCTCACATCGTGATACCAGTCCCCCGGGGGGATCACGCAGCATCCGCCGCTGTTTGAATAATGCGTGAACAGGGAACGAAGGGAACCAACAATGGGCGCTCTGACCCAGGCAAACCGTCCCCACCCATCTTTGTGCACTCGGCGGCCCGGCTTGGGGTCTGCATGATGCTGAATGGCATCGCGACGGCGGTCGCGTCTCCGGATTCACGCGCACAGATTTATCACACATCGTGATGGGCTGGAATTGCGACCCCATCACACCTCGTCAACACCTCGCGACCTGACCGCACAGCACCTGCGTTCTCTTCTTTTCGAGTGTTTTTAGACTCCATCAAGCAAAAATCACCTCATTCTGGCACCTTTTTTTCCGCCTCGTCATGGTTGGCATCAGGCAATACTTCTGCCCGCACCAAACACCTTAATGTGCCTAAGGTTGAATAAAAAACACATTTAACGCACTTCTGGTCGCCCGTTCAACGGAGATCGGCATCATTCGAGGAGATGGGCCAGGAGGTGGGTGGAGGCGCAGGATCTGAGGTCGTTCGGACTCGATTCATCTGACGCCTTGTGGAGGCGTCCCATTTCTGCAACTGGGCGCCAGAAGGGAGTCCTATTGAGGAGTGCTCAGATGGGAGCGGCAGCGGTACCATTCAATTTCCCAAACACCTTTGGCACACCCAGGGGAACAGGGGAGGCTCGGAACGAGCGTGTCTCGTTTCCTTCCAGTGAGCCTCCCCCCTTGCACGTACGCACGCACGCACACGAAAACCGGTTCGTGGTTGACCAGGGGGGTAGTCGCATTTGTTCGTTCCCTTCGTTCCCTGTTCACGCTTTCCAAAAACAGCGACGGAAGGTTTGAATCGGTCATACTCGTGTCGCAGGCTGCGGCCAGCCGGCCAACGAGGGGCAAAATTGGACCGCCCATTGCAATGCCCTCCCTCCTCCCCTTGCTGACGATGGCGACCGCAGGCACTTCTCAGATGGAATCAACCGCCGCCAGTGATCAGTCGCAGTTCCCACAGTGGCTCCATTTTTGTTTACGAGACCATCAATCAGCATCAAAAGAAAATTCAATCAATTGGGCGGTGGAGGTGTGCTGGTCCCGGCGCCACCGCGGCTGGGCGGAGGCGATGCAGGCGGCAACTCGGCCATCTTGATCCGATCGCGGTACTGGTCGATGTTGTCCTTCGTCAGAATCACCAACTCGCGCTTATTCAGGGGCTGCCGGGTGAACGGACACCTGTTGTAGTTTTTTGGGGATGATACGATCTCATGAGGCTCAAGAATGACGCTCTCCATCCAGGGCATCATCATCATCATCCTCATTCCTCGTCATCCTCATCCTCATCCTCAGTTCAAACAACGGACCGATTGCGATGGCTGGTGTCATCCCCGAATCCACCCGTCAGGATGCGCACCCAGGTGTCGTAGCCGAGGACGTGCCCGTAGGGCGAGAGGGCCGGCCGCTCGACCGGGGCCTGGGTGACCGCATCCAGGAAGCCAGGCAGCGGATTCTCACTCTGGCGAGCCGCCAGCACCTCCGCTGTCCCGGCGACGACGTGTGTGTGTGTGTGTGTGTGTGGGGGTGATGAGGGCTTGAAGCGGTGCTGGTGGTGCTGGTGGTGGCGGTGGTGGCGGTGGTGGTGGTGCGGTGGTGGTGGTTGGTGGTGGTTGGTGGTGGTTGGTGGTGGTTGGTGGTGGTTGGTGGTGGTTGGCGGTGGTTGGTGGTGCACAATGAAGGCGGGGAGGACAGACCCGACAGGGCGGAGCAGTTGCACGAGGGCACAAAGGCCCCATCGTCCGAGCGCTCGCTGGACTCCTCGGAGGATTCCCCGTCGCCCTCGCCCTCGCCCTCCTTGCGGGACCTCTTCCGATGGCCGCCCTCGGATTCGTCCTTCTTGCGCCGCTGCCGCTTAGGTTTGGCCGGGGCGGCTCCCTCCGGGGTGGGCGTGTCGGCCCCGTCCTCGGCCCCTGATCCGTCCTTCGCGCCGCCCCGGGTGTGCTTCTTGTGATGCTTGATGATCTGGCCTGGTGGGTGGATGGGTGGGTGGGTGGGTGGGTGGGTGGGGGGAGCAAGGGATGAGGCGCGACACAAATCCGCCACACGCCACACGCCGCTGCACCACGCGCCGCTGCCCCCACGCGGGCACTACCACACGCCACCACCACGCCGCGCCACCACCACGCCGCGCCACCACCACGCCGCGCCACCACGCAGCGCCACCACCACGCCGCCGCGCACCACCACGCCGCGCCACCACCACGCCGCCGCGCACCACCACGCCGCGCCACCACCACGCCGCGCCACCACGCACCGCCACCCATCACCCACCCACCACGCGCCACCTGCAGGAAAAGCAGACCTTTGCCGTTGATGTGGTGCAGTTTGCCATCGTCGCCCACCTCGTAGCACGCGTCGGCAGCCTTGATCTTGTTCTGCTTGATCAGCAGTCTGAACCACACGCACGCACGCACAGACAATAAGCGCACATCCAGATACGAACGATGATCGCCGCCCATCTCGGAGCACGCGTCGGCAGCCTTGATCTTGTTCTGCCTGATCGGCAGTCTGAAATGCACAAACACACCCAAACACACAAATGTCTCAACGACCCAACCCGGGGGAGAGCCCCCAGTCCCCAACACGGCATGCAGTGATAGCCGACACAACCCGAGGGGTGATAGTCAGCCACACCCCAAAGGTGATGTGCTGATGATGCTGATGTTGATGCTGATGTTGATGCTGATGCTGATGCTGATGCTGATGCTGATGATGCTGATGATGATTGGATGATGATCTGATGATGATGATTTGGATGATGCTGCTGATGCTGATGCTGATGCTGGTGATTGGATGCTGATGATGATTGAATGATGATGATGACTGGATGATGATGATCGGGTGATGCCGATGGTGGCGGTTGCGCCGCAAGAAGCAGACCTGTAAAAGTTGGAGCACTGATAGCCGACCCGACCCGGGATCGACATGGAGAAGATGCCCCACTGCATCTTGCGCTGTGGCCCGCCCATCTCCTCGAGACGGGCCATGAAGAGCTTCTCCTCCTCCTTCGTCCAGCTGCCGTTCTTTTGCTTCACCCCCGGGGCACAGAAGCGGTAGTAGTACGTGTTGGGGCTCTTCTTGAGCTGCTGGTAGGCCTGCGCGGGGGGGGGAGAGGAGAGGAGGGGAGACGGACGACGAAAAGATGAGACGGGGATGTTGTATGTGTGCATGCCGTCGGTGATGCATGTTGTGTGTGGGAGCAAAGGGACTGGAAGGGTCAATCGGACAGGAAGGGCCTCTCAAATGAATGGCATACCTTCATTTTGCCTCAAACCAATGTGTGCATGCGTGTGTTGTGGTGCGTGGTGTGTGTGGAGCAAAGGGCCTCAAATGACGCACAGCTTGAGTGTGTATCAACTGTATCTGTGTCGACTGTATGGGTGTGTCAACTGTATGTGTATGTCGACTGTATGTGTCGACTGTATCTGTGTGTCAACTGTATGTGTGTGTCGACTGTATGTGTGTGTCGACTGTATCTGTGTGTCGACTGTATGTGTGTGTGTCGACTGTATGTGTGTGTGTCGACTGTATCTGTGTGTCGACTGTGTGTGTGTCGACTGTATCTGTGTGTCGACTGTATCTGTGTGTCGACTGCATCTGTGTGTCGACTGTATCTGTGTGTCTGTATCAACGCAGCGTGTGTGTCTGTGACAGCGTGCGTGTCTGTGTCTCAATGCGTGTCTGCGGACCTTCTTCTTGGCCTCAGACCAATCGGACGTGTCGAATTTGACGCCGCTTGTCGGGTCCGGCACGAGAGTTTGACCCCGGGTCAGACTGACCTCCCCCGGGGCGGCAGTGGCTCCAACCTGCAGGAGATAGGCCCCCATCAACGCCGGAATTGGCCTTGAATGAGAACCAACATGCGCGTCCATGCATATCAACAGCAACAGGAGCACACAGACCAACAGACACAGACACACTTACCAAGAGCAGATCAACATCAACAAGAGCAGACACACACAGGCACAGGCAGTGGCTCCAACCGGCAGGAGATATACACCCACCAGCGCCGGAAATGGCCTTACAGTCCCCGGCATAAATACTTGGACAAAAGATGGGCGCACTCCCCCCCGCCCAGCCATAATCGGGGCACGCAAAGCCTGTTGGCTGGTAGACAACACACTCCCATTTAGTTGGTTACTCAGTCTCGGGTCGGGCCTCCATTTGGCTCGAGCACAGCCTGGCATCGGTCGGACATTGAAAAAGCGGCCAAAAAAAAATCGGCCATTTTCAGCTTCCCCCACTCGAACCATGTCCACTTCCCCAGGGTGGCCTCAGATCGGTGGTTGTGGGTGACCACCCGACACTTGATGGTCTTTCGCACACCCTCGATGGGGTTGAGGTCGGGTGGCTGGGGTGGCTGGATGACCCTGGCGATGTTTTGTCGTTGGGCACTTTGAGGCACACTTTTGCCTTGTGTCTTTTGTGGTGCTTCTGCTGGGTGATCCGCATGGCGGGGACCCAGGGGCGGGGAGAGGGGGCCAAGACCTCTTTCAGGACCCACAGGTCCGTGGTGGCCTCCGGGTACTCAGTGAACAGGAAGAGCTGAGTCTTCCCCATGAAAGAGATCCCCACCCAGGCATGCATCTTGAGCGGATGTGTGCATGTCTCGTGCTGTCCTGTCTCGGGCAGCCACGCCACAAACTCGGTGCTTGCGTGGGCCAGTCACGTGTGCGGTCTTGTCGTAAACCACCACCTTGTCCCGGTCGGAGTCCTTTTTGGGTGTGTGGATTCGAGTCACTTTCGTCGGTGGACCTCCGTGGGAGGGCGTGTTTTGGTTTGTCACATCAACCGGAGGCCAGCCCCATGGAGAAGATGGCTCACAGTCATGGATCTGATGGCCCACCGTCTTTACTTGCGAACCCAATTCACCAATTGCGGGAGGTTCTCCGTCTTGGCGCAATGTTCGCGGCGGTTGGTGGACTGGTCATCAGTAGTGGAATGCATTCTTGTCTGTCCCCGGGGAGCACCGTCAGCAGGCGCGGGGTGGGGATGCCTCCAAGTGGAGAGTGGGGTGCGGGTGTGTGTGCTGCCGGCAATCCGGCTGACTGTCTTTCCTTGTTGCAGAAGGGCTCGGGTTTGTCGACCGATTTCCGTGACCCACTTTCACCCGTCCCACGTCATTCCTATAAACCCTGGGCCCGCCCAACAAATTATGGGACACAAAATGGGGTGGTCTTCTCCAACCAGCGATGGAAGAAGGTCGAACCGGGGAGGCCCGGATCACACCCGGTGGGCCGTCTGTCTGTCCAAGTATTTATGCCGGGGACTGTAGGTACGGTGATGGGGAGATGATGCTGGGAATGTGTGTGTTGGGGAATGTTGGGGAATGTGTTGGGGGGGAATGTGTTGGGGGGGGAATGTGTTGGGGGGGAATGTTGGGGGGAATGTGTTGGGGGTGAATGAATCTGTTGGAAACGGGATGGGAATGTGTTGGGTACGGGAACGGGAAATGAGACAGAAATAATCATGCGATGCGTTCGGCCAACAGCGAGACAGGTGTGTGTGTGTGTGTGTGTGGGGGGGGGGGGGGGGTCACACAGACCTCAGTCTCTGTGACCGTGGCAGTGGCGTCATCCCCGGCGCTGGTGGCGGCGGTCTTCTTCTTGTTCGCCGGTTTCCGCTTGCGTCGCGGGGCCTCGTCAAAGTCACTCCCGGCATCGCTCGAGGGAGCCTCATCCGACCTGGGGTGATGTCGACGGGGGGGCGCAGAGAGTCCGTGGTGTGTGTGTGTGTGTGTGTGTGTGTGTGTGTGTGTGTGTGTGTGTGTGTGTGTGTGTGTGTGTGTGTGTGTGTAATGTGTGACGAATGGGAACGAAGATCCGAGAACCTCCGACCTGGGGGGATGTCGACGAGGGTGCAATTCGTGTGGTAGTGGATGGCCAGTCATTTTTTTCCCCCGGATGGTGTCAGGTGCGTGCATGTCAGGTGTGTGTGCGTCTGTGTCGTCATACAGAGGGAAAGGAGTCACGGGAAAACAAAAACCAGAGAGGTAGAAGAGACGGCACGAATGTCACTGCACCCGTGGGTCGGTGAGGATGTGTGTGTGTGTGTGGGGGGGGGGGGGGGGATCGGGCAGACACGGACGGGGTATACGAATCCTTTGCTTTCTTCGAACGGGTGGACGCGCGCTTGACCGGGGGCTTCTTGGCCACCTCTTCGTCCTCGTCGTCATCCAGCACACGACGGGGTGACATCGGCCCGCCGGCAGCGGAGCGAGGCGAGCCGGGAGTAGCCGCACTGGCCGGGGGGGTGAAGACCTGGGCCGGAGCAAGAGATGCCGCGTATGCCTGGGCGGCTTGCGCAACGAAGCGCCGGATTTGCAGAAGGTCATCGAGTTTGAGCAGAATATTCACTGCGCCGGACTATAGCCCCATGTATGCACCACCCAGCATGAGAAGTGTTGGGTGCGCTGCGGAGGTACAGACATAGCTGTTGCTCGACTGTTTCAGGGCACACCAAATCTCGGCCTCACTAAAGTAGGGGAAGGCTGCGTGGAGCTTCTCCAGGGCGGTGAGGCGAGTTTGATTCTCACGGTCCTTCACAAAACGTTGATTTTGCAGGATTCTTTGCAAAACCACATCCTATGGAAAGCCAAAAGTTGCTTGAGACTGGGCGATCGGGAGCAGACCGCATCGGCGCGCCCTTCAAGCCCGAATTGTTTTTTCAAACGTTCCATATCACGTTGCTCTTCGAACCAGCGAAGAAACTCTGGCATGGGGTTCAAGACAGGAAGCTGAGAGTTCGCGCCTGCTGCACGAATGCGCTGGAGGCGGGATTGAGCTTGGGCCGACAGCGTATGGTGGGTCTCCAGTGGAGTCTCCACACAGGCAAATGTGGGGTCTTCGTTGAAATGTCCGCATGTTCCAAAGTGTTTAGCGCCCTCTTGAAGGGAGGGTTTGCTTGCCATCGTGATGTGAAGGGGTTGATGGTTTGAAAAGGACTTTGTCTGGCTTGCCAAGGTTCTTGCTCAAACAGGACCGGTCAAGGTTGAAATGAGCGAAAAGAAGGAGAAAGATCCGGCTCAATCTGCCACAGTGAAACGGTCCGCTCATACGTCCATGAGTGCATTCTTGTTCACCTTTTCTTGACAGGATTCAACGTGAGTTGATCGATATTTCTCTGGAGCCACCAGAGAACTGTTCCGCTGGCCCAAAGAATGACAATATCTTCGAATGGTTTTGTGCCTTTATCATTTCACGAGTTTGAGTTTCCGCGCCCTTTTTCGTAGGTGTGCCACCATTCGGGGCCCATCTGGCAGCCCCTACGCTGGCGGCACCTTCCTTCTCGATATCACTTTCCCTCCGAACTACCCGTTCAGACCGCCAAAGGTGATTTTCCGGACTCGAATTTATCATTGCAACATCAGCGGAGCTGGCGCAATCTGCTTAGACATTCTCAAGGACAACTGGAGTGCCGCCCTCACGATCAGTAAGGTGTTGCTCTCTATCCAATCGCTTCTCTCAGAACCCAATCCTGGTCTGCAAATATGTTATTTTCCCGCACATTGATCACATTCTCGTCGACCCCGCCGCAGAGGATCCGCTGGTTGGCAACATTGCCCAGCAACTTCTTGCGGATCGAGAGGAACACGACAGAATTGCCCGCGAGTGGACCGAGCGCTTTGCGAAATGAGCCAGGGGGGCAGTCAACACCCCGCTGTTCGGGCTCTTCCACCCTTCTCCCCCTCTTTCATGCGTCTTCCTCCGTGTTGGAGGATTGAACCAACTTCTCTCCTGTCCTCGGTTTTATTATTATTTCCGACATAACCCCTGGGACATGCCGATCCGCCCCCCCAACAGCCGGGCGCCGAAAAGATACCTCCCGTGGGAGGCCGGGACTCCCCTTCGTCGTCGAACAAACTCGCGCGCTCATCATCATTTGGAGTTGTGTTGTATCAAAAGAGGGGGGATGGGGGGAGATGGGGGGAAGCGGGTGTGTGTGTGATGATGATGACTGCCTGGAGTCAGGATCCCGATCAGCCGACAAACATCTTGACGCGGCCCCCGGTCTGCTGCTTGCGGGCCCGCTGGCGCTCCATCTTGGCCTCGCGGCGCCGCTGCTCATCAGGGGGCAGCTTCATGAGCTCCTCGCGCTCCTGCCGGATGCGATCCTCCTTCCGACGCTGCATCTCCTCCTGGCGCTCCTTGGCCTTCTCCTTGTAGGCGGTCTCGGCAGCGATGGCGCTGATGGGGTGGGGGTGGGGGTGGGGGGGGGGGGGGGGGGGGGGGGGGCGGCGATGAGACGTGAGACGGGCAGACAAACAAACGAAGAAGAACAAGAAATCCTTCTCATCCCCCGCCCCACCCGGGCGGATCCAACCCCCGGCGGATCCAACCCCGCCCCACCCCCTGGGGGGGCTGTGGATCACCGACCGGTTGCGGTCGATCCGGGCCACGGCATCCTTGGTGTACTTGGCCTCAGCCACCCCGTCGACCATGATCATGACCAGCCGCATGGCGCCCAGGTACTCGAGCAGCCGATCCATGACCTCCTTGGGGGCCGCCAGGGCCGGCTCGGGCAGGACGGCAGGGGGAGGCGACGGGGCGGGGGCCGGGCTTGCGCTGGCCTCCGGGGCGGGAGAGGGGGAGGAGGGCGGCGGCGGGGTGATGGTGGTGGGAGCGGCCGGGGTTGTGGTGGCGGCAGCGGTCACGGTAGTGGCGTCCTTCGGGGCCTCGAAGATGCAGGGGGTGAAGTTGAGCACCAGGCGCATGGTCAGGGGGTGAGTCTCCGGGGTCGGGACCGCGGGGGCAGTCGAGGTGGCCGCCGAGTCGGAAGTGCCCTGGGTGCGAACCTCCTGGATCCGATCAGACAGGTACAGCGAGGAGAACTGGCCAGGGTAGAGCTGGAGCAGCTTGGTCAGGCCCGACCGGACCATCACCGGGGTGATCAGGTCCTGGTGCTCGGTGTTCAGGGTCACGCCGGGGGGAAGGACACTCGACTCGGCGGGGACAGTGAAAACATCAACGTCGGTGTATTCCTTGCGAAGGCGCTTCTCCTCGCCCTTGGAGCGAGCCACCAGGGCAACAAACCGCTGCACGTTCTCGTCGAAGGTCGCCTCGAAAATGATGCGATCCTTGGCAGGGAAGAGCAGGTTGTAAAGGAGGGAGACCACGTCGTGCCGCTTGACGAGGTCGAGGGTCACCAAAAGAGACTGACAAGTTCGGTGAAGGGTGAGGGCGGTGCGTCGATGAAGTGATGGTCACCGGACCTGGACGTTTTTGCGACCGGAGGCATAGAGCTTGTATTCCGAAGAGGAAATCTCGAAGAGGGTCAAATTGCCATCCCCAATCAGCGAGAAATTCTGCTTGAGGTACTCCACGACACACCGAGTCCTGCCGGAAACAGATAAGAGGAAGAAAGATAGAGTCCCAGACCATGTCATGGCAATCTTCTTGTTTTGTCTGCGTCCCCAAAAATAAACGGCGAGGTAGCCGGCCAGGCCCAGAAGACCCAACACCTCCGGGAGAGGAGAACGCTCCAGATGCCAACCCCATTGCATCTTGGGCTTTTCCTTGACAACCTTGGAATCCTTCTTGGTGGCAGCGAGGGCCACCGAGACCAGGCAAAACATAATAAATGTGCTGCGTGAGATCTTCATCGCAGAGGTGGAAGGCCGACTGCCAGAAGAGCCCAGGCAATAGCGATGCCCAGCCGGAATGCGAGTGGCCCCACGACACGATGCAGAGTACAGATCAGCACATGAGCACGAAGCGGCCCCGTTCATCATTTCTGGTGATCCGACGTGCGGGGAGACCGCGCGCCACCACCCGAACGAAAATTCTCAAGCCCGAATTATTCACCCTTTTCTTGAAGATTCTCGGTGAAACCCGGCTGAACTTGCTTCGCAAAGTGGACAAGATCTCGTTTTTTCTGGGGACATTTGTGGTGATGTTCACGGAGTATATTTTTCTCAAACACCCGATCCTCTTGCCGCCTCTCTACGTGGTCCTCATCATTCCGGTCTTGACCACCCACTTTCGCCCGCATGCCCTACTCACTGCGGCCTATTTCAGCTCCTCATCTACCGTTTCATCAACTACCGAAGGAGACAGCTTCAATACTTTCTGATCGACCTTTGCTACTTTGCCAACGCCATTTTGATGGCCTATGTTGTCTTCTTCCCCACCTGCCCCATCCTCTTTCAAGTGTGTTTTGTCTTCAGGTTTGCCGCTGTTTTTCGCCAGCTCTCATATCCTCCTCCTCCTCGCTCACCCTTCCTCGCTCACTCTCACCCTCACCCTTGTCTGTATAGCAACGGACCACTCATTTGGGCGATCCCTGCCTGGCATAACTCGCTGGTCTTTCACGACATCGACAAAATCACGTCGCTCTTCGTTCATGCATTTCCGACCCTGGTGACCTTCTGCCTGCGATGGTTCGCTCAGGACCGCTACATTACCTGTAGCGGGATCACCAGAGAACAGCTGATGGGTTGGTGGGAATGTGTTCCCATCGGTGCCGCTTGGTTCCTTCCCATGGCCAGCCAACCCCCAGCCGGGATTCCTCTCGGGACGTATTCGCCTGGGGATATGCTTCTGTGGAGCATCTTTGGCTATGTTGTATGGCAGATGATTTACTGGACAAAAATCGGTCAGAGGGTTTCACTTTGATGCGCATCTCTCACCCCACACACACACCACTATCTAGTATCCGACCGGAAGTTTCTCGAAGCCCACGAAGAAATCCTCACCTCGGAACGCTGGTTCTCGCGGTTCCAGACGAAGCCTCCGATGTGGGACCGACTTCCAGCACACCTCCAGCGCTCTGTCTACATCCTCATTCACACAGCATTCTTTCTTGTCACCGCCTTCACCACTCCCTTCCTTTTCAACCATTATTGGTTCCATGTGTTTGTCCTTGTGGGTCTGCCTGCCCCCTCGTCTTCTTGCTCCCTCTTCAGTGCCACTGTGCGCGTTCACAGGCAACCTTTTGACTGCCTTGTGGCATGGAGCCACCTATTATATGGACACCTTCATTGCTCGCGTGATCCGAGCCTACGAGGAAAGCCACCCCGGGCACCCTGCCCGCGATCTCGTCGCGGCATCTCCCACCAACGGCGAGGCTCCAGTGAAACCTCAGGCCAATCCCAGCGCTGTCCCCCTTGAAGCGAGTGTTGCCCTTGAAGCGGGTGTTGGAATGTAAATTACTTGAATATATCATCGCATCCAAACGCAAGTTCTCTCGGTTGGGCCACCAGGTCGTCTCGAGGTTGGCGGTCACGTTCAGATCATGGCCCCTGCAGAGGTCGAATGAATTTCCCCTTCCCTTTCCGCGCTCCCTGCAGACCTTCCGCCTCTTTCTCCGGGGGCGAATCGCCCTCAATGTCCACCACCCGGTCGCCGTTCTCGTCGACACAACTGGGTGGCGGCGGGAAGGTCAGGCCCATCACCCGGTCCGTGGCGGGCGAGGGGGAGTGGAGCCGGGGCCGGCGCGACCGACGGCCGTAGTGTCGCGGCGGCGCCGGTGCGGGGGACCCCTCAGATGCCTCTTCGGATGCATCATCGTCGTCGCCCACCATCCCCGGGGAGGCGCGCCGGTGGCGATGACGGAGGTGGCGGCAGCATGATGGACACACATGGTGGCGGCGGCGGTGATGGTTGTGGTGGTGGGAGCGGTGGTGAGACCGGGGTGGTGATGGGGATGATGACGACGACCGGGACGACGGGGACGGGGAGGCGTACCGGCGCACGACAGTGTGTGTCGACTCGGTGGGTGATGGACGCGGCGGCGGGTGGACGAGGATGGTACGTGGTGACATCAACATGGCAGTCTCCTCCTCCTCCTGGGGGGTGGTGGGGTACCGGTGGTGGATATACCCCCGGTGCTGTCGCGTGATGTCATCGTCCTCATACCGGGGCCGCACCCGGCGGCGGGCAGACACTGGCGGTGGTGGCGATGGTGACGGCGAGGCGGATGCCAGGCGGGAGTGCGATGAGGCCGAGTAGGAGGAGCAGCGGCTATCGCCCCTGGGTGGTGAACGCTGTTTGTGTGAGGACGGAGGTCGCACGGGGTGGTGGCGGTGGTGGTGTCGTTGGGCTTCAATGACACTCCGTCGCGGGGTGGGCGAGGGTGATGATGCTGACTCGTGGGGTGATCTCGATACCATATCGTGCCGTGGCAGCCGCCCCGAGGCAGTCGGGAGCGGTGACTCTGGGGTGGTGGTGGCGGTGAGGTCCACCCAGCTGGGCATCGCCCCCCGGGGTACTGTCGATGTCCCATCCCGGGACCCAAGGAGGGCCTGTCGGGGGGAGAGCGAGGCCGCACGCTGCTCCAACCGCTCCTCCTTCTCCAGGGGTGAGAGCGGCCGGCCATCATCACCATCATCATCAACCGTCGTCACCCGGGGACGGAGCCGCGACGGGCCGCCGAAGACCTGCGAGAAGACGCCATCGACCGAAGGGCCGGCGCTTGCAGTGGGCAGCGCGGCCGGTGCGGGGGGCTGCTCGGCATGGGGGGCGGATGATGGCGACATTGACGGGGTTGAAGCCGCCGCGGCGCCAGGCTGGGGGGGTGGCAGTACGCCGGTGCTCTTGTCCTTCTCCGGGGCGGGTGCGGCGTGGCGGAGCTGTGCCTCCGGCACACGTGGTTTTGTCGGTGGTGGGTCGCTACGGCCGGGGCGCGGCAGCGGCGGCTGTACGGATGATGAGGTGGCGCCTTTGGCGGCGCGCGCGCGCTGCTGCTGCTGCTGCTGCTGCTGCTGCCGGCTGCCTGTGGGGCGACACGGCCGTGCGGTGTTGCGGCTGCTGCTATTGCCGGTTTTGTGGTGGTCCTTGCAGGTGCTCGTGTCTTTGCGGACGCTGTTCTTGTTGCGGCGGCTGGTTTGGGGGAAGATGATTTTGCTGGTGTTGCCGCTGCTGCTGGTGGTGGTGGTGGGTGATGTGGGGGGGCGGTTGCGGGGCGGTGGGCGCCGCTCGCATTGGTGGCCGGGAGGCGCGGAGGGGCGGCATGGGGGCGGGATGAGGCCGCAAGAGGCCGCCGGACAGGCGAGGGCGTGGGCGGGGAGGGGATGTATGCGGGGCTTGGCGGCATCTGGGGAGAGGAAGAAGAAGTGTGTGTGGTGAATAAGAAGTGATGGTGGAGGGCGTGGGCGGGGAGGGGATGTATGCGGGGCTTGGCGGCATCTGGGGAGAGGAAGAAGAAGAGTGTGTGGTGATGAAACAAGTCGTGATGATGGTGGCGGTGAGGGCGTGGGCGTGGGCGGGGAGGGGATGTACGCTGTGGCTGGTGGCATTTGAGGAGAGGACGAGTGTGCAGAAGAACCGTGTGTGGTGAATGAAGCGATGATGATGACGGCACGGGTGACATGGACCAGGCCGGTGTGCTGTTCCGTGCGTCTGTTCGCAGAGTCACGGGTTCGATCCCCGCCGCCGCCGCGGATAAAAAATCAGTACAACAGATCAAAGCCCTGGAACAAAGAGACGGCACAAAGGCCACTGCACCCTTTCTGTTCGATCTTTGGAATGTGATGCACCCGTGGGCGGGTGGGAGCCGTGGGAGGCAGCGGGCAGCGGGCAGCGGGCGGGAGGCAGAGAGACGGACCCCCCGCCTGGCGACTTGGTTGGGCCCCGGCACTGCGATCACCACCCGAGAGGGCCCCCCGACGCCCCTGCCCTGGGCGGCCCTCGTCGGGTCCATGGCAGACACGGCGGCGGCAGCGAGATGGGCGGAGGAGGCCGGGGCGGGGCCGAGCGATGCTGGAAGGACGGCGGGCGGGGGGACGCGGGCGGTGGCGGGGGCTGCGAGTGGTTCGGATGAATCAGATGCCGCTGGTACCCCGGTGGATGATACTTCGGTGGATGGTACCCCGGTGAATGGTACCCCGGTGAATGGTACCCCGGTGGATGGTACCCCGGTGGATGGTACCCCGGTGGATGGTACCCCGGTGGATGGTACCCCGGTGGATACTGCCCCGGTGATGGGGATCTCTTCTTCGGGGGTCTCCTGAATCACTTCGGCAGACTCCACCACAACCCGGGTCATAGCCGCCTTTGGGGCCATAGTTGGGGCCATCGTTGGGGGCCGGGCGGCGGCTACCTCCGGGGGTGATGGCGACTCAATCACGATGGGCCGGTTGGGCACGCTTCCATCGGGCGAAGCCCTATGCTGCTGCTGCTGCTGCTGCTGCTGCTGTGTATAGGGCTGGGTGGCAGCGGGGCCCGAGGAGGAGGAGCTCGAGAAGGGATCCTCGTAGGGGATCAGGCCTGGGGAGAGCGGCAGGGGCAGCGGGCGGGGAGGCGAGAGGCTGCGCAATGGGTCGGCGGTTCCATCGGGGGCGGGCAGAAGGGTGGGCTGGACGTGGGGAAGGGAGGGAGGGAGAGGAATGCATGGGTGAATTCAGGATGCGGTGATGGAGATTCAGATCGCCAACGGCATGAAGGGCAGACAGGCCACCAGCAAAGCCACCAACAGCAAAAACAACAGGCCCACCCCCCACCGTACCTCCACCACCACCAGCAAAAAGGACACACAGGCCACCAGCAAAGCCACCGCCAGCAAAGACAGAAGCAGGCCCACCCCCCCAACCGTGCCCCTCCACCACCAGCTCTAAGGGCAGACAGCCCACCGGCAAGCAAAGCAGGTCCACCACCCCATGACTCCACCAAGCGCTGGGTCAGACCCCCAGTCGCGGCTGCTGTGAGGCGGATCGGGGCGGTGATGAGTGGCGATCCCCCGCGGCCATTCCCACTGGCTGCGAGCGGCTCCCGCCCCGGGTGGTGGTGGCGGTGGCGGTGGCGGTGGGCGTGCCGGGACCGGAACGGGAGGAGGGTGACAGGGACAGGGACAGGGGTGTTGATGACGAGGACAAGGATGACAACGATGTGACTCGACTATTGGCGGTGGCCACGGTTGTTAAGCTGGATAGGGACAGGCCCGTGCTTGCCGGGGAGGGCGGGGGCGGGGCGGCAAAGGGCCTGGTGGGCGGTGTCCTGGGGGTGGGTGTCGAGTCAACCCCGGTGATGCCGGCGCGAATGGCTGGTGCGAGGGTGATGTCGACAGAGCCGGTTGTGGAGACCATGGTGGTGGATGGTACCCCGGTCACACTGATGTGGTTGTAATCGGGAGCGGTCAGGTCGACAGAACCGGTCGTGGAGACCAGGGTGGTGGATGGTACCCCGGCCAGCGAGACGGGCATGCATGCTGCTGCTGCTGCTTCCGCTGGTGGTGGTGCTGTTGGTGGTGTTGCTGTTGCTGCTGCTGCCGCTGGTGGTGGCGGTGGTGCTGTTGGTGGTGGTGGTGCTGCTGCTGCTGCTGTTGCCGTCACTGCCGCTGGTGGTGGCGGGGGCATCGGGAGCTGCTCTTCGCCGTGCAGCGGCCAGAGGGTCTCAGCCATCACCATCATCATCTCCTGCGAGTCCGCCAGCAATTCGCCGTCCCCGCCCACCGGCCCCCCGCACGGGACCTCCGCTTGCCTGGCGGGTGTCAGAAAGAGCCGGGAATCTGGTTGGGGGTGAGGGTGCGCGGGGGGGGCGGGGGGAGCCATCACCAGGCCAGCAGGCGGGGGCGGGGGCGGGGGCACAGCCAGCGCTTCCTGCATGAGGGCCGCTGTGACCAGGGCTGCCGTGCGCGCCTCGGCGGCGGCATCGAGGGCAGAGACGGAGGCGGTCGGGAAAAGGGCAGAAGAAGCAGCGAGGGCTGCCGTGTGCCCCTCGGCGGCGGCGTCAGGAGCGGAGGCAGCAGTAGCAGAAATGCCAAGCGCAGGAGCCAGGGCCTCGACAGCGGCGGCGGCGGCGGCGGGAGCAGAGGCAGCAGCAGAAACGACACCCGGGGCCGCCGGGCGGACAGCGGCAGTGGTGGTGGCGGTGGCGGTGGCGGGGCTAAAAGCAGGGACAGCTGCAACAGGAAGGGCAGCGGCAGTGGCGGTGGCGGGGCTGGTCGCAACAGGTGCGGCAGGAAGGGCAGCAGCGGTGGATTGCCGGTGATCATGATCACCACCACCGGGGGCGGGGGCGGGAGGCGGGGTGATATCCGCACGGGTGGATGTGGCTATCCCCCGGTTATCATCACCATCACCACCACCACTGGGGGCAGGTAACAGTGCCGCCTCCAAGTCCGTGGGGATGGAGGGATACCCGCCCTCGGGCGGTAGAGAGAGCAGTTCTACCAGGGGCTGGCCGCTGGTCTGCTCCTCCCTGGGTGGTGTCGACATGAGCGGGTTGGCCTGCTCCTCCAGGGGTGGTGTGAGCGACATGGGCAGGGGCTGGCCGCTGGTCTGCTCCTCCCTGGGTGGTGTCGACATGTGCAGGTCGGCCTGTTCATCCAGCGCGGGCAGGGGTTGGCCACTGGTCTGCTCCTCCCTGGGTGATGTCGGCACGGGCAGGTTGGCATGCTCCTCCAGGGGTGGGAGCGACACGGGCAGGGGTTGGCCACTGGTCTGCTCCTCCAGGGGTGATGTCGACGCTGGTGGGGACGGCGGGGACGCGGTCGGGGGCGGTGGAGGTGGCTTGCTGGGGCCGGGCATGCTGTTGGCGCGGCGGCGTGAGGTCAGTAGGGGTTCCGGGGGTGCGGGACCGGTATGCTGAGGTGCTGCTGGTGCTGGTGCTGGTGCTGGTGCTGGTGCTGGTGCTGGTGCGGTTGCAGATGTTGATGTTGATGTTGATGTTGATGTTGATGTTGATGTTGATGTTGATGGTGATGGTGATGCTGATGCTGATGTTGATGTTGATGTTGATGATGTTGATGTTGATGTTGATGATGTTGATGATGTTGATGTTGATGTTGATGATGTTGATGTTGACGATGTTGATGTTGATGTTGACGATGTTGATGTTGATGTTGATGGTGCTGCTGTCGTCTTGGGAGATGGCGCAGGGGGCGATGCAGGCTGGACATCCGCATCATGGGCGATATCCGACTCGACCCGGGGGAGTCCCACCCGGTCCTCCTCCTCCACCATCACCATCATCGACGTCTCGAACTCGGGTTCAAAGGGCTGTCCACAGCCCTCATCTGCCTCACCCGCCGCCACCACGGGCGGCTCCCCCCCGGGTTGCAGTAGTCCACAGCCACCGCCCATTTCCCGGTCCATTGGCATCACCGCCTCCTCCTCCTCCGCGCCCAGATTGAACTGCGGTTCAAAGGGCTGCCCGCCGGGAGTGCTGCCGAGCTGTTCATCCTTCTCTGGTGCCGCCAGGGGTGATGATGACGCACCGTCCAAGGGCATGGGCGGAAGCCACATGTCGGATGGTGGCTGTTGCCCCGGGGATGGTGGCTGTTGCCCTGGGGATGGTGGCTGTTGCCCCTGTGGCTGTTGCCCCGGGGATGGTGGATGTTGCCCCGGGGATGGTGGCTGTTGCCCCTGTGGCTGTTCTTGTTCAGGGAGCTGTTGTTTTGCCTGCCCGGGCACTGCCATGCGGGTATGCGACCCCAGGGTGATATCCACTGTCCCTGGTCCCCCAATCCTGAGGTTTGGTGAGGTCGGGCGCGAGAGGGGACGGTGGCGGGGCGGAGTCGATGGTGCCCCGGTGATGTCGACATCCCCCATCGGGCCAGCTGCCTCTCGGGGAGAGACAAATCGCTCGTCTGGGGCAAGGTCCGCATCGGGGGCCGCTTGGCCCTCGTGCTGTTGCAGCGGTGGCTGTTGTTGTTGTTGCTGCTGTTGCTGCTGTGAGCCAGGCTGGGGTGGTTGGCCGAGTGCTGGTGGTGGTTGCGGCGGGTTGGCGCCGGCAAGAGGAGGCGCCATCAACACCTGCGGATGGGGGAGCCGGGACGGATGAAACGGATGGGGGGGGAGGGAGGAGGGAGGGAGGGAGGGAGGGAGGAGGGGGGAGGAGGGGGGAGGAGGAGGGGACAAGAAATAATGAGGACAAAGAGACAGCGCAGGCGAGCAAATGATGTTGGCGAGGGCCCGCACGCAATACCCCACCAATACCAAAAACACAGAGTCGCGGGGCAGAAGACGGATCCATACGGTGATGGAGGGAGAGACGGCAAGACAGGCGAAGGGGCTGATTGACGGGGTGGTGGTCGCGTCGGACCTGCTCCGGTGCCGTCCGCCTGGCCCCAGTCTCCATCACCCCGTCCTGGTCCTCATCCGCTCCACCTCGGCCCCCCGGCGTCCCCCCAGCACCACCAGCGCTCGCCGGCCGGTCGGGGCTCAGACTCAACCCCAAAAAGCCCACCGGCTGCCCGCTGGTCACGGCCTCTGCCTCTGCTGCTGCTGTTGCTGCTGTTGCCCCCGCGGTTATGTCCAGATCGGGGAGGACAGGTGCGTCCAGGGACCCGCCGGCCGCCCACCCGTCAGATGACGGAGGGGGCGGGGGCGAGGGCGGCGGCACGGGCGGCGGGGCGGCGGCGGCCAGGCGGCCCGAGGAGCGGGCGGTCAGTGCCCGGGTCAGGTGGAAGGCCATTCGGCGCAAGTCCCGCGTGTCCGCGGAGAGGTCGTCGGTCAGGGCCAAGGGCGTCGGAATCGAGTCGACATCACCATCGGCGGGAGCCGCCTGGTGGTCCCCTAGGGCCATGGTCAGGGCCCCACCGGTTGGAGCCGCAAAATCAGGGGGTACTGTCGGCTGAGTTTCCATGTTCTCGAGGCCCATCAGGGCGGCCTGGTGGTCCCCTAGGGCCATGGCCAGGGCCCCACCGGTTGGAGCCGCAAAATGGGGGGCTCTCTCCGGGGGTACTGCCGGCTGCGTTTCCATATTCTCGAGGCCCATCAGGGCGACCTGGGTGGCCTCCTCGGGTTCGGAAGGCGGGGGTGTATTCCCCCCGAGGTATACCGTCACGGGGCGAGAGCCGCGCTCGCGGGCAGCCCATTCCGACTCAAAGGCCTGGCTGGCGGGCGAGGCCGCGGGCGGTGGGGGCAGCGGACCCACGGCAGTCATGGCGAAGGGAGACGGGCGGAGGGGCGGCCGACCGAGACCGAGGGGGGGGCGCGGGGCGGCCAGGCGTGGCGAGGGAGGCGGCAGTCGGCTGGCGAGTGGCGGGGCGGCGAGGGCGGGAAGGGACGGGGCGGGCGGCGAGCGCAGCCAATCTGCATCGTCTTCGTCTCCGGGCAGAGGGGCGTCTGCCCGGGGGCAAGTCGGCGGACGCGAAGAGGTGGGCGGGGGAGGGGGCGACCGGTCGGGGGCCGGCGGAATTGGGCGCCGGCGTGGAGTCCACCCGCCGGCGGGAGACGCTGCCCGGGGAGATGCAGGCGGCCGGAGTGGATTTGTGGTCATTGTGGAGGTGGATGTAACCGGGGGTTGTGCAGGCGTGGAACCTTCAATATCAACAAACGCATCGCTGGTACCGGGTTGTTGTTCATGATCGCTGAGTGGGAGAAGTTCCGGGTCTTCAATCGACTCGGCCGCCTCGCGAGATGATGACCGGGCGGCGAGGAGTCGAGCCTCATCTGCCAAACCCGATTTGAGAATTCTCAGCCATCGGTCACGGATCGCCTGCCAAGTGTGGGGACGGGCGATCTGAAAAGCAGACCAAGTTCGGGAAAGGGCATAAGGAGAAGGATGCACAGACCCCTCGCTTTTCCATCTCTTTGTACATGGCGTTGCCTCCTTGTCTCACGTTTCCTAGGAAAGCAATGTGAAACAAGTTGCAGTGAGATTCCGAATCCGAACCTTCTTCCTCTGCTTCCTTCACAGCCTTGATGATATCTTCATCATCTTTTGCCGTGAACCTGTGCCTTTTTTTTCGTTGTTGGTCACCCTATACGATCAGATAAAATAATATGAAGAGTCTTCGAAGGAAATGTTTTCAAGACCGTTCTGTCGTCGCACTGACTGTCGCGCCTTTTATTTGAAACAAACGCTCAGCGTTGAGAACCTTTGGGGTGCCTCTTTCCGAAAAAGTCAAAATGACATGCAGCTCTCCCTATCAACCCATTAATGCTGCAATGCAGCAGGGTCAGAAGCCGACAACGACAAAGCGCTGCTGCGGTTCATTTTGGAGTCCCATTGCATGGACTTCACAGGATCCTCTTCGGTTTAACTCTTTTGCGGTAACCTGGTTCCGGCGCTGTTCGTTTGTTTTCTTTTTCTTAACTTGGTTAATATGCGCTATTGCCGATGGATACACCTCGACAAGTCTGCGTGCGACGACTCAACCCTCTTTTTCATCTCATATCCACTCAGGATTTTATACCACACTCCAACTGCTGTTTACCTTGGCTTATTTTGGGTTCTCCGGATTCGTGCTGCCGGCTCTTCATCCTCATCCCAATGCCCCCAATTCTTTTCGAAATGTCTTCATGCTCGCATTCCTGGTCCGCACCTTCTCTCTGTCTCTTGATCCATTCCACGTTTTTCAGGAGCATTGTTGGGCCATTACCAGTTTTACAGCTGTGGTGATGTGGTGTATCCTCTACCCCGTCCATCCCTTCGATTGGGCCGACCCGTACTCCGCCTTCAGCAACGTGGCCAAGCACGGGCTCACTGCGGTCTGTTGTCCACACCCACCCACACAAATGGATCGAGTCTCTACCACCCCGGTTATTCCTCCAGATCGCGGTTCTCGTGGACATTTTCATGATCGATGCCGTGTTTCTCCTGCGGCACTTCATCATCCCCGTGATCTACACGGCCCTCTACCTGGTGTATGTCATCCCCCTTGCGGCAGTATGCGTCTCCAGGGGTAATGTCCCCCGCGCCCAGTGGTCCGTTCTGCTGCTGGCATAGTCTTTCTCGGACTTCGTTTTTTGCTGTGGGCTCGTCATTCGGCCGACTGTGGGTCGGTTCGGGATGGGGGGCTAACGGTGGTGGTGGTGGGTGGTGGGTGGTGGGTGGTGGGTGGTGGGTGGTGGGTGGTGGGTGGTGATGATGACTGGATGATGATGACTGGATGATGATGACTGGATGATGATGATGATGACTGGATGATGATGACTGGGTGATGGGGTGGTGGTTGGTGGTTGGTGGTGGTGGTGGTGATGATGATGATGATGATGACTGGATGATGTGACTGGATGATGATGATGATGATGATGATGATGATGATGATGACGACGACGACGGCATGAATGACGATGATGGCGGTGGTGGTGGTGGTGGTGGTGGCGGTGGCGGTGGTGGGGTTGGTGAACAGCTTCCGTATTTCTTCCTCGACTGGGAGAGCAAGTTCTTCCCCATCTGTGCCGCTCTGCCGTTTGCGGTTGTGCTGTCGCACCTCGCGGGCATGGGCCTGGTCTGTCACACACACACACACACACACACACACACACACACACACACACACACACACACACACACACACACACACACACACACACACACACACACACACACACACACACACACACACACACACACACACACACACACACACACACACACACACCACATCCTCCACACTCCGGCCCTGTCGTCGCGTTCTACACTGTCGTTCGGCCTGCCCTGGTCGTTCGTCTACGTTCGTGGTGTTCCGCCCCGTTCCGTCGTCCCGCCCCGTCGTCCCGTCCCGTTTGTCCTGTCCCGTCGTCCCGTCCCGTCGTTCGTTACGTCGATGCTCGTCATCGACACGTTAATACACACCCGATCGAAAAGGTCCGTACCCATCCTTTGTGTTTATGGCGTGCCCTCTCTGGGGAACTTCCCACCGTGTCGCAGTCTCCACCATGGGTGGATGTTGGTGTGCTTCAGTGCGTTTGTTCGTGTGGTGATATCACGGCATGCTACCCCCCACCGCATGACGCTGGTCTGGCGTCCACTTCACGCCCTGTTCGAGCCTGCCCCTGTCCTTCTGATGCTGCCGGCCTGGCCCCAACGAGTGTCTCTCCGCCTCCGTGCCCTGCCGTTCGCCGTTGCCCCACCGTCAGCTCCTCTGGTCCCCCGTTCGCAGCAACCAGCCCCCCCGCTCGTTCAGCCACTCCCAGCAACCCCTTCTTGCCATGCAGCCTGGGCCTCTTCCTGCCGTGCAGCGCCTCGCACCGGCCAACCCGGCTGGTGCGAGGCGCCTGTTGGTGTGAACTCCCCTGTTCACACCAACTTGTCCCTTTCAACATCGTCCTTCTTGCTTCTGCTTCTGTACAACACACACATTCGTCAACCATTCCTGCTCCACTTCCGTTGAGGTGTGTGAGCGGTCCGCGGTTGAGTCCGTTCTGCCGGACATCCCCCTCCTCCCCCTTCCTCCGTTCCGCTCCGTTCCGTCCGTCGCCTTGCCGTTCGCGTTCGACTTTTGCCCCGTTCCGAGCGTTGCCTTGCCGTTCTTGTTCGAGATTTTAATTCATGACTCGTCACACCAAAAACAACAATCCGTCGGCATCACGCCACCGCTTTCGTGGTACGAAACGGGAGCGACAGCAACAACAGGTTACGTCGCTCCCCCTGTCTGCCCCTCGGGGTGGCAGGTCGCTTTCGTCGTCGCGTGGCCACACGGGTTGTCGTTCTGATGATGATGCGAAACTTCCTACTAACGGATCTGGGCCTCGCCGCTCCCGCGGCTCCTGGCATGGCTTCAACAACCCCCGCTCCAAGTTCGTCACGCTCGCGCAGGCCCACTCGCGAGGCCAGCCTCAGGAGGCCAACCGCACCCGCCCGCAACCACGCAAGATCCAACCTCCTTCCGACCCGCAGCACTTCTGCGCGGTCTTTGCCCTTTCCGATTTGATGCGCTCCTTTTTCTCTCCCTACATCCCCGACAGACAGGACTTCTTTTCGGCTGCCGCCACGCTGAGCAACGAACTGCCCACGTGCGCTCACTGCCTATACTCGGACAAGGGGGACTTCTCACTTGAGGTCGTCCGTCACGTAGCAGTGAACCGGTGCCGCCTACCCTGCTTGGCGCTTCATCCTGGCCACGTGGGCAGGCCCTTCTTCCAGCAGGCCCTGGACAAGGCTCGGGCCATGCTGCTCGTGGATGGCACCCACTGGCGAGCTCTCGTCACTCGCGCTCTGAGCTGGTGGATCATCGACAGCTCTAAGCGCGTAGAGGAGGAGGTCAGGAACATGAAGGCCTTCGTCACCTCCTTCCTCACCAGGCCCAAATCGCATGCCGCGGCGTTCCTTCATGGGGTCCTGCTGGTCCACCCCTACGCCGCCGAGCCCTCACCCTGGGAAGCCCTGGATGTGCCTCCCTCGCCACCCCGGGCCCCTCCTCAGCCTCAGCCTCAGCCTCAGCCTCAGCCTCAGCCTCAGCCTCAGCCTCAGCCTCAGCCTCAGCCTCAACAGCAGTCGCAACCCCAACCTCAACCCCAACCTCCGAAGCCTCAGTTGCAACCGCAGCCCCAACCACAGCCCCAACCACAGCCCCAACCACAGCCCCAACCACAACCCCAACCACAGCCCCAACCACAACCTCCGAAGCAGAAGCCACAATCTCCGAAGCAGAAGCCACAATCTCCGAAGCAGAAGCCACAACCTCAGTCTCCGAAGCCGAAACCGAAACCCCAACCCCAATCCCAGCCCCAACCTCAGCAATCAGCACCTCACCCCTCTTCAGCACAGCATAGCCGCAGTCGGGGCTCCGTCCGGGGCCCCAAGCGACGCGACGACAAGGGGAATGGTGGCACCGGCTCCTTGCGTGGATCGGCAGGGCTCGAGGCCGCCGCCCTCGCGCTTTCCCTGGGAGGCACGGTGTCATCGGACCCTGAGTCTCCGTCGCCTGCGCGCTCCAGCCACAGCAACGAGCACCAGCACCAGCACCAGCACCAACAACAGCACCAGCACCAGCACCACACCCCTTCACCCCAACGCCGCCACGGCCGTCGCCGGCGCCGCTCTTCTCCAGCCCGGGATGGTCACTCCCGTACGTGCTCCCCCGACGGGCCAACCCGTCGTCCCAGTCGCCAACCCAAGACGCGCGAGCGGTCGTCCCGGCCGCCCGCTGCACGGGTCGAGAAGCGGAGCCGTCCACCGTCACATGTGGATCGCTCTGCCTCGCAGCAGCCTCCCGAACTGCTTCCTTCTGCCCTCCGGCCGGAGGGCAGTCGGCGGCTTCGGTCTCACGCGAAGTCAGGCCGCTTTGACTGGGAAGAGCACCGGCGCTACAACCTGCAGTTCTACCAACACAAGCAGTACCGCAAGGCACGGCTTCGCCTCTTGCGGGAAACCATGCAGCGGGAGTCAAGGCGCCTCCCCACCGCAGCCAGGACGGCCACGGAGGCGCTTTACCAGGACAAGGACCCGCTGGGCGTTGACGGCGTCATCTACGTCATCGTCCACATTCCCTCGGGATCCTTCTACGTGGGCCAGACCATCAACAGCGCCTTCCACCGCTTCAAGCAGCACTATCACGACCGTGCCGTCAGGGGCCGACGGCAGGCCGCAGCCCACCTCCACCGGGCTCTTCAGCCCGACAAGCTGCACCAGTTCGTGACGTTCCCCGTCGAGAAGATCCCGCCCGAGAGCTACCAGGGGAAGGGTGCTCGGACCGATGAGATCGCAGCATTCCGCCGTGTCGCCACACCTCGCGAGGCCCACTGGATGGAGGTCCTCAACAGTGTCCAACCGCACGGCTTCAACGTGAACTACCCCGGTGACCGCCGACGGACTCGACGAAAGCCGCGCCCGCCACAACGCCTCCGCAAGCCGCCCAAGCCGGATGATGCAGCATCTCGGCCGCCGCCGCAGGGGGACCTCCCAGTCACGCACCGGGACGACGGCAGTATCGCCGTCGACACTCGGCCAGGCCCGCACGCCACCGTCCGACGTCGCGTGAGCCAGCTCCTGGCCACCGAAGCAGCAATGCTCCCACAGGCCGTGAATGGCTGGGCCTTCCAGACTTGCAGCTCGACCCTGCTCTGGATGGAGGAGCACATCCCACGCCCCTGGCGCAACAAGGCAGTCCGGAAGGTCGAGGCTACCCTCCGCACAGCCACTGATGAAGGCCGGCCGCGCCAGGTCAACCAGCCGCAGGAGAAGAAGGGGGACTTCATCTGCATCCACCACACGCACGAGTTCATGCGCCTCACGGGCATCCGACGGGTCCTCCACGACCCCGAGGTGGTCGCACTTCACCCCACCAAGGACAACGACCTTCACGTTTGCGACCGGCTTTTGCCGCCCCTCCGCTCGGTGCTCACCAACCACACCGACGTCTGCCTCAGCCTGCCCGAACAGGCTGCAGTGCTGCCGAGTCCCGAGGACTGCCCGTGCCGCAAAGTCTTCCCCGACTGCGCGGACCTCACCACAGATGGCCACGTCTGCACGGTGAACTACTCGCTGATCAAGCACGAGGGACTGCGCAAACTCTTCGAGCAAGGGGCCAAATTCCGCTTCAACAAGCCCTGCAACGAGATCATCCCAGCCCTGCGAGCCGGCCTGGACGAGTACCTCGCCCGCCAACGCTGGGAAGCCAACGAGCAGGCCGCGCGGTGGGCGCAGGCCATCGTGGACCGTTGCCAAGCCAACCTCGAAAAGGCCCCCCACGGGCACACGCTGCAACCACTCTTCACCGGCTGGAAGACCGCCCTGTCTGCCCTGCAGGAGCACCTTGTGGTTTGCCCAGTGGACAAGGCTCAGCACGACCTCGGCCTCTGCTGCAAGGCCTGGTACGCGCACCAGATGACGACGGAGCTCACCCGGGCCGCGACCTACACCACGGTCACGGGGCGGGACAAGCAGGCTATCCTCAAGGACCACCAGGCCTTCAACACGAAGCTCGACCTCCACCACGCCTGGAACCTGCCCTACCTGTACGGGATCCCCAAGCTCCACAAGAGGCCCATCAAGATGCGCTTCATCGCCGGGGTCTCCGCCCGGACGGACCTGGCCACCAAGCCCGCCAACACCCAGGCAGCACCTCCGCCACGTCGGGCCCCCAAGCCCGCGTGCTCAACCACCAGTGTTTCGGAGCTGCTGGTGAAGCTTCTGGGCCTCGTCGTCACGGCTCTCCGGGAGAAGGACGAGCAGGCCTTCAAGGAGCACGGCCGCCGCCGGTTCGTCATGATCGAGACCTTCGAGGAGGCCGCCCTGGACCTCAAGCAGAAGGCCGACTCCCTCAGGGTCCACAAGCTGGTGCCGCGTACGTTCGACTTCACCACCATGTACACCCAGCTGCCTCATGACCGCCTCATCGCCAACGTCAAGAAGGCCCTGGAGGAGGCCTTCGCCTGGGCCGCAACCAAGCACGCCCGCACGACCCGCTCCGGGGCACCGCTGGGTCTAACACCGATCGCCTGGGGCAACAACGGCTTCTCCGTCGAGGACGTCACCGGCATGGTCGAGTTCGTCGTGCAGAACACGTACGTGTGCAACGGGCCCATCATCCGGCACCAGGGGGTTGGCATCCCCATGGGCACCAACTGCGCGCCCCAGTTGGCCAATCTGTACTGCTACGCCATCGAGGGCGGACTTCGCGGACCGACATCCCGAGGTCACCCACGAGTTCACCTACAGGTACATCGATGACATCCTGACGTTCCACCCGGTGGAGCACCTGCCCGCCAGCAGGACTACGGCATGCAGTACGCCGAGACGACCCAGCCGGACGGCAAGTGCGTCTTCCTCGGCATGCAGATCGAGGTGGCCCAGGGACGGCTCACCATCTCGGTCGCGGACAAGCGGGACACCTACCCGTGGCCCGTCATGCGGTACCCTCGTCAATCTCCAACATCCCGCTCCACCAACTGGTCGGCATCACCACGGGGCAGCTGGACCGCATCTCCGCCATCAGCAGCAACATGAAGGCCTTCAAGAGCGGCGTCCAGAAGTACGTGCAGCAAAGTCTCGACCGTGGCCACAATGTACGGGGCATTGTTCGAGGCTGGAGCGTCTACCTGCAGGACCGCTGGACTGCGAACGAGATCCGCTCCTACCGCATCCGGAGCTGGTTCCGCAACATGTGCATCGCCTCCATCCGAGCACGGGACTCCACAGCCAGCATTCCGCCCCAACTCCGTCGCAAGCCAGCGAAGGACGTCGAGCTCATGGCCAGCCAGCAGTCTCCTCACCTGCCGGCACAACAACAGCCTCAGGGCCAGCACCCACAACAACAGTCTGAGTTTACGGCGAGCTTCCGAGAGGCCCCTCAGCCCGAGGCCCCAGCACCGCAGCCCGAGGCCCCAGCACCGCAGCCCGAGGCCCCAGCACCTCAGCCTGCCCCGCAACCGCAGGGTTCCACCCGCAACCGCAGGCCGCTGCACCGCAACCGCAGGCCGGAACACCGCAAACGCCTGCAGGCCCGGCAACAGCCGCGTCTGCCCAACCAGACCGCGGCGACGGGATCCTCCCAATCCCGGAGCGCTTCCTCAAGCTGCAGAGGAACCTCATGCCACCGCCACCCCCTCCGGGGAAGGGCAAGGCCGAGCCAAAGCCAGCCGCCAAACAGCCAGCCAGCCAACCACCAGGGGCTCCGCAGACCCCGAAGCAGGAGATCGCCACCCCGCACTCCTCCTCCGGTGAGTCATCATCGCCCTCCTCCTCGCAGGCGTCGGCCGACCCAACTGCAACACCTCCCACATCGCCACCAGCCCGCAAAGCGTCACGCCCCTCCCCGTCGGCATCCGAAGGGAGCTCCAGCAGCAGCAGCGACAGTGACGGCAGCGGCAGCGGCAGTGGCCGGAGCGGAGACGACAGCGAGGACAACAGCGGGGACGACGACGAGGAGGCCAGCGAGGAGGCCTCACCCGCACCCGCATTGACACGCACTGCATCGGCGCGCACTGCATCAACACGCACTGCATCTGCACCCACGGCATCTGCACCCACGGCATTTGCACACACAACATGCGTGACACCTCCACGTCGCACCCGAGCATCGGGCAGGGCGGTCCTCCCGAAACACGTCGTGGCCTTCCAGCCCGACGACCCGTCGCTGCACGGGCTCTCGGTGAGCGAAATTGTGGCAAAGGGCATCACAGCGGGCATTCCGGAGAACGTCTGCCCGTTCTGTTGCGGGATGTTCCAGTCTCGCAAATCGGTGATGGCCCATATGCGGAAGTCCCACAAGGACTACTAACGCAGCCACACTGAGCACATGAACTGTGCGATGATGTACATCACCACAGCAACCACTACAACCACCACACCCCATACTGCTTCACCTGGGAAGGGCCCCGTGGGTGGTGGCACTGCCCTAACGTTCCGATCTGTAGGCTCATTTGGGTGCCACTACACTTTTCCGGATCCACTCCCTGTCTCTCGGGGATGGACCGTTTTCTTCTCCCTTTCTCCCAACTCTGATCCCCCACATCCTCCACACTCCGGCCCTGTCGTCGCGTTCTACACTGTCGTTCGGCCTGCCCTGGTCGTTCGTCTACGTTCGTGGTGTTCCGCCCCGTTCCGTCGTCCCGCCCCGTCGTCCCGTCCCGTTTGTCCTGTCCCGTCGTCCCGTCCCGTCGTTCGTTACGTCGATGCTCGTCATCGACACGTTAATACACACCCGATCGAAAAGGTCCGTACCCATCCTTTGTGTTTATGGCGTGCCCTCTCTGGGAACTTCCCACCGTGTCGCAGTCTCCACCATGGGTGGATGTTGGTGTGCTTCAGTGCGTTTGTTCGTGTGGTGATATCACGGCATGCTACCCCCACCGCATGACGCTGGTCTGGCGTCCACTTCACGCCCTGTTCGAGCCTGCCCCTGTTCTTCCATGCTGCCGGCCTTCCTTCCCTTTCCCTTCCACACCACACCACACACACACACACACACACACACACACACACACACACACACACACACACACACACACACACACACACACACACACACACACACACACACACACACACACACACACACACACACACACACACACACACACACACACACACACACGCACACACCACCAACGAGCACCATCCCCATCCATCGTCCAACAATCATCATCAGCATCATCATTCAGTCATCATCACCATCATCCAATCATCAGCATCCAATCATCATCAGCATCATCATCATCCAATCGTTGAACACGCTATTTCTCTCTCATCCAATCATCCCCCCGGGCTCACCAATCGCCATCATTTTTGGCCCTCGCCTTTTGTCTGTGGCTTCTTTGCAGTCGTACCTCAACCGTCGTCGGCTGCACGGCACATGGCCCGCTCGGGCCGCGCCTACAGTCCAGCAGGTTTCCGACCACCCCATGGAAAGCGCGCCTGCTGCCTAGTGGCGCCCTCTCCTCCCATTCTGATATTTCGGCTCCAATGCGCCCGCTTCCCAAAGGGGGTGCGCTCGGCTCGGCAGTTGTGGTTGTGGTGTTCTGGTTTTTGTGGCTGTAGAGTTGCACGAAAAAAGTTGCTTTCTTCTTCTTTCTCCACTTTCTTTCTTCATTTTTTTCTCCGCTCAAGGAAGACAGCCCAACTCGAGTCCCAGACCGCTCCTCGTGCCCAAACGCAACGACAAAAAATTTACTTTTTCTTTCTCACTTTCTTTTTTCTTTCTCCACTTCTTTCTCCTTTTTTACAACTTTCGTGCAACTCTTGTGGTGTGGTTTTTTATTTGTTGGACGATATTCCCATCGCAGGCTCAAAGATCATCATGTCTTGCTGTGCGTCTACTGCCTGCGCAAGAAAAAAAAATCACATTCCAGTCGTGGTGGGTCTTCACTTGAGGCGGCATGTCGGAGTTGTTGATTATGAGCGGAGACAAAAAGGTGGCTTCCGGGGGAACACACGCTCTCTCGGATTCCCTCAGATTTTGCCTGACACAACCAGAAACCGCAGGTCAGGCCACTTTCTGGCGTTCCCAAGCACAAGATGAGAGACTCTCTCCGAACGGAGCTCAGGCTTGCCAGTCGCCACTTTCCACATTGTGTCATCCCCCCAGTCCGTGTTCGGGGCTATTCTGGGGCATCCCGTCGATGGGCACTCTGTCAAAACCACGGCTTCTGGGCATTCACGGCGTGTCGACCAGTTTTCGTGGAAGCGGAACAGTTGACGTGCCTTGATTTGGGATTCGGCAATGTAACTCTCATGAGGTCGACCTTGCCAGGGCACAGCCGTGCTTCATTCGTTTGAACAAATCAGCCGCGAAATGGGCGCCACCTGCTCGCACGACGCCGCTACGACGGTGCTTTCGGTCCAAGTCCCCGAAAGTAGTGCTGAGGAGTGCCAACCTGCCGCAATTGACCATTCTGACCTGCTTGCGCGAGTGGCTCAATGGGCCCGCTGCACCTTCCCGACGCTGACAAGTTCAACGGCCCTCCTCACACAACTGGAGGATCTTTGCAAAGCCCTTCGTGCCGATGACGATGTGATCATCGTCTCCTTTTCATTTTTGATGTCTGTCAGACTGTCGGCGTTTTCCAGTGCTCATGTTTGTTTCTAGGAAATACCTGAATGTTACTGGACTCGAGATTCTTCAAAGCCACACAAAGGAAAGCGAAGTCTTCTACCTCATACTATTGGCCCTCAATTTGGCTCAAAAATCGATCTACGACGCTCCTATCCCAAATGTTGCCATTTGCGAGGCGTTTCATCTGAAACCAGATCGGATGATGGAAAATGAATGCAAAATCATGCAAGTTCTTGATTGGAGCACTTCTTTGACTGCAGAGGTCCGCTGAATCCTTTTGCTGGTTCTCATTTCCCCTTGTTTTCATAGGACGTTCGGCGACTTTCGACCACACTTGGATATCCCGAGAAACCTCTTTTCACGCGCCTCACCCCGTATCTCACGAGGTCGCTTTGCGTGTGTTGAAGTAGTCGACAATCGTCATCCCCCATCCCTTTTCTTGGGGAGACTTGCATCATTCACATTTGATTTCGCAAGTTGGACGTCGGATGATCTGGCCCTCGCTTGTTTCAGTCACTCGAGTGTCTGTTCGTCACCCCTATCCATTCACCCCTATCCAATCTGCGTGCGTGAGTGAAGTCAGGTCCTTCTTTTCCTGGAGACCTACCTTGTGCGTCATGGTGTGTGCGTCTTCTCTTTCCCATCCCTTCTCTTTGTTGTTCTTGGCGTCCTTGTCCATGATTGGCAGTTCCCATTTGTTTGTTTCTTCGAGCACTGCTGCCCACTCCTTAATTTGGGGTCGTCCCCTTCTTTCAAGCATTTGCGCCTCCTTGCTCGATTGTTGTTTGACAGTATTCTCCGTCCCCTCCCCCGCCCACTCCCCCCCCCTCACCCCCACTTTCTCTCCGTCTTCGCCGATTTGACTATTTTGACACTGGCAATTATTCTGACTGTATTGTGATTTTGTGGGCCGTGGTCTGGTCTTTTCAACACTTGTTGTATTCGCTAATCCGCTCCGTTCCGAAGGCAAGTGGGTCGAGGGCTGGGAGTTTGGAGAGGCTAACTCCTCCTCAGTACGCCAAGGACACCAGTCGTCGGCCCAAAGGACGCCAGCAAAGGACGACGAGTTGTGCGAGGATGACAGCGAGCGCGCCGAGGACGCGCGTTTGGGTGACTTCCCGTTCGGTCGGCCCAGGCACGATGACACCGCAATATCCACGACGACACCTGAATCCGCTCATGTCCCTTTCTATATCCTTCGCCATCCCGCTGAGAGCCGCTCCCCCCCCCCCCCATCGCCGACACGCTTGGCCCGCTCACAGTGCAGCGAAGGCGTTCGTTCGTCGGCAGCCGGTGCGCTTGGGGGGCTACTTACTTGCGTCTGTTGGTGGACTGCTTGATTTTGGCGCTTCAGTCAGATGCTTCCCTCGTGGACTGGGCCGATAGTTCTTGCTCTCTTTCGGGGGAGGGGGGAGGGCTCGGGGCTTCCCTCGCTCCGAGAGACGGACGACAACTTCCACCATCTTGCTGAGCCAGTTTTGATCGTTCCGGAAATGTCGTTCCCCCCTCGGGTGACCTCGATTCAGTCGCCGAAGATGGCTTCAATTCGTCCCTTTGTTTGCACGGATTTGTTCCGGTTCAACAACATCAATATGGACAGTTACACGGAAACTGTCTGCACATTTCTACTGCTTTCCTTTTGAGCGGCCTTACGATTACGATATTCTAAGTACAATTTGACGTTCTACCTCGAATATCTCGCTCGATGGCCCGAATACTGTGTTGCTGTTGAGGCTCCCGGCTCTGTTCTCTGCAGCTACCGTCTGTTGGGCAGCGTCCTTTTTCATCAACACTGCCTTCCTCGCCAGTCCTCGGAAAATCCGAAGGACAGGGTGAACGGTGGCATGCGCACGTTACTGCTGTTACCGTGGCCCCAGACTATCGGCGTCTTGCCCTCGGCGCGACTCTGATGCATTATATCGCCTGCATGGGTGAGATGTCCGTGGCTTCTCCGATCCTTCGTTTCTTCATCGCCTCCTACTCCTGCTAGTCAAAAGTGCTTCTTTGTCGACCTCTATGTACGTGCCTCGAACAAAGCCGGAGTTGGCATGTACAACTCCCTCGGGTACATCATCTATCGAACTGTCTTGCAGTACTATTCCGGCGAGGAAGACGCTTACGGTCTGCGTTTCTTCCTTACCAGCCACTCTCGTTCACCTTGGTTTTCAGACATGCATATCGCACTCAGCAGAGACAAAGCCCGCAAGTCGATGGTACCCTTCGGAAGGCCGATTACCCCGCAGGAGGCAGACCCCTAGAGATGGGACCCCCCAAAAAACCAATACAACGGCTCTCGTTTCGTCTCGTTTCGCTCGAATTGAAGTCGCGCGAGAAGGTTGGGAGGAGCGATAATTACCCATGGGGCACCAGCCTCATTAATTAATGCCTATCGGACATCTCGAAGCTGGGTCTTGCGGCGGGGGTGGTGTGGATGACAGAGCGGCACGAGGCTGCGAGGGGCGAGGGTGTCGGGCCCGTCAGCGCTCGGACGACAAGCGGCGAAGGCAGTGCCGGAAAATCGGTGGAGGTGGGAGTCACCGGGGGAACCTCCTCCTCCTCCCGGTCAACGGCATCGCCAACACCCAGCAGCACCTCGAGATCGGTCCATGGGGGGGACCGGGACCGGGACTGGGGTGATGTCGATGCCGACTCAACCCTGGGTGAGGTCGACTGGACATCATCATCCGGGTCACAGTCGCCATGACCCCGGGGGATAGCCCCTCGGACCTCGATGGCGTCCAAGTTGTCGGCCAAATCGTCTGTGTGCCTCGGGGGTCGGGATCGGGTGCGCCGCTGGGCCCGGGGGGATAGCGACGTGGTGGCGGCTGGTACCCGGAGGGAGCCGCGTGGTGAGGTCGACAAGGGTGGTGCGGACGTTGCGGTTGGCTGCTGCTCCGCGGAGGAGGAGGAGACGGAGGGGGAAGAGCCACCGCCATTCGGGAGTCCGAACGCGTCATCGTGTCCGGGTGTGGGCGAGGATGAGCCGTGGGCAGTGGAGTGTGCCAGGGGTGATGTCGACATGGCATGCTGGGACGACGTACGACCTCGGTGCTGGTGGTGGTGCTGGTGGTGGTGGTGATGTGAATGGTGTGTGGTGGTGGTGGAGGATGGCTTGTGGTGATGATGATGGTGGTGGTGGTGGTGGTCATGATGATGATCTTGCCGGGGTGGCGAAGACGACACTGGTGTTTGGCAGTGATGGTGGCGATGATGATGCGGATGATGATGATGATGCTGATGACGATGCGCCACCTCCTCCTCAGGCACCGCCTCCTCTTCTTCACCGTCCTCTTCTTCTTCACCATTCTCCTTACCACCACCATCCTCCTCCTCCTCCTCCTCATCATCATCATCATCATCCTCCTCCTCTTCGCCGCCACCGCCATTGTTCGGCTCCACAATCAACTCGTCTTCCCGCAGTGGGGCATCGGCCTCATTAACCGGGTCCTCCTCACCCCCTGCCCTCCCCGCCCCCGCGCCCAGTGGCGGGGGGGATGCAGATGCGCGCAGGGGTGAGATCCGCAGCTGGGTGGTGGCTAGTGCCGGGGGGATGTCGACATCGGCATGACCAGGCGGGGGTGATGCGCGCAGGGGTGAGATCCGCAGTTGAGTTGCGGCGAGTGCCGGGGGGATGTCGGCGCGGGGGGATGATGACGCGGCAGATGTGCGCAGGGGTGAGATCCGCAGCTGGGATGTGGCTAGTGCCGGGGGGATGTCGGCAAGCCCCGGGTCATTGACACCGGGTGGAGTGCCGACGCGGTCCGGGGGGATGGTGGCTGGTGCCGGGGGGATGGTGGCTGGTGCCGGGGGGATGGTGGCTGGTGCCGGGGGGATGGTGGCTGGTGCCGGGGGGACGGTGGCGAGTTGGGGCGAGGATGACTGCCGCTGGGGGTGAGCATGACTTGTGGCTGCCTCCGCCAGTGGTGGAGCCGAGGATGACTGCTGCTGCTGCTGGTTCGGGAGTCGGGGCAACTCCACCAGCATGACCGTGGCCGCGGTGGCTGGTACCGGTGGGGGTGATGGTGACGCGGCTCCAACCCCGGGGGGCGATCCACTCATCCCCGGGTCCGCGGTGGCTCCAACCCCGGGGGGCGATCCGCGCAGGACCATGGTGATCGGGGGCGGGGGCGGGGGTGACGACGACGAGGCGAGGTCATGGCCACCAACAACAAATGACGGCGGTGGTTGCGGTATTGGTGGTGGTGATGATGATGATGGCGGGGTCCCAGACGCGAGCATCCCGACCGGACCGCCCGTCGACCCAACCAGGGCGGTGGTGGGAGTGGTGGTGAGCGAGGGGATGAAGGATTGGGAGGGAGCGAGGCCACTGGGGGCAGTGGTGGCCACGGAAGCGACTGCCAGGAGGCGAAGGAGGGCGGGCGGCAGGGGCGGCGGGGGCAGGGGCGGCTCGTGGCTCAGGGCCATGAAGAGCGCCTGCGAATCCCGCCATCCCCCAGCAGCAGAAGCGTGGAGGGGCGAGGAGAGAAAATGGCAAGATGAAAAGGTCAACAGCAGAATCAAGGGGGCAGCAGGAGCAACCATGCCCACCATAGCAGCAGAAACAGGGGGGCAGGGGAGATGAGGGGGAATGGGGGATGCGAGTGAGGGGATGAGATGATGATGGACGCAGACCTTCGCCCGTCGCAGCAGCCTCCGCTCCCGAAGTGCGGCCGGATCCGCCCGTCGCCGTCGGCCAGTCCCACCCGCGCCCCGTCCGCCCTGCCCCCGCCGTCGCCCCGCCGCTGCCTCGGTCCCACCGCCCCGCCCTCGCCGTCCTTGTTGTTGCTTATCATCAGCTCGCCGCCACCGCGGGATGTCTGCTGCTGTTGCTGCTGCTGCTGCTGCTGCTGTTGTTGTTGATGTTGTTGTTGATGTTGTTGTTGATGTTGTTGTTGATGTTGTTGTTGTTGTTGTTGTTGATGTTGTTGTTGATGTTGTTGTTGATGTTGTTGTTGTTGATGTTGTTGTTGTTGTTGTTGTTGTTGTTGTTGTTGTTGTTGTTGTTGTTGTTGTTGTTGTTGTTGTTGTTGTTGTTGTTGTTGTTGTTGACCGGCCTCCGGCTGGGCAGATGCTTCAGTGGGGCGCGCGGCGCCATCACCGTGTGCGAATGGCGGGTGGGATGACTGCAGTACCGGGGTGATGGTGGCGATGGACTGAAGTGCCGTGGTGGGGTCGAGGGCCGGAGGCTTGGACGGTGCGGATGATGATGGCGGGAGTGGCGGCGGGGCGCGGCGGAGGGTCAATAGGCTCTGAAGTGCCGTGAAGTGGAGCGCTGTGGGGGACATTGAGCGGGCGGGGGGGGATGAGAAAGGAAAGGGAAGGAGGAGGTGAGTGAGTGAGCGAGGCGGTGGTGGGTCGAGAAGCCAAAAGAGATTTACGGGACCCGGGGTTGTTAAAAGAGGATGCTTGGGAAGTGAATTATGAACGTTCAAATCCTAATGGTCAAGAGTTGTGTAGCAAATACACAGCATGTCTCTCTGTCTCCGCTTCCGACCCTGTTGACGGGGGCGCCTGCCGCTCCAATCCCACGCCCCATACTAGAAGGCGGACCGAGGGCTGGTGTCACGGCGGTGGGTCGGTCGTGGGCTACAGTGAGCATCCCCCGGTTCTCAAGCAGGCAGCCTGACAGGGCACGGGCGCCGCGGAGAGTCAGCAGGCTGGGGCAGCCGCGCAGATCAACCGCTGCAGAAACAACGCCAAAAGGAGCGACGGGATGACGATTGGATGATCTGGATGATTGGATGATGATGATGATGATGATTGGATGATGATGATGGTGATGATGATGATCCGGAAGATGATGATGATGGTCGGATGATGGTCGGATGATGATGATTGGATGATGATGGTCGGATGATGATGATTGGATGATGATGATTGGATGATGATGATGATGATGATGATGATGATGATGATGATGATGATGATGATGATGACAAGTCAGGCGAGCTCGCTTCGTTACGCTCTCAATCTGGTGGCTATCTCCCCGGGGAAGGGTTGACCTGGAGTCGACCGCGACCATCCTGCGGTGATATGGCAGGGTGGTCCGAACGACTGGTGAGGTCGCCGTCCTTCCCCGACCCGTTTGAAATTTCGACCTTGGTGGCTATCCCCCCGGGGAAGGGTTGATCGGCGGGCAACCTCAACCACGGTTCGCTAGATTTATGGGTCCCTCCAGCGAACGGTGAGGTCGCCGTGCTTCCCCGACCTGTTTGAAATTTTGACCTTGGTGGCTATCCCCCCGGGGAAGGGTTGATCGGCGGCCGGTACCGACCACGGTTCGCTAGATTTATGGGTCCCTCCAGCGAACGGTGAGGTCGCCGGCCTTTGCCAACCACTCGACCTTGGTGGCTATCCCCCCGGGGAAGGGTTGCCCTGGAGTCGATCGCGACCACCCTGCGATGATAGGGCAAGGTGGCCCGAACGACTGCTGAGGTCGCCATCCTTCCCCGACCCGTCTGAGCCTGTTTGAATTTTCGACCTTGGTGGCTATCCCCCCGGGGAAGGGTTGACCTGGGGGCCACCACGACCACAGTTTGGTGGATTTATGGGTCCCTCCAGCGAACGGTAAGGTCGCCGACCCTCTCCGGTCATTTGAATTTTTTGGACTTTAATTTTGGTCCCATAATTTTTTTCCTGTGCCTCCCATACTTTTTTGGGGGTGCCTCCCAAGTAGGGTATATCAGGGGCACCCCCCCTGGGGGACTTGTGAAGATGGGGTCGGAGGGGCCGAAGGGCCGAAAAGCCGAACTGCCGCAAGACACAGTAGGCTTAGTAGACCTGGTAGGCTCTCATGCGCCTGTGGCGCCCAGGCTGCGTCCGGCCCCACCTTCAGGTGCGATCCTTGTCCGGACAACACTGTTGCGAAATCGGTGCGAAATCGGTGCGAAATCGGTGCGACACATGGTAGCGCTCTCTGGCCCCCTGCCCTTGAAGCTTAGCTTAGCCCACCACCGCCCGAACCCGCTTGGAGACCCGAAGCACAATGGCCCGCCCGGTCAAGGTTGGCGATACCCCCCTGATGAATGCCCCTACCATCCCGGCCTTGCGACGGGTTCTCTCGGGTGCTGGTCCACGGTGACCGAGCCGCTCGGACAGCTGGCCGGACCCCACTCACAACACGGTGCGCTCTCCAGGATACCACTGTGGCCTGTGGACGTCCCCGCAGTGCTGCGGTAAGCCGGTCCCGAACACATAGGGTGTGATGACGGCTGCACTCTCCCCCTGGCAAATGGCGTGTTGCCCCTAAGTTGGCAAAAGTCCGACGGCATGAGGACTAAAAATACCAACTGCCGTAGGGTCGGGTCGGTGCCGGGGGGAGAGCCCTGTGATTTTACAGATTTTGGAAGGCCACCCTCAGTTCCTTCCCCGAAAAGTCGTCCCTGTTTTCGGTGATTATGATGATGATGATGATGATGATGATGATGATGATGATGATGATGATGATGATGATGATGATGATGATGATGATGATGATGATGATGATGATGATGATGATGATGAGTGGATGATGATTGGGTGGTGATGATGATGATTGGGTGATGATGATGATGATGATGATGATGATGATGATGATGATGATGATGATTGGATGATGATGATCGGCGAGGGAACGCGGGATGACGATTGGACACGCATCCTCCACACGCCAGGGCCTCCACCAAGGACTCTCCTCGCCCACTTCCACCCCCCTCCGTCCCTGTGCCGCCGCGACAGACAGGTGATGGTGCGGTCGTGTGCCAGGGCTTCCATCAGTGACTCGATGGCCTCAACGCCCGCACCCGGGTTCCCACGCAACGCCAGCTTTCGGAGGCCGTCCAACCGTCCGGGGGTGCCCCGGAGCGTGTCTCGCCAGAAGAGGCTCTCGTGCCGGGCCCCGTGAACCTGTGTGATGGACACAGATCATCATCGAACAAAAACAGAAAATCGGCAACCGCACTGCAAGTGACAGCTCTCGTGTCGGGCCCCGTGAACCCGTGTGATGGCCACACACACCACAGAAAATAGTGGACCATCGATCACCAATACATGACGGGCCCCGTGAACCCAACTTGCGTGCACATCAAACAGAAAATCACTCGTCAAGTGCCCTGCACCACTCCGAGATGAGCACGCCTGTGACCCCCGTGTCGGGAGGCGGCCAGGCGGCCAGGCGGGTGGGGGCGGGGGGGGGGGGGGGCAAGCAACGATTGACGGACTCGCACCAGGTGCGCGACGTGGGCAAATGACTGCGAGGACAGCTCGCACGCGGACAAGGTGAGTTCTTGCAGGCTCGGGGACGCCAGGAGGCCCTCGTGCAGGGCTGCGGGGGATGGAGATGATGGACAAGGAACACGGCGGCGGAATCATCAAAGATATTCGGGGTGAGTGACGGGGGCAGGCAGACCGAGGTAATAATCGTCCGGCAAGGGATCGAGCGCAAACGTGAAAACCTGCAGGGACTCGGAGGCGGCTATCCCCTGTAGGTCGGAGAGACCAGATGTGCGGAGTGAACCATAAAAGGCGACGTGTGGTGACAACCAGACCTTTGCCAGAGTTTGGAGCGCCGGGCGAGTCAGATGGATCCCAACGAGCTCAAGGCGGGTCAGCCCGGGGGGGCGATGCAGACGCGCATTCAGAGAACTGACACAAAGCTCAAAAATTATTTATGCAGATAGATGGGATCAGACCGAGCAAGGAGAGTGATGTTGACGGGTTCCTGAATTTCGAGCACCCGTCGTTGGGCGGCAGATGAGGACCCACTTGATTTCATAAAAGCGGGCGTCTTTTTTGGGTTTTTCTGGATATTCGTCCGGAGGCACACCGAAGCTGCGCCGTCGTCGGCAAGACCAGCGAGGAAACCTTGGAGTTTTGTCCTGAAAAAGGGGTGACAAAATGATGAACCTGGGCGGACCCTTTCATTCCGTCCAAAAAGGTGAAAACATCTTTCTTTTCAGCCTTTTTTGGGCGATGCGAAGGGGTCCGAGGAGGGGCCGACAGCGGCCTAGACTGAGACACTTTGTATTATTTTGAAATCCCCGAAATAGCCGACAACTGAGTGGGGAGATACAGGTTAAGCATAACCGTTGCCATGGCTCAACCGCCCGCCAGGACCGTCAAGCTTGCTGGTCTCTCCCGTTTGTTCTCCTCACGGGGATCATTGCATTTCTTTTTAAAGATGGAAATTCTCTTCGAACAAGCTACAACTTTGATTTTGGCACCCCACTCGATCGCTCCATGACCGTGACTACTCGGGGATTTTCTCGGGGTGCCACAACGACGGAGCTTTTTGAAGGGACGACAAAAGCGACACACCACATCCCCGGCTACTCGGGACATATCCCCCTCTCCACAACGAGCACCCAGGTGCGGGATGTCACTTCGGGTCTGTTGAAGTCGATATGCTCGCACCCACACACGGCATTTCTCCACACAGGTGCGACTACTCGCCCACCACGGAGCACGAATCTTTACGACACATTTCATGTCTGTTGCATCGACAATCCATCTCTCCTCATCTTTCGACTCGTCCACCAGTTAAATATTCCTGGATACATGGGTTACGTTCCGCGATCCGTCTTCAACCATCCGCACACACGCTCGCCTGATCTGAACACAACAACCGGGTCGATGGTGAGGTCTGGACGCCGCGCCGCTCTCCCCCCGGCCTTTCTCACTGTCCGCCGATGCAGGGACCTCTGCTCGGGCGGGTCGGTCCTCCTGAACACCCGCCGAACCCGGCTTCCTCCGAATCAGAACCTGAAGCCTGCACAACCCCGGGAGCAAGTAGCACCCCCACCCCCACCACAGGAGGCATCCCAGCCGACCCCCGAGAATATCCCCCCACCAGCCCAGCCAGCCTCGCGCCCTGGAAGCCGACCGGGGAGCCGGCCGGCGTCGCGCCCGGGGAGTCGGCCCCCATCGCAGCAGGGGAGGGCCTGAACCAGATGGTTGTGTTGGACGGAAATCGCCCTGTTGGTGCTGTCCCCCCCCCTTTCCCTCCTCCTCCTCCCCCCCTGGGGGGTTTTGTTGTGCACCGATGTTGGTGGTGGTTTGAATTGTTCCTTCGCGAATCTTCGCTCCCTCCCACCTTCCCCTTGCCTTCCCCCATTCATTCCCCTTGCCCCATTCGTTTTCGTTGACCGCCGTTTTCTGACCCACCTTCCCTGACTGCCACCCATCCCACGCCGCCCCGTTCCCTTCCGTTTGTTCGTCGACATCTCACTCCTGTCCGCCGCCACACCCCTCGGCTTGAAGCCAAACGGAAGATCTCTTTCGGCGGGGGGAAGGGGGTGGAATCACAGACAGACAGACACACAGAAACCAACCCAAGATGGCGGTGGGGGGGGGGGGGGGGGGGGGGGGGTCGGGGAGGGAGGAGAGGCACGCACGTTCACTGGGCGCCCTCAGGGGCCAGCACGTACTCCCGCATGCTCATGCCGAACTTGAACACGCTCTTGTTCGTGACGGCCACGTGCTGCTGCGCCGGGATGGCGGCCCCGTCCAGCTGGGTCCCGTTTGTGCTGCCCAGGTCAAGCAGGAAGGGCCGCACGTCCCCCGACTCGACCCGTCGAAACTGGATGACGGCATGAACCTTGGATGCAGACGGGTGCTCCAGGGTTACGTCGACTAAGTCCGGACACCGGCCCAGGAAGAAGAAGCTCCGATCCGTGCCCAGCAGGTGCGATTCCAGCTGCGTGCTGCGCTTGAAGACCAGCAGGCGCCAGGGCCGGCTGGGCGGGGCGGCGTCGGGTGGGGGGAGATACTCTGGTGGCTTCACCCCCGGAGGGAGCGGCCGCCGGCGCTTCTTCTCCTCGCCCGGGACGACGATCGGGGCCGCGGCGGCTCGCTTGCGCTCCTCCTGGGCGGCCCGCAGCTCGTCCTCGTACTTCTTGCGCAGAACCTCCCGGTTCTGGTCAGTCGCCGCGGCCTTCTCCTCCTGCTGCACCTTGAGCTTGTTCAGCAGCTCCTGGTGTTCCCGGTCCAGCATGGCCTCCTTCAGGACCTCCTTGTATGAGCGGATATCCCCCGGGTGCTCATCGCCGGCTGGCGGTGGCGCCGTGCTGGTGCCGGCAGGTTCCGGCCTGGGCTGCTTGTGCCGGGGGGCGGTAGCCGCCGGGGCGGTGCTGGCAGAGAAGGGGTCCGCGCGAGGTGGGCTCAATTTGCGAAGCCTCCGACGTGCGCGGTATTCGTCTTCCCGATCGGCAATTTTGCGCGAGCGGGTCTCCTTGAAGGGGTCCTCCTCCTTGGTGCTGGCGGCCATCTCATCAAAGAAGCGTTGAGGGGCGCCGAATTGGCGGGATCGGTCCTTCCAGCCTCGTTCGGATTCATCAAACTGGGGTTGAGTGATTTCGTCCTCGTCGTTCTCGTCCGTCCCAATGCTGGTGACATACTGTGCTGTATCAACACGAGATGAGGATGCGTAGAGGTCAGTATCTGCCACTGCGGTCAAACTCTGCCGTTTGGATTCGTCGACACGAAGGGGAATTGCTTTGATGGCATCGGGGAGCGGCGCAGGAGCGGGTGGCAAAAAGTCAGCCATGGAACCCCGGGGTTGTCATCGAATGCCGGAGAGCAAGAAGGCAGGCGTCTCGCCCGTGTGAGCAGCCTCGTGGAGGCTAACTCGGCTTGACTCAGACAATGGTTTCTCGGTGGTCAATGCATGTACATTTTCTCCTTTCTTATTGGCGCCGCCCCAAAAGACGCACCATCAGATCCACAAACATCTGGCATGTTGCTGTTTCCGGAAGCGGCGCGTTACTGGGGCTGCACCATGGCCACGGCAGCGTTCAGCGCCGCCTCGGCGTTCTTCATCCGGGTCACGTAGGGGTGCCAGGGGGCTTCCGTTTGCAGTTGCCTGGGGCGAGGGTGATGGCGCGGATGAGCATGAATAGGATAGGAAAGACATCACCAACCTGCGCAAGAAATCGGCTTGAGCGATATCCTCGGGGGCCATCCGATGCAGGTAGCATACCAACAGCGATGCCATCGCGTCGTAGTTGTAGGGAGCCTGTCGTCCACAAGTGGCACCATCGGAGTTAGAAGGGTCTGTGATTCTGATATCCACAATCGCAGACCGCACGAAGGGCCTCCTTGAGGAGGGTCGTGGCGTTGGCCAAGTCGCGAGGCTTCTTGCGCAGAATGGCGGCCGCTTGCGCTGCCAGAAGGTACGAGGTGGCACCGTACTGGCGGTGTGGACAGAAAGAAGAGGGGTGATGATGGGCGTCACGTCCGGAACTCAGTGGTATTGGGCTGGCGGAATGTGCGAGCCGCTGAAGCAGGATCACGCACAACACAACGGGTGGCTGGGCAGATGGCAGCATGCAGACCTTCTCCTTGAGATCCTGATATGTCCCCAGGGCATCATCCACTTGGTCCTGTTATGCGCACCAGCAGCAACAAAAGATAGATCGAAGACTGGACTGTGAGAACCGGCCTTTCCCTCATGACCAGCGTGAGTGAAGCCCCAGAGGTGGTATACCCCGGACCTGATGAAGGGCCACAACAGCGGCTGCCAACCGGGTGATCGTGGCCTCGCTGTTGATGCCGCGCATCTTGGCCAACTCCTGGGCCGCCAGCGGAATCCGGTTCATGGTCAGGAGCAGGTTGATACGCAGGGCGAAACTGTGCGCGAATACAACCCGGGGGTTCGTGAGCCAATCGAGACGTAGCAAGGATCGAACAGACATTTCGAGCGAGTCGGGCAGGTTCTGCAGACACGTGAAGGCTTCCTCGAGACGATCCTCGTGCGAGAGGATGACAGACTACCCGCCCCCGAAGGGAAATGTCATTTGGTGCCAGAGTGTTCAGGCCGCTCAAACCTGAACTGTCCTGAAGATGGTATTTCCAGCAAAGTGGGAGTCGCGTTCCATCTGGCTCAAGCTCTCCAAGATCGGCGCGTGGTTTTCGGTGTCGTAGTAAGAGGCCAGCAGACGGAGGGAAAGAAGCACAGGGGAGGAGGCATCTGGGGCGATCGAACTGCGGAATAATGGAAATATGGGGAGATTCCGAGAGAGCAACCCGACCTCTTCACAAATTTATACTTCCCCTGTGCGATATTGCATCGATACAAAAACACCTCGACCTCGGCCCGTGGGCCTTCACCGCGCGAGAGCATACCCTCAATCTCTTGGAGGGCTCCCTGATGGTCACCAGCGAAAAACTTGTTGCGAACACCAATCAGAAGGTCGGCCATCGCTTTGCCACAGTCACCCAAAGGAAATGCTGCCAAAACCAAACTAGGCTGGCAAATTGGCACCAGTCTCGGATCGTGCATCAACGAAAAACTACAAAGAAGACATGTTTTCACGAAGGATTTTCCTTCCCCCCTCCCGCCTCATCATATTTCCAGCACCATCACTCCTCATCGTCAGCCAGTCGTTCTCCAGTCAGGACCAGCTCAAGGAAGACATGAGATCCCACCTTCCTCTGGAGTGGAGGTGTGTCCGGATGGGCGGCACAACAGCCGGGCTGGGGGGCCGTCGACCGGATTTCCTGGCCCAGGTCCACGCTCTTCGGCTCCAACTGCTCCGGGAACGGGGCCCGCCGCGGCCTCCAGTCCGGGGCACCATAGGCTGCGTGGAGGCGGCTCCCCCCAGGCCAGAGAAGATGGTGCCGACGGGCATGGCGGGCGGCCCACCAACCCCAACATCCCCACCCCCCCCGCCCATCGTTCTTGTTCTTCCGCTTGGCCCTGATATCTTTCAGTGACAGAAATTCATGAAACGACCCAGTCGATCGCAGACCTCATCACCATTTGACGATGTGGATGCCCGAAC
>JAPMOS010000064.1:85000-90000 GCA_027972325.1 Paratrimastix pyriformis
TTTCGTTCGCTCATCAGTCAGTCAGTCTCGTGTGAGCCTCGTGGAGGCGCTGGATAGCGAGAAGATTTCTGCGCAGGGCAAAGAAATGGGCACTGGCATGTTGATGTTGATGCTGATGTTGATGCCGATGTTGATGCCGATGCCGATGCTGATTTTTACTCCCACTCCCCAACCCCAACCCCATCTCATCTCGTTGTTCCCTTGACGGGCCCTGGTGGGGCTCGGTGGTGTTCGGAATACGCGCGAAAGAATTGGACATTGTGTGAAGCGGAGCAACGGGTGCAGCAGTGGATCCGGATACGATCCTGCCCCCCCCCCCCCCCCCCCCCCCACCCCTGCCGTGCGCACAACATCGCTTCATCTGCACCCTGATCCCCCCCAAAGATCCGCCACCACCCGAAGCGCGCCACGGGCATGCACTTCGAAGAGGAGGGAGGCAGGTGGGTGGGCCAGCATCCAGACCGGCGGCGAGGGCAGCGGGAGCCGTTTCTGGGGCAGGGCCCGGGCGGGAGCGACCGTGGGCGGCGGGCCGGCTGGAGTCCGCGGTGACGAATCCGTGCGGCCGGCCGGTGCGTCAGTAGCGCCGCGCTGTGGGGAGGGCTCGTGCAACTTGGACGGGGATAGGGCCTCCCGACCTCCGGCTAGTGACCATGCCGGCTCCTCGACCATCATCGCAGCCGGGCCGCCCGTAGGCGGCGCGGGTTCCCCAACCGGGGTTGCGATTGCGGTGATGGGGTTCCGCGCCGGGGCGGAGTCGTCGTTGTCGTCGTCGAGGACTTGGAACCCGGCAGGGAGGGGCGAGATTAAGGGCGGGCAGGCGGGGATAGCATCCACCACCACCCCGGAGATGGCGACACTGGACGGAATGGGCTGAGGGCGTTCTCCCTTCCCAGGGGCTGGAGCGGCCGGATCAGGGGCGGGCTGAGAAATTTCAGGCGCGGGGGGCGCTGCTGGCTTGTGAGGAGGAACAGGAGTCCCCGGCACCAACACCGTCGTTTTCAACGGTGTGGCTGGAGCCACCAGGGGGAGAGCCGCCACCGGGATGGGAGTTATCGGCGCCGCGCTGAGGTGAAGGAAATCGGCGAAGCATAAGATGGATCAAGAGAAGGAAAGATGACGGACGCCAGCGGAGTCCGGCGGGGAGCTGGCGTGGCTTTGATGGTGGGGATGACATCATGCGCCGGAATATGGTTTTCCTTCAGAACAGCACCAGAGGTGGTCGGAGCGGACAGCTTTTTCAGCACGTCATCGACCAGGGTCTTGTTTTGCTCGCTGGGGCCCAAAGGATATGTGAGAAAAAAAGCACAGTCACCAAAACGAACAGGTGGGAAGCTCACAGACAGAGTGAGAATTACGGGGGCGAGAAGGGCACCAACTTTCTTGGAGTCGCCGAGAGGGGGTGACGATGATTTGGGAGATGGGTTCAACCGAAGTCCATGTGAAACGGGAATCTCGGGGTCGCCTGGTTTGGGTGAATTTTTCCCGAGGAGAGGCGACCCTGGAAGATGGAGAAAGCCGAAAAACGACCCGTCAGAGACGAGAATAGAGGAACCATCGCGGGGAGAGGACCAGAAGCAGGCGGAAGAATCTGTTTGTAGCGCTCATAAATGGTTTTGAGGAGGATATTTTCGTGCTACAGAGGAATGAGTTGGGCGGACAACTTGTTCAAAGGGGACCGTGAGGGCCGTGTTTTCGATCTTTGTCTTGCGCAAGGCTTCCTGGAGATCCTGAGTTTGTCTCTGGGCCTGTCGCAACTGTGCCCCAAGTTCGGTGGCGATCCTTTGGAGGGCCACATATTTTTGAACAATTTCCGAATTTTGCTTCAAGTGCTCCGCCTTGGCTACAGGGGTGGTGAAGGCGCTGTAGAACCACCAAAACCCGATTCCTTCCCCAAACAGACCTGCTGCGAGGTCCTCTTTTTGTTTGGCCACCAGACATTCAAGGCGCCGAAACTCGGCAGGCGTGGGCTGCTGTGCAGCAGCCATCCTTTCTCCAGGTTATGACGACCTCGAGCCCGGCACAAGTCAAAAGAACGCCTCGTCAGCTCTCTTAAAAAAATCCATCCAGCAGAGGAAACGCGACACAACTCACAAAGTACACCGAAACCAGGAAGGACTCGATTCACACCGCCGCCGGCCTCTTCGCTTCAGTGTCCTCTCGCTTGGCCTTCTTCCCCACAGGGAGGCAAATCAAGAGACTCAAAACAATCACGCCAATGCAGCCCCCAGACAGAATGATCATCCCGAGGGGAGTCTGTGCCACCTTCTTCATCCGCTCCAACCGCGTGGGCGGCTTGACGATGGGGAGGAACGTGGCCTTGATTTGGCCCGACCCAAAAATGGCACTGCCCTTGTAGGTAACAACGGTGGTGAATGTCCCCGGAACGTGCGATACGATCGAGGCGGTATATGATTCACCTGACAGGAAGGAAGGTTGGTGAGCATGACAGGGACGGGAAAGTCGGGGGCATTCGCAGACGATCGCAGGACCAGGTCGCCTTGGCAACACCGAACCCAGAGAGAGCGGTCTGCCCTTCGGGAAGGGCACCACCCTCGAAATTGGGCAACTCCTCGGGGGTACACGGAAGCTATTGCGCAAGGCGGGGCAGACGATGAGTGACGAGGAACGACTGATGCCGACCTGGGTCCCGCGGGCATCCCGGGCGGTGATGTTCACGGCGACCATGTCATCCACGTATGCCTCGACAGGCCAAACCCCAAACGTTTGGGAGGGGTCGATGAGGCCTGGATGGCAACGATGGGCGGGCAACGGGAAGGAACGTGAGATAAGGGGGGGCGGGGGGGAGCAAAAACAAACCAGGGCCGACTTGGATCGTGTCGGTAAACCAATCGACGCACTGGATTCCCATCAGGACGCACGCCGACAGGGAATACTCGCCCATCTCCACGGGGGGGAGGTAGACCCCGATGTAGGTGTCTGTCGCACCCCCGGAGGATGAGGCATCACCGCTGGAAAGCCCGCCAGACCGTTGAGGCACTTCATCTCGAAGGGAATTTTGTCTTTCGAGGGCGCGAGAACTTTCACCCGCAGAAGAGTCGACAGATCCGCGTCGTTGCACTTGCGCCGCTCAAAATCAGGCGCATTGGTCTCGTCAACCGCATCGGCTAGAGACGCTTCCAGGACCAGAGTACGCTCCGTGGCGCGGGCAGGGTGAACGAAGTGTTGCGAGAATTTAGGAGAGAAGTGCGCTTTGGGAGGTGCGATGATCCGGGGGTGGGTGTCAGAGTGATGAAGATGACAGACGAAGTTCGTAAATACTAGAAACAGAACGGGAAATGGAGTCGAGATGTCTTCCTTTACTTTACTCCACAAACCTGTTGGCAAAACAGCCGCCACAGGGCATATTGGTCCCGACACAGCGAGCATAGCATGCGTTCCCGCATGATGTGCACCGGCCGCCATCGCAGGACCCGTACCTGCCGTATGTATTTCCGCACCTACATTGATATGAATACTGGATGGCCATGTACCGGTAGCCTTTGCAAAGTTGCTGGCACTGCGAGAATGTGTTTTCCTTCAGATCCACTCCAAAGACGGGCACATCTCGGTCGTCTTCATCTTTGTAGCAGCCTTTGTGAATTGGTTCGAGTTTTCCCCGTACGAGTGGAACCCAGACGACGAGAGCACACAAAACAAGGAGGAGGTGACAGCGCATTCCACCCAAAGGGTTGTATTGACTGGACCGACCGGTCAATCAAATTTTTCAAACGGCTTCCGGCAAGCCGGCGATTGTCGTCGAATGCACAGTTGTTTCGCAGAAGCAAGTTGCCCAACGAAAAGGTGATAGCTATTTGAGGAAGTGGGACTTCGGGACGAAGCCAGTTCGACAGCAGATCCTGCAAGAGTTCCTGCCCCTTGCCCCGGAGGAGCTCATCAAGTTGCTGGGTGCCTCGGCCGCGCCTTTTTTCTCTCGGTTTCTCGTCTTCTTCCAACAATCCACCTCCACCGGATTTGCCACTGAGCTCCAGGTCATCCCGCCTCCTTCTCTTCATCCGCTCATCTGACGTTGGCGGTAGATCAAAGTGATTTCTCTGTTTTTTAAGATTTCCTCCTCTTTTGTGGACTCTTTCCTGGAGTCGGGTGGGGTCTCCCAACTCGCCACCCTCATTCGATCGGAGACCATTCTTGAGGTCTGGTCACACCCCTCACCTCGGCACACGGGCTCATCCCCCGGGGTTAGGATGACAAAACCATGGCGATGAACTGCCTCTCGGATCTCTGCGGCGTTCAGCCGCGCGTCCGAAAGCTGTTTCTTTCATGTTGTGGTCTGTCCCCAGTCGACCTCACCCCCGGTCCATCTTACCACCTGCCCAGGTACCGCACCCATCGCGGAGGCCGCATGCCGATTTCAGTCGGCGGCTGCCATTGCGGGGTCATGCAGGCTGCTGGAGTGCTTCGCCCAGGTCAGACCATCATTCAACACTACCACCACCACCACCAGCAGCGACCAGAGACAGTCTTCTTTAATTTTGCAGAATCATCATCATCATCATCATCCAGTCATCATCCAGTCATCATCATCCAATCATCATCATCATCATCATCATCCGATCATCGAATCATCATCTTCCCCCGCGCCACGCCACGCAGGACGAGCCCAAGGCCGTACTACAGAACTTGGCCTTGATGATGTGTCGGTCATACTCCGATGGCAAGCGGGTCTCCCCCGGTTCAATCCCCGCCAGGGGGGCTGTGACCCTCATTCTGAAGTTTGGTTCACTTTCGTTCCCTTCGGTTCACTTTGTTCAGTTTGAGATTTGGTTCCCTTTGGTTCCCTTTGGTTCCCCTCGTGCTCCACTGCTGTGCCATCACGTGGACATCACCCCCAGGGGGGCCGTGACCTTCATTCTGAAATTTGGTTCACTTGCTTTGTTCCTCTGGGTGGACATCACCCCCAGGGAGGCCGTGACCTTCATTCTGAAATTTGGTTCACTTTGGTTCACTTTGTTCCTCTGGGTGGACACCACCCCCAGGGGGCC
>JAPMOS010000064.1:92500-97500 GCA_027972325.1 Paratrimastix pyriformis
GAGGGCGCGCGGGGGGCGGGAGGTGATGGGCTGATGGACGTGGCGGACCTGGGCCGGGTCATTGGTGATGACGTTGCCGAGGAGGCGTCACAGGTCAGCAGCATCACGTGATGTCATGCGATTCATGCGTGCGTACATTCATTTCCCTTGCAGCATCACCTGTCACCATCATCCGTCTTCTGCGTGTGTGTCCATTCATCACCACACAGCATCACCAGTCAACACCATCCGTTTTCTTTTTTTTTTCCCCTTCTTTTTCCTTGAGATCTTGGCATCCTGCCATGTCGAGATAAACACCAAAACTCGCGTTTGTCGGGATCTTTGTGTTGAACGAACCCCATAAAATAATCTGACCGCCAAACTTGTCAGATTTTTGTCATTTTGACCAAAAACCAGTGGATATCGAATAGATAACCCCACCCGTCCCGCCCACAAAACGTTCCACCACCCACCACACCCACCAACAGGCAAGCATGGACCTGAACCTGCTCGACGACTGCCTGCGCGTGCTCGCCAACCCGACCTTCAAGGAGGCCTCCATTGCAGCCGCGGTGGCGGTCAAGGCCTTCGTGCATCGCTTCCCGCACGCCATCGAGACGGTGGACGCGGTGCTGGGCAAGGATTTGGCGGCCCAGGTGCTGGTCCGTGACACCTGCTGTGCGCAGGATCCTCCAAGTGTGCAGCACACTGCGAAACAGATGCAATTTGGGAGAATGAGAATCAATAAAAGCCACCAATCCCGAACAGACCCCCAGGCATCGCCAAGTCTCTGTAGCCGGACCCGCTTCGGTGGTGGAACATTATTCGAGGAGCTTCCGCGGCCGGCAGGGTTTTCTTGGGCGAATGTCTTCGTCTGCATGTCTCGAGGGGATGTCATTTGTGTGTCTGTGTCGCCAGTGAGGCGGTGGAAGCGGGCGGTGCTGGGCAAAGATTTGGCGGCCCAGATGCTGGTCCGTTTCTCCTGGGTTTCTGTGGGTGTCATGACATTTGTTTTTGTTGTTGGATGTCATAGTTCGTTGCATGGTTGTTGTTCGATGCGTCGCCATTGAGACGGTGGATGCGGGCGGTGCTGGGCAAGGATGGCGGCCCAGATGCTGGTTTTTTGGACTTCTGCTGGGTGTGCATGCGGCTCTGTTGTTCTGTCTGTTCGTGGTGTGTCTGTCTGTCTCGATCATGGTTTTTTTTGTGTGTCTGTGTCGTGGTTTGGGGTGTCGTGGTGCGTGTATGTCTGCGGCTCCCTTGTTTGCCCAGATCGGGCCCCCCGGGGGTGACCATTCAGATCTTTTTTTCTGGTTGCGTTCTTGTTCGCGCCTTTTGACTTGCGTTTTGATCATGTCAAACAAATCATCCATCTCCACCACCGCCACCACCCCCAGAACCGCCCGGTCAAACAAATCATCCATCTCCACCACCGTCACCACACCTAGAACCGGCGGCCCCGGTCAAACAAATCATCCGTCTCCACCACCGCCACCACACCCAGAACCGGCCCCGGGTGACTATGGAGAGCTATCAAGCGGACCGCCTTCCACAGCTGCAGACCGACGTCATGCGGCGCCTGAAAGATCTCGATGGGGAGTCCCTCACAGCCCGCCTCAAGCTGGCTGGCATCGTGTCCACCGGGCCCCGTGGTCTGTTAAAATTCATCACGTTTTTATGAGAGGGGTGGGTGGGTGGAGGGGGGGGGGGGGGGGGGGGGGATTGGGGTTCTTCGAAGTCGGCCAGGCCACGTGCTTTTCCGTCGATCCTCAAATAAACCGAATCTAGTGGTTGGGTGTTCATCTGTTCCGTTTTTTCCCCGTCCAACACACCACCTCCCCCCCGAAAATAAATCTGCGATCCTGGTATAGGCCCGCCTCAAGTTTTCAGAGATCCGCCCGATGGATCAGTCACTTTGCTCCACACACTCACCCACACCTCACGATTGATCCTTGTTCGCACACAGGCCCCCCCAAGTTCAGAGACCCACCCCTCTTGCCCGATTGCTCAACGGACACCCCATGGATCCTTGTTTGCACACAGGCCCCCCACAAGTTCCATTCATCATGCACATCTCACCGCCCGCACGCCACAGACGCGGCGACCCTCTCGCTGATTGGCCTGCCATCATCATCATCATCATCATCATCATCATCATCATCATCATCATCATCATCATCATCATCATCATCATCAATCATCATCCAATCATCCAATCATCCAATCATCCAATCATCCAATCATCATCATCGTCATCGTCATCGTCATCGTCATCGTCATCGTCATCATCACCGCCCGCACGCCACAGACGCAGCGACCCTCTCGCTGATTGGCCTGCATGGAGGTGCCGAGGGCGGCACTGGGGCACCGGCGCCCACATATGGCTGTGGCTTCTTCCAGACCACGCGATTCGGCGGATCGGCGCTGTTTCGAAAGATCCAAGGTCCAGTCCCCGTTCCGTCGTCGTTGTCGTCGTCGTCATCATCATCCAGGCATCATCATCATCCAGACCACCTCGGAGGAGAGCGGCAGGCGGGCCGGGCAGGTGACGGCTGCGCGCAGAAATCACAGATGAGAAAAAAGGGAATCATCATCATCATCATCATCCCGCGTCATCGGCATCATCATCATCATCATCATCATCATCATCATCCCAATCATCATCATCAACCTCATCATCATCATCATCATCATCATCATCATCATCCAGTCGTCATCATCATCCAATCATCATCATCATCATCATCATCATCATCATCATCATCATCCAATCATCATCCGATCATCATCCGATCATCATCATCATCCGATCATCACCATCATCATCATCATCCAGGCATCATCATCATCCAGGCATCATCATCATCCAGGCATCCAGGCATCATCATCATCATCATCATCATCATCATCATCATCATCATCATCATCATCATCATCATCATCATCATCATCATCATCATCATCATCATCATCCAATCATCATCATCCAATCATCATCATCCAATCATCATCATCCAATCATCATCCCATCATCATTCAATCATCCAATCATCATCATCATCATCATCATCATCATCATCATCATCATCATCATCATCATCCCATCCGATCATCGTCATCATCCCATCCGATCATCGTCATCATCCTCAACCTTTCATACCTCCCCCCGGCCGCCTCAACGACCTCGCCCTACCCGCTGCCCTCCCCGCCCCGCAGCGCCCCCAGCACCTCCCCCCGTTCCTCCGCCCCCTCCCGCTCGCCCTCCCCTCCCTCCGTCCGCGCCGCCCGCCATCGGGCCCGGCCGGCCTCCCAGCCCCCGCCCAGCTGGCGATCATCATCACCGCCTGGTGGGGTCGGAGCCGCACAATCAACAGGCAGGCGACCGTCATCACGTGGGTCGTCAATCACGGCAGCCACACCGTCGCTGGAACAGACATCGACTGGGGGATGTGAACTGGTTGGGTATCGGCCGGCGGCCGGGGCGGAGGCGGGGATGCCGGGCGAGGAGGAGGAGGCCGAGGAGAAGGCAAAGCGGGCTGAGGGTCTGTCTGGTGAATGATGATGGATTGGATGATGATGATGATGATGATGATGATGATGATGATGATGATGACAAGTCAGGCGAGCTCGCTTCGTTACGCTTTCAATCTGGTGGCTATCTACCCGGGGAAGGGTTGACCTGGAGTCGACCGCGACCATCCTGCGGGGATATGGCAGGGTGGTCCGAACGACTGGTGAGGTCGCCGTCCTTCCCCGACCCATTTGAAATTTCGACCCCTTGGTGGCTATCCCCCCGGGGAAGGGTCGATCGGCGGGCAACCTCGACCACGGTTCGCTGGATTTATGGGTCCCCCCAGCGAACGGTGAGGTCGCCGGCCTTTGCCAACCACTCCGAAATTTCGACCTTGGTGGCTATCCCCCCGGGGAAGTGTTGCCCTGGAGTCGATCGCGACCACCCTGCGATGATAGGGCAAGGTGGCCCGAACGACTGCTGAGGTCGACATCCTTCCCCGACCCGTCTGAGCCTGTTTGAATTTTCGACCTTGGTGGCTATCCCCCCGGGGAAGGGTTGACCTGGGGGCCACCACGACCACGGTTTGGTGGATTTATGGATCCCTCCAGCGAACGGTAAGGTCGCCGACCCTCTCCGGTCATTTGAATTTTTTGGACTTTAATTTTGGTCCCATTTTTTTTTTCCTGCGTCTCCCATACTTTTTTGGGGGTGCCTCCCAAGTAGGGTATATCAGGGCCACCCCCCTTGGGGGACTTGTGAAGATGGGGTCGGAGGGGCCGAAGGGCCGAAAAGCCGAAATGCCGCAAGACACAGTAGGCTTAGTACTGGTAGGCTCTCATGCGCCTGTGGCGCCCAGGCTGCGTCCGGCCCCACCTTCAGGTGCGATCGTTGTCCGGACAACACTGTTGCGAAAATGTTGCGAAATCGGTGCGAAATCGGTGCGACACATGGTAGCGCTCTCTGGCCCCCTGCCCTTGAAGCTTAGCTTAGCCCACCACCGCCCGAACCCGCTTGGAGACCCGAAGCACAATGGCCCGCCCGGTCAAGGTTGGCGATCCCCCCCTGATGAATGCCCCTACCATCCCGGTCTTGCGACGGGTTCTCTCGGGTGCTGGTCCACGGTGACCGAGCCGCTCGGACAGCTGGCCGGACCCCACTCCAACAACACGGTGCGCTCTCCAGGATACCACTGTGGCCTGTGGACGTCCCCGCAGTGCTGCGGTAAGCCGGTCCCGAACACATAGGGTGTGATGACGGATGCACTCTCCCCCTGGCAAATGGCGTGTTGCCCCTAAGTTGGCAAAAGTCCGACGGCATGAGGACTCAAAATACCAACTGCCTTTGGGTCGGGTCGGTGCCGGGGGGAGAGCCCTGGGATTTTACAGATTTTTGGAAGGCCACCCTCAGTTCCTTCCCCGAAAAGTCGTCCCTGTTTTTCGGTATTTATATATGTAGAATGATGATGATGATTGGATGATGATGATGATGATGATGATGATGATGATGA
>JAPMOS010000064.1:102500-211983 GCA_027972325.1 Paratrimastix pyriformis
CATCATCATCATCATCATCATCATCATCATCATCATCCAATCATCATCATCATCATCATCATCATCATCATCATCATCATCATCATCATCATCATCATCATCATCATCATCATCATCATCCAGTCATCATCCAGTCATCATCCAGTCATCATCATCCAGTCATCATCCAATCATCATCCAATCATCATCATCATCCAATCATCATCATCATCATCATCATCATCATCATCATCATCATCATCATCATCATCATCATCATCATCATCATCATCATCCAGTCATCATCCAGTCATCATCATCCGGTCATCATCATCATCCGATCATCATCATCATCCAGTCATCATCCAGTCATCATCATCATCATCCAGCCATCATCATCATCATCATCATCATCATCATCATCATCATCATCATCATCATCATCATCATCATCATCATCATCATCATCATCATCATCATCATCATCATCATCATCATCATCATCATCATCATCATCATCATCATCATCATCATCATCATCATCATCATCATCATCATCATCATCATCCAATCATCCAATCATCATCGCATCGCCGCATCATCAGCATCATCAGCATCTTCATCATCATCATCATCCCCTTTCACAGTCGGCCGCTGCCCCCCCAGATGCCCAGCCCCCACAGCGACCCGGCCATCGCCACCCAGGTCTACATCTCCAGGGCTCGCTCCACCCTGCCCTGCCGCATGCCCCAATACCCCACGCCGGTCCGCCACCATCAATTTGTGACGACACAAGAACGGGGACCGCGATGAAGAGAAAAGGCCGCACCTTTTTTTTTTTTTTTAAAAAAAAAAAAATTTTTGACACGGGTGGGACCTCATGTTATAATCAAGCGCAATTACAATCGGGGAAAAAAGATTGGAAATTGGAAATGAGAAAAAACCCCAAACCCAACAACCAACACATACCCACACATACCCATCCCACCCCCTCAACCCACATCCCCAGCACCCGGGTCGGCGGGGCCCGGCTTCTCTCTGGCCACGGCAGCGGGCACCTCGCGCTTTGAACTGGCACGGGCGCGGGCTTGGGAGGAGACATGAGGGCAAGAGTTGACATCGGCATGGCGTCCACACGGTCCAGATCACCAACTGAGGGAGATTCGAGGTTCATAGCGGAAGTTTTCTGAGAAGATTTCCTGGCCTCGGGCGCAACAGAAGAGATCATGGGGGCGGACGCAACGGTAGTCTTTTTTTTTGACACGGGTGGGACCTCATGTTTGATCAAACGCACTCAGAGAAAAGGAGGAAATTGGATGGGGAAAAAAGAACATGAACGGAATCAGAATTTTTTTTTTTTTTTTTTGCTGTCCCATAACTTTTTCGTGTCGTCACTCAAATGACCTCTGGCGCGCAGGGCACCTTTGGTTTGTCTCAGTTCCTGGAAAATTATCCGCGTGACAGCTCTCATATCAGGTCCGCCAGGCGGTTCCATGCCAGGGCAGAGCCAAACCCAGGGCCGGGGCGGCCAAACTCGGGGGGACTCCGCTTTTCTTGGGGGTCTTTTCCACCCGCTGCCTCGAACCAAAATCCTCTCAGTCGTTGTGCCAACTCCGATGTTTTTTCGCCAGACCGCTTCGATTTCAAAAGTATACGCACGATCGGATCTGCATCACTGCATCCTCTTCTTCTTCGAGAAAAAAAACATCGTGATAAAATCGGCCTGAATCTTGTCCTCGAGAGGGACTGGGAGTGGTGGTGCGTTTGCATCGGCCTGAACACCCAAACACTTGGGTTCTTGTTTCTCGTCTCCCCCACCCCCGCCGCTCCGACCCCACCGCAGCAAGGAACCCAACTTGAAGTGCGGCGCCTCTTCGTCCCGGGGGTCGGCGGCGGGCCGCCCGTCCTGGTGAACCGGCGGCAGTTGCGTGCCGAGGCCAGGCGGGAGAAAGAGGTTTGTAACCCCCCGGGTTGGTTCCACTCGATCGACGCAAGCGCCATGAACTCCTGCCGTGATTGGAATTGATCAATTTTTTTTGTGGGTGTGAATGTGCCCTCGGACAGATTTTACGCCTCAAGGCCAACCCGCCCGGCTCGTTTACATTGACGGGGGTCGATGGTACTCTCCCACCCCACCAGCCGTTCGCCCTTCCCTATCCCAAGTAACGCCAAACGAAGGTGGAAAGACCAGCGAGATCCTCCGATCACAAGCATCATGAGAGATTTGGGTTGGGAAATGGAGTCGATTCCTTTTCCTCGCCCGCCGAAACCACCACCGGGTTGGAAGGACTGTCTTTGGCGAACAGCCTTTCATTTTTGTGGGGTTTCAATGAGCTTATTTCTGCTTCCGCTCGATGTCGCCACACACCTTGCCGAATTTTGTACTTTTCCGACACAAATTGCGCTCGCCGGGACATCGCGTTTCTTCCGGGATGCAGTCGCAAGCTGCCCCTTCGTTTCCGGGATTTTCACAGTGTCTCGAGCGCATAATAGCCGCTATTCGCAACTGTATATCAGGGAGCGGCAATTTCACGCAGAAGCACCGCCAGTCTTGCCCGAATTGCCCGCACGATGTCAATCGCTGATTCTCTCCACGAGAGGAGAGGACGAGCTGGAGTTCCCGACCTTCCTGCGGTGGTCGATATTAGAATCGGAGACTGAATTCGGACAACCTCTGATCGCAGTTCTGAAGGAGGTGCAACCCTACATCAGACATCTCGAGATGCGGGCGCCGGAACTGCTGCTGTCACCAAATCACGAGACGATTCTTTGCGATGCCTCTCTTTCTTCTTCGTTGGGACGGCTCGAACATCTCGAACATCTGGCGATGCCCTTCCGATGGATGTCCCCCGAATGGCCATCGATCTTTCTCAAGGCACAGCAGCTCACCATCTTGGATCTCCCGAATCAGGCTGTGGAGTTCAAGGAATTTCCAAGGTCTCAAGATCAACATTTCCACGCACACACACCCAATCTTTTCAACATCGAACCGGCATAATCGACCTCCCCTCCAGGCCGAGCGACCCGTTCGTCCGGCTGTTGGGGCGGCTCTCTGTGCTTCGACTGGGGCGGTTCGTGATCGCAAACGAGGGAGAGGGCCAGGTGGCTCCGCCCCCGGTGCCACTTTCCACATCCCTGGTCGAGCTGACCCTGGGCAGAGCCCTCGGTCCGTCCCGTCGGCATGACCCCTCCATCACTGCCTCCACCATCACATCCTCTTCCAATCGGCACCCAATCATCATCCAGTCATCATCCAGTCATCAGCAGCAGCAGCCATCAGCAGAGCATCATCCAATCATCATCATCATCATCCGATCATCATCATCATCATCATCATCATCATCATCATCATCATCATCATCATCATCATCATCATCATCATCATCATCATCATCATTCATCATCATCATCCAGTCATCATCATCATCATCCAGTCATCATCATCATCTCATCCTCCTCCTCCTCCACCTCATCCTCATCCTCATCCTCATCCCAAGCATCCATCATCCAGGCATCGTCATCGTCCCCTGCAATCCCCTCTCACTTCCCACCGTTCCCTGCTGCCTCGTCGCCACACCCAGGCGAGAACGAGGACAACAACACATACCCGGGCCACCCGCCCAGCCTGACCGGTACCAAGGTGGCCCACTGTGACCAGCCGGCATACTGGGCAGGTGTCTTCCCCTCCCTGGGGCGGCTGACGCTGGGCCGGTTGCCCGGGCAGGACCCGGCAGGAGGCCAGGTGACCAGCTTGCTGCGGCTGCTCTGGTGGGCCTGGGGAGAGGACACGGCGCTGCCCGGTCCGTAGATGGGATGATGATGATGACTGGATGATGATGATGACGATGACGATGATGATGATGATGATGATGATGATGACGACGACGACGACGACGACGACGACGACGACTGGATGATGATGATGACCGGGTGATGACCGGGTGATGACCATGCTGACTGGATGATGGGATGGTGGTGATGGTGATACTCTTGCCTGTTGTTTGTCACGTCTTCTTTTGCTTTCTGTGTTTTGGGGGGTGGATTTATGTGGACACCAAAAAATCATCTCCATCCCTTTCCCCCCTGCCCCCATCGCCCTTCTCGGGGGTCGTCCTCTCCATCCCCCCCCCCCCCCCCCCCCCCCCTCCCCAAACCAAAGGCCCCCCATCCCAGGAGCCCACCAACGGCACTCCGACCTTCCGCGATTGGATGTCCTTCTTCACGGCCACCGCCGCCGCCCGTGGCCACGCCAACCCGATGCTGACCTACCCTCTCCTCCGCCGGGCCGTCGTCCAGGGTTACACCCTGTCCCGGGCCCCACAGGGGTTCGCCCTGACTGCGGTCGACCTGCGAATCCTGCGCAGGATGGGCCAGGGCCCGTTTTTGGGGTTCAATGAGGAGTTTCTGGGGGCCCTGGGGCGCGCGGCCCCCTGTCTGGAGCGGCTTTCGATCACGCTGCGGGTGGTCCTGGAGGAGTGTACGCGGCGGAAGGTGGCCTCCTTGCAGCGCGCTGCCCAGGGGGCGGGTATCAACCCCCAGGGTGATGGTGATGATGATGGGAATGTGGATCTGACCGGGGTACCTGAGACCTTCCACCTGGATGTGTCGCGATACCCCCGGTTGACCCATCTTGGCCTGCAGCTCCTGTGCCGCCCGGCCGGGTCCACGACCCGTGGGATGCTGTTGGATTACACCCGGACGGCCCCAGCCTCCTGGGTTTCCGTGCGTCACCCAGGCCTCCGCGTCCTGCACGTGGCCTACCAGCGGGTGCGCACGGATGGCGGGTGGGGCGCCGATCAGGTGCCCATTGGGCCGCCCGCCGAGGAGGATCCGGCCGATGACCGCCTTCCCGAGCTGACGGGCTCAGTGTACAACGTCGAGTGGCTCGCGCCCCCGCCCCTGCTGGTGGAGGCGGACCAGCTGCGTGCCCTGCGGCTCAGCTACGGCATGGGCTGCCTGCCGAATGCCGCCTACCTGGCCGGCTGCCCCGTGCCCGGCCAGCGGCATCAGCACCCGCGTTTGGCCACCCTGGTCGTCGAGGAGGTCCGCCCGCTGCTCCGGCTCTTATCCCGGGCGGCCCACCCAAATTATTATGGGATGCGTCCCATATTTTTTCCAGGGACCGTTATCGCTCCTCTCCACTCTGAAAGGCGAGTCCCAGAAAACATTATGGGATGCGCAAAAAAAAAAAAAGCAAAATAATGCTCGAGAAACATTATGGGATGCATCCCATAATTTTTTCGTGGCCCACCTCAGTTGATCAACTGCTCCACTCTGCTCCCACACTCAGGGCGAGGCTTGGCAGGACTCCCCGTTTTCGCACCCGGCGAGCCGTCTGGTTCGCCTCGTGCCCGAGGCGCCCCGCCCCGAGGAGGTGCGCGCGGACCCCTGCCGTGCCCGGCTGATGACTTTGACCAAGTCTGCAGCATCGGGCACGACATTTTGTATGGATGGATGGAAACACAAAGGGGGGAGAAGAGAAGGTCGCTTCATGGCGTGCTAACCATTATTTCATCATTATTCCGTATTATATATTCTCTCAGCAGATATAATAATAGATATCCATGAGAATAAATTTTTTTTTTTTGGACTTCCCATAATTTTTCGATATGCCTCGATTTCATAAAGACCCCCACTCCCCGTTCCTCCGCAGCACGGGCCCGGGGGCCCGCTGGATGCCCGTGCTGGGCGGGTACTACCCCGCCCTGGAGCGGCTCCGGCTGGGGCTGCAGGAGGCCATGCAGGACATCGATTGCCGCATCGCCCTGCCCCGCCTCGAGTCCCTGCATCTCATGGCCCGGCCGTACCCGCCCACCCTGCCCGAGCCGTCTGTCTTGCGATGAAGTGTGCTGCGAGTCCGGTTTTTGCCCTGCGCGCGGGCGATCTTTTATGATCGGAGTGATGATCGGAGTGATGATCGGAGTGATGATCGGAGTGATGATCGGAGTGATGATCGGATGTGATCGGAGGAGGATGATCGGATGATGATGATCGGATGATGATGATGGGATGAGGGTGATCGGATGAATTCTCGAATTTCTGGTTCCTCTGCCACCACACTCAACATCCCAACCCCCACGCCCCCACACCCTGCTGTCCGATCGGTCGGTCCTTTTGCTCCATCCCCCCACACCCCACACCCACACCCCTCCCTCCAGCCCTCCGCCCAAGCACGAGCACGAGGCCACCCCGGCATCTGTCATCGAGGCGGTTCGGGAGATGTACGACTGCCTGCGCGGTCGTATCTCCATGCCTGGTCGGTCTCCTGTGCTCATTATCGTTGATGGGGGGTTGTGGTGGAGGTGGACACTGATTGTCTTCACCTCCGGGGTCAGATTCCCGTCAATCTGCGTGAATTCCGTTTTTGAGTTGATGTGGGCTGTTTTTTGGTGGAGGTGGACACTGATTGTCTGCACCCGCCATGTCGGATCACCGTCGTTATGCCATGTTCTTGTTGAAGCGGTCGTTTTGGGGCTGTGGTCGTGGGTGGTGGGTGGTGGGTGGTGGGTGGTGGGTGGTGGGGAGTGGGGAGTGGGTGGGCACAATCGTCTTCACCTGCAATGTCGGCCTCCGGGGGGTCTGATCTCCATCATGCGGCATTTTTGGGCGGTGCTGCTGCTGCTGCGCGATCGTCTTCACCTGCTCTCACGAATCTCTGTGTGGCTGCCAAACCCCGGAGGGGAAATGAAAAGGTTGTCACTCACCATATCTGCTTCACACCCCATCCGACCGACTGACTGTCCTCCAATGGGGGCAGGTTGCCGGTCGTATTCCCACCTGACGGACCTGCCCCCGTCCCGGCCTGACGGCAGCCCCTTGGGAAGCCGCCTGCAGCTCCGCTGCCCTGCGCTGGTCAGCTGCCAGGTGGCAACAGGCCCGACCAGCACCGCCGGCTACTGGAATCAGATGTGGGTGCCCCCGCAGGGGGCCCCGCTGGAGACGCCATTGGATTGGCTGCAGGTCTGGTTGGCGGTGGCTGGGTTGTTGTGGTTTTGTGGTTGGGGTTTATGACCCAGTCGGGCAAATGGGATGGCCAAATTCATGTGTTGTTTTGGCTGGTTTATGGGGGAAAATGGAAGAGCGGACCGTGATCAAAAAAATGTGTGGGGTGTTTCGAAAGGTGTGGTGGGCTTTCTGGTGTTTTACGGTGAAGTTTTGCACGAAAAAAGCTGGTTTCTTCTGCTTTTTCTTTCTCCCACTTTCGTTCTTCTTTTTTCTTCTCGGCCCAAGAAAGGACCGCTCAGCTCGAGTCCCCAGACTGGTCCTCGTGCACAAATGACAACGACAAAAAACATGACTTTTTTTCTCATTTCTCATTTCTCATTTCTTTTTCCACTTCTTCCGCCTTTTTTGACAACTTTCGTGCAACTCTGGTAAACGAGCCACCCATCACCTTTTTGGCTCGTTTCTTGTTGGACACACTGTACTGACGTTCCCTGGTTGTTCCTGTCCCCCACCCATGACCCAATCATCATGCGGCCATTCGTTACACCCATTCTCATTTCTCACCGCTCCACACACACACACACCCACACTCCCCACCACCACCAACAGATCCTGTGTCCCAACCCCGCCTGCCCCTCCTCCCACCACCGCCACCCGGGCCGCTTCCAACCCCCAGCTGCCTCCTCCGGCCCCCACCGCCACCACCAACTCGCCACACCACCGACTGCGGGCCCCTGCCCACACTGCGGCGCGCTGCCTCTGCCCCGGCTTCGCGACTGGTGTCTGACATGCCGCGTGGGACTTGTGGATACCCCCGGGGAATATGCCCTCCCCAACAGCCAGTCGGAGCATCTCGGGGGACACGAGGATGAGCTGGCGGGTGCGATGGCGATGGCGATTCGGGGGAAGTATGATCAGGATGAGATGGATGCCCCCCCGCTTGGTGGTGATGGTGGTGATTTGGATGTTGGCGCGACGGAAAGGTCTCGTGCGATGCCTCTTCATCATCATCATCATCATCATCATCATCATCATCATCATCATCATCATCATCATCATCATCATCATCATCCAATCATCATCATCATCATCATCATCATCATCATCATCATCATCCAATCATCATTCTACATATATAAATACCGAAAAACAGGGACTTTTCGGGGGAAGGAACTGAGGGTGGACTTCCAAAAATCTGTAAAATCCCAGGGCTCTCCCCCCGGCACCGACCCGACCCAAAGGCAGTTGGTATTTTTAGTCCTCATGCCGTCGGACTTTTGCCAACTTAGGGGCAACACGCCATTTGCCAGGGGGAGAGTGCAGCCGTCATCACACCCTATGTGTTCGGGACCGGCTTACCGCAGCACTGCGGGGACGTCCACAGGCCACAGTGGTATCCTGGAGAGCGCACCGTGTTGTTGGAGTGGGGTCCGGCCAGCTGTCCGAGCGGTCCAGGTCACCGTGGACCAGCACCCGAGAGAACCCGTCGCAAGGCCGGGATGGTAGGGGCATTCATCAGGGGGGGATCGCCAACCTTGACCGGGCGGGCCATTGTGCTTCGGGTCTCCAAGCGGGTTCGGGCGGCTGCGGGCTTGGCATCAAGGGCAGAGGCCAGAGAGCGCTACCATGTTTCGCACCGATTTCGCAACGATTTCGCAACATTTTCGCAACAGTGTTGTCCGGACAACGATCGCACCTGAAGGTGGGGCCGGACGCAGCCTGGGCGCCACAGGCGCATGAGAGCCTACCAGGTCTACTAAGCCTACTGTGTCTTGCGGCAGTTCGGCTTTTCGGCCCTTCGGCCCCTCCAATCCCATCTTCACAAGTCCCCCAAGGGGGGTGCCCCTGATATACCCTACTTGGGGGGCACCTCCAAAAAATTTTGGGACACGATCCAAAAATATTATGGGATCATGTCAAATTTCAAAATGGTCGGAGAAGGATGGCGACCTCACCAGTCGGTCGGGGGACCCCAACATATGTTTAGAAGCGGGGGTCGTGGTGGCCCCCAGGGCAACCCTTCCCCGGGGGGATAGCCACCAAGGTCGAAAATTCAAACAGGCTCAAACGGGTCGGGGAAGGATGGCGACCTCACCAGTCGTTCGGGCCACCTTGCCCTATCATCGCAGGGTGGTCGCGATCGACTCCAGGTCAACCCTTCCCCGGGGGGATAGCCACCAAGGTCAAAATTTCAAACAGGTCGGGGAAGCACGGCGACCTCACTGTTCGCTGGAGGGACCCATAAATCCAGCGAACCGTGGTCGGGACCGGCCGCCGATCAGCCCTTCCCCGGGGGGATAGCCACCAAGGTCAAAATTTCAAACAGGTCGGGGAAGGACGGCGACCTCACCAGTCGTTCCGGCCACCCTGCCATATCACCGCAGGGTGGTCGCGGTCGACTCCAGGTCAACCCTTCCTCGGGGAGATAGTCACCCGATTGAAAGCGTAACGAAGCGAGCTCACCTGACTTGTCATCATCATCATCATCATCATCATCATCATCATCATCATCCAATCATCATCATCCAGTCGGCATCCAGTCAATCATCCAATCATCATCCAATCATCCAATCATCATCCAATCATCCAATCATCATCCAATCATCATCATCATCCAATCATCATCATCCCATCCGACAGCCGTGCCGTGGCGGCGACGCAGCCGCAGCCGCCGCAACCCGAGGCCCCCGTGTGGGGGCAGCTGGCGCAGTGGGTGGTGCCCCATGTGGGGCCGGGGGACAGTGCCTGCCTCACCCGGCTGGAGATCCGCCTGCCGCCCGCCGCCGACCGGGTGCACCTGGTGGGGCTGCCCGCCCTGACCGCCATCACCATCACCGAGTTCCACCACGCCCGCCACTTCGAGTCCGTGTCGCCAACTACACACAGACACACACAGACACACAGCAATAAACACCAGACACCGAGTTCCACCACGCCCGCCACTTCGAGTCCGTGTCGCCAACACGCGCACACAAACAGGGACAGACATCAACACCAGACACAAACATCAACACCAGACACAAACATCAACACCAGACACACAAACATCAACACCAGACACAAACATCAACACCAGACACAAACATCAACACCAGACACAAACATCAACACCAGACACAAACATCAACACCAGACACAAACATCAACACCAGACACAAACATCAACACCAGACACAAACATCAACACCAGACACAAACATCAACACCAGACACAAACATCAACACCAGACACAAACATCAACACCAGACACAAACATCAACACCAGACACAAACATCAACACCAGACACAAACATCAACACCAGACACAAACATCAACACCAGACACAAACATCAACACCAGACACAAACATCAACACCAGACACAAACATCAACACCAGACACAAACATCAACACCAGACACAAACATCAACACCAGACACAAACATCAACACCAGACACAAACATCAACACCAGACACAAACATCAACACCAGACACACAAACATCAACACCAGACACAAACATCAACACCAGACACAAACATCAACACCAGACACAAACATCAACACCAGACACACAAACATCAACACCAGACACACAAACATCAACACCAGACACACAAACATCAACACCAGACACAAACATCAACACCAGACACACAAACATCAACACCAGACACACAAACATCAACACCAGACACACAAACATCAACACCAGACACAAACATCAACACCAGACACAAACATCAACACCAGACACAAACATCAACACCAGACACACAAACATCAACACCAGACACACAAACCACCAGACACACAAACATCAACACCAGACACACAAACATCAACACCAGACACCACGCCCGCCATGTCGAGTCCGTGTCATCAACCAGCACACAGACAGATACAGAGACACAAACATCAACACCAGACACCACGCCCGCCATGTCGAGTCCGTGTCATCAACCAGCACACAGACAGATACAGAGACACAAACATCAACACCAGACACCACCGCCCGGCCTTCGAGTCTGCGTCATCACCACACAGACAGACACAGACACAGAAAGTATGCCGACTGTCCTCGTCATCACCGAGTTCCACCACCCGGCACTTCGAGTCTGTGTCATCAACACACACACGCATTCAAGCAATAATGTTGTGCCTTCTCCCATCCGATCATCATCATCATCATCATCATCATCATCATTCATCCGATCATCATCCAGTCGTCCAATCGTCATCCGATTCAACAACAACAACAACATCATCATCCCCACTTCTCTGCTCGTAGGCTGGCCGAGTGTCCCCAGCTGACGTCTCTCGTGCTCCTCTCGTATCCACACGCGCCCGACAACAAACTGCCCAGGCCCGAGCCCACCACCCAACCCGCTTGCAGGTCTGCCAAAAGAAAAAACGCCCGCTGTGGGAGTTGAACCCACGACCACTAGATTAAGAGTCTACTAGCGCTCTGCCATTCTGAGCTAAGCGGGCCGCGATGGCATCTGCAGTTTCACCCCACCACCATTTTCGTCACCATTTTCATCCCAACAATCACCACAGATTGCCTCATCCATCCTTCGTCGTTCTCCCTGGCCAATGACGCCACCTTCCTTCAATCCACCGCCACATTCTCAAATACACCGCCACATTCTCATATCCACCGCCACATTCTCAAATCCACCACTACCGCCACCCCCAGTCGGCGCTACGGTACCGCCCGTGCCCGCCGCTACACCCTCCCGGACCCCGCCGCTGCCGAGTACCACCAGGAATGGCTGGACGAGCGGGCCAGGCGGGCCGAGTATCGGATGAGCATCGAGGGACTTTCAAAGGCCGAACGACGGAAGGCCCAGCGGTTTGAGCGGAGCGGACGGGAGAGCCGAGCCGCCGTGATTCGCGAGAAGTTCCCACGTCCGTGCTGCCTGCCCCAGCCTTGTCCAGCCTATTTTTTTTTTTTTTGGGGGGGGCGTCGGATCATCATCATATCATCATCATCATCATCATCATCATCATCATCATCATCATCATCATCATCATCATCATCATCATCATCATCATCATCATCATCATCATCATCATCATCATCATGCCTGTGGTCCGGTGTGGGGCGTGTGTGGTGTTGTTGTTCTGGCGGGGCGGGGCGGCAGCCTTCAGCTGGACGGACCCGGCGCCGCGCCTTGCGACCCTCCGCCTGGGCTCGCTGCCCGCCCTGCGACAGGCGATCCTCGACCTGGGGGCCACCTTCCGCCAGGGCATCCCGCCCCTGGGGCGGCCCCCCGTGGCCCTGCATTGGGGCTGGCAGCCCCCCCGGGCCGGTGGTTGCCCGGAGGCGGGCGGGGCGCCCCCTGTGGGCCTGTACCCCAACCTGGCCCTGCTGCACATCACCCGGGCCATCGTCCCGGCCGTCCTCGTGGCCCGCCAGCCGCCCCCAGCCCCCGCCGCAGCAGCCGCCGAGACGGGGGGTGCCGCTGCTGAGGGCGGGGCGGCGAGGGCCGTCTGCGTGGCGCCGGGGCTGCGCTGGCTGCGGCTGGTCAGCTGTGCCACGGACGCGCTGCGGGTGGAGGGCGGCCCCCAGCTGACCGAGTGCACCGCCTGGCTGGCCTCCGTCCACATGAGCCCAGTCCGTCTCGTGATTGTGATGGCGATGGTGGATGGATGGTTGGCTCATCACCACACGAGCGTCGTCGCTTGTTGCTGTGGTCGCTCAGGCTGCTGTTCGGCTGAGCGAGTGTCCGTTAGGGTGATGGGCGTCGGGGGTGATAATACAGCGCGTCGGTGGTCTAGTGGTAGAATATCACGTTGCCATCGTGGTGACCCGGGTTCAATTCCCGGCCGACGCATCTCTTTTTTCATCCTTTTGTTATTTCTTCAGGGGACCCAGGTCGTGATCACGGCCCCGGAACTCCGCAGCCTTCGACTTCTGCCCATCCCAACCGTCCGGCGCAACGACCAGGAGCATCACATTGGCCCCGTTCCGGTCCACTTTGCCCTGCACCGCGAACTGCCCTGCCGGCTGGACTGCCCGGCCCTGCGGCACCTCTCCATGGCGGATATCCCCCCACAGTTGTGGCTCTCCCCCGGGGTCATCGCCTCCTTCGTCGGCATCCCCAGCCCCGTGTCCACGGAGCCCGCCCAAGCCATGTGCAGTCTTCGCATTTTGCAGTTGGGTTGCCGGCATCCCCGCATGATTCCGGGCACCCGGGAGCTGACCCTGGACTGCGAGGGGCTGCCCTGCCTGGAGACCATCAAGGCCTGGGGGCCCCTGGCCCGGGTGCGGGTGCTGCGGGCACCCCGGGTGGAGGCCGTCTGGCTGGCCTGCTGGACGTGGCTCGAGGAGCTCCGCCTCGAGACGCCCGCACTCGGCCATCTGGCCCTGCACACAGTCCGTTTCGCAGATGAGATTCCCCGTCACCCGGTCTTGTACTCCGGGGGGCACCCGAAAAATGATGGGTCGGGGTCCCATTAGCTTTTCTTCGGGGGTCCCATAATATGTTTGCCTGCGTGCGGCCATCCATCCCGCAGACACCCGTCCGTTTCGGGTTTTCATTGAACGAATTGAATGACCGACCAATGATCAAACCAGAGCTCTTAACTCGGCGACCTCGGTACGCGTCTTCGACTTGTGGTCGGACCTGTTTTGTTGTTTTGTGGTGTGCTCATTTTCGGAGGGAGATTTCGAAGAAGCATCGTCATCGTCATCAATCGGTTGTTTCGCTTTTGACTCGAGAAAAAAGTTGGATCAGTTCGAAACGGGAGAGGGCCCAATGAAAACAATGAATTAACGGACTTTGAGCCGCGCGAAGTGTTTTTGACTCGAGGCACCCCGCCGCAAGTGCTGATTGGAGACACGAGGGTTCGCATTGTCCTGGACCGTTCAAGGTAAAATCCAGGCGAAATCATCTTGTACGTACGAATGAGGGCCCCCGAAAAATTATGGGTCGGCGTCTCAGAATTTATTCTTCTGGTGGCGTCGTCCCATTATTAAAAATTAATCAAAAAGCATGGATACCGTATATACATATCTCATAAAACCGCTTGCGATGCGTACCTTCCTTCCAGGCTCGCGGCCGCCACGCCACGACCCACGCCAGCTGCCAGGCCCGTGCCCGGCAAGGCTACCAGCCCGCCCAGTGGGCCCAGTCAGCGCCCGATGCCGATTCGGTGGCCGCCCGCTCGCCCAGCCCTCCGCCCCCGGCCGCCCCCCTGGTGGTGCAAGTGGAGGGGCGCCTGGAAGAGCTGATGCTGACGGGCACCCAGGCCATGCAGATCTTGGGGCTTGAGGCGCTGCCCGTGCATGACGCGCGAATGCGGGCCATCTGCCTCGGTCCGTACAGGCAGCAACACCACCGTATCAGCAGCATCAGCAGCATCAGCAGCATCATCATCCAACCATCATCATCATCATCATCATCATCATCCTCATCATCATCATCATCATCCTCATCACCTCATCATCATCATCATCATCATCATCATCATCATCATCATCATCATCATCATCATCATCATCCAGTCATCATCATCATCCAATCATCATCCAATCATCATCATCATCATCATCATCATCATCATCATCATCATCCAATCATCATCATCATCATCATCATCATCATCATCATCCAATCATCATCATCATCCCCTTTCCCCTTTCTCTGTCTGTCGGTTTCAGTCCCGGAGGCCCTCATAACCCCGGCCGACGAAGCTGCGATCGGCTACTACCGCCAGGCGACGCCCCACCTCGTCCGGCGGCGTCTCTTTGTCCTGCCGGCTAGACCCCAGCCCAGTGACGGTCCGTCCCTGCTCCTGCCTGTCTCGCCCCATGCCGCGTCATGTCCAATCATTACCGTCCAACCACCCATGCCGCCGCAGCACTATCAGACAATCAATCATACAAATCAATCCAATCTATTCTCCAAAGCATCATCATCATCATCATCATCATCATCATCATCATCATCATCATCATCATCATCATCATCATCATCATCATCATCATCATCATCATCATCATCATCATCATCATCATCATCATCATCATCATCATCATCATCATCATCATCATCATCATCATCATCATCCAATCATCCAATCATCCAATCATCCAATCATCATGCACCCTCCAGTCATCCAATCGTCCAATCATCCAAGCGTCATCATCACCACCACCACCACCACCACCACCATCACCATCATCATCATCATCACCATCATCCGTTTTCTTCCTCCTCCCCTCGCCATCCTTTCCCCGCAGGCACCGACAACCCGGTTGTCTACCGGCACATGGATGGGCACCACAGCAAGGAGGGCGAGCACGCCTGCCGCATGCCGCCCCCGTTCGCCTTCCCGGGGGAGGAATGGTCGGGCGGGGAGACCGACCCCCACCACCTGACAGCCGTCGACCCGGAGGACAACGAGTTGTGCGAGGACGACAGCGAGCGCGCCGAGGACGCGCGTGTGGGTGACTTCCCGCTTGGTCGGCCCAGGCGCGCTTCGCGTCGGGTTTGTAGGCCCCCACGGTGCCGAAAAATTATGGGACCCATCCCATTAATTTTTTTTTGTTGCGACCCATAATTTTTTTGTTCGCCCCACGCCCTCATATATTTCCTCTGCTTCCCAGTCGGCATCGCAGCGCGACTCGGCGAGCCTCAAGCGCCCCCTGGGCCGCCTTCCGCTGTACATCCGGCCTGACCAGGCCCCGCCCTGCGCGCCCCTGGTGGATGTGTGTATCACCCCGGGGATGCTGGGCCAGGCCCGCATCCTGGAGATCCCCCTGCACCCCGTGGCCCGCAACTGGGTCCAGAGAATCCAGCCCCAGGTCTGAAGGGCACGGTGGCATCATCCAATCATCACCTCATCATCCGATCTAATCATCATCATCCAATCATCATCATCATCACCACCACACCCACCCACCACCACAGATGTCCAACGCGCTGATGGGCCGGCTGGACCTGACCCTGACGCCCCACCTTCGCTGCCTCGTCCTGCCCGCCGCCGCCGACCTGATCCTGCGCCGGTCCCCCGACATGCCCCCGCTGTTCTCCGTCAAGGACATCACCCCGGCCGCGTCCATGCCCCCCCCGGCACCCCGCGTTGGTTATGTCCCCCCACCGCCGCCCCTGGCGGACGATGGTGAGCCCGCAGAGCTGCGGGTGGTGGTGTGGTGTCCGGAGGTGATGCCTCGGGCTGGGCTGCGAGACGATACCTGGTGCGATCTTTTCGTGCGGGTCTGCCCATCTGCACCCCACGTATGGACAACAAAAAAACCAGACGGCATTTTTATCAGACAGCAAGCTCCCTCAGCCATATTGGGGGGCGAGTTTTCAATGCCCCCCTCCAAAGAAGGTACCAAGGGCGGGTCCCAAATGTCCTGCAACAACTCGCACACAATATTTGCTACATATGGAATAACAGAACGAGACATTGATCAGACATCAACCCGCCCTCAACCATGCTGGGAGTGAGTTTATAATGCCCCCAAAAAATATACCAAGGGCGGAGACCGAAAACGAAAGTCCAGCAGGGCGGCTGCCGACGAGCCGCACCCCTGACACAAGGCACCCCCACCCACCCACCCACTGGGGCTCCGCTCGCCGCGGCTGCCCCGGCCGAGGAGGGCCCAACACGAGGTCATTAGGCCCAGAGCCCCCATCGGAACGTGTAACGCGCGATGCGAAGGCGGGAGTAATGTTTCTCTTCGTCCTCGCAAATACACAGCATGTCCCTCTGCCGCCGCACTCTTTTTTTCCCATCCAAGCATCACCAATCACCATCCAATCACCACCATCGTCCAATCGTCCAATCATCCTCATCAGCCAATCGTCCAATCATCCAATCATCCAATCATCCAATCATCCAATCATCATCCAATCATCATCCAATCATCATCCAATCATCATCATCACCACCATCATCACCATCATCACCACCACCATCATCCAACCATCATCATCACCATCATCATCATCATCATCATCCAATCATCATCATCATCCAGTCATCATCCAGTCATCATCATCATCATCATCATCATCATCATCATCATCATCATCCAGTCATCATCATCATCATCATCTTCATCATCATCATCATCATCATCATCATCATCATCATCATCCAGTCATCATCATCATCCAGTCATCATCATCATCCAGTCATCATCATCATCCAGTCATCATCATCATCCAGTCATCATCGTCATCGTCATCATCATCATCAGCATCATCATCATCAGCATCCAGTCATCATCATCATCATCCAGTCATCATCCAATCATCATCATCATCATCCAATCATCGTCACCAACATATCAACATCCAGTGATCACCATCCAATCATCATCATCATCATCATCACCACCACCATAACCACAACCAACCAGCATGGTCATTTTCCAGCTCTTAATTCGTCTTTGTCATCATGCCCCTACCGCTTCCCCATTCCCCCGCCCTCTCACTGCAGGCCTACCAAGCGCCACCCAGCACCTACCAGCACTCGGGCCTCGCCCACCGGTCCCCCTTCGACCCGCCCCTGCGCGGCCCACCCGCTCTCGACCACACTGCAATCTCCATCCTCATGCAAGCCCTCTGCTCGCCCCAACCCGCGCTCCCCGACCTGCCGCGCCTGGCCTGTGCCATCGGCCCGTTCGACGTGATCCATGAGCTGCCCGCCCGACATGATTTGGCAGGGTGGCGCGATGGGGTCCCGCGGCGTGGGCGGGGTGGACGACTGAGGGGCTATCCCCGCCGGGTGAACCCGGATGCGGCCCCACGGCCCCTGCTGGCACGGAGTTGGGGATGGTTTGGGGTGGAGCCGACCTGGCCCAGTGCCGAGATGGGCCTGCAGATGGAGGAGAGTGCGCCCTTGGAGGAGGACGATGAGTGATGTTGATGTTGATGTTGTTGTTGATGATGTTGATGTTGTTGATGTTGTTGATGTTGATGGTCGATATGATGATGATGATGATGTTGTTGTTGTTGTTGTTGTTGTTGTTGTCGATATGATGATGATGATGATGATGATGTCGATATGATGATGATGTTGTTGTTGTCGATATGATGATGATGATGATGATGATCTTTGTTCGAGATTTTTGAAAAGTGCGCGTCCTTTGAGCGCCCCCCGCCTGACCCCTTCCGTCTTCAGGCTTGGGAAGGTGAGGTGATTGGGGGTCGGGGAATGGGAGTCAAAAACCCGAATTCTTCTCGACTATGGGTGAGCCTCCTACGAGCCTGCACGAATACGAGACTGGTTGCGGGGGTGACGATGCCGCACGGCACTCCTGCTTGGCTCCTTCCTTCCCCTTCGCGATCCGACCTCGTGCGCGATCACCGCGGATTGGAGATCCGCGTGTGGGCAATCCCTCCACAGGCTGCACCACAATCCCTCCACAAGCTGCCCTCCACAAGCTGCCCCCTACAAGCTGCGCCACAGTCCCTCCTGCCCACACACGCGGAGGAACGCTTGTGGGAAGGATGATGGGAGTGGGAAGGGGCAGGATCGAGGCGATGTCAAATCGTGTCCGCCCAAACCAAGCGGCTTGGGGGCGGAATGAGAGACAGACAGACACACAGGTTGGCGTGGACTTTGCGAGGACCAGACGGGGGAGAATCGTTGGCAGTCAACCTTCGTCGTGCGTGGCACGGGCCGAATGCCCCATGTCCAACCCAGTCCCTGCCCCCCCCCCTCCCTTCCTCCCTTCCCTTCCTCCTCTTCCCTCCCTTCCTCCTCCCCTTCCTCCTCCCTCCCCCCTCCCTCCTCCTCTTCCCCCTCCTCCCCCCTCCTCCCTTCCCTTCTTCCCTCCCTCCGCCTCCCGCACCCAGATGACAGAATTCTGTCAACCGCAAAACGCTCATATTGCAAAACGCCCCACCTCCACCCCTGCGGGAGGAGGAGGAGGCGGCAGCTGCATCATCGGACGGAGCAGGAGAAATAGCGTGTCCCATGGTCGGGGATGGAAAATACGAATGTGTGGCTGGCGGGGGGGGGGGGGGGGGGATATCGACAGAGACGGGGACCAGAGAACGGGGGGAGAAGAGGGGGACGGGGAGGGGGTTGCACAAGGCGATGCTCAGTAGGGGAAACAAAAAAAAAAACGGTCCGGTCGAAGAGAGAGAATCATCAACAATGAAAAATCACCATCAGCACAGAGGGGGTGGCAGGGGGTGGTGGGGGCAAGATCACAGCCAACCACACAAAACCGCAACAGGGGGCCACGGGGCGGAGGGAGGGGGAGGTGGGATGGGACTGTGTGACGTGGGACAACGCAGGCAGGGACCAGAGAAGGATGAAGACCGCCTGGCGTTTCGTCGGGCGGGCGAGTGGGGCGCCGCGTGCCACACGCGGGTTCGAATCCCGCCCGTCGCAGAATTTTCTCGTCCAATTTTTTTTCTTTTCCCCAATCGATCCCACCATCACCTGCTGAAGTCGTTGAACCTGCGGACGCACGCGATGAGGGGCGTGTGGAATGGCAGAGCCAGCAGAGTGACGTAGAGGGGCACGAAGATGGCCAGGTGACTGCCGGCTGCCCCGAGGAGCTCGGGGCCGGCCGAGAGGACCAGGATGAGCAGGACTTGGAAGGACAGGCAGGGGCCCGTGATCAGGATGTGCTGCACGGAGCAGACGCGGCAGCCTGGGGAGGGGGGGAGGGAGGGGGGGACGTGAGAATGTGGACCTGACTGCTGCTGCTGTTGCGGGTGATGATGGGGATGGGGATGGATGATGATGGTGATGGTTGAATGATGTTGATCACTGGGTGCTGCTGCTGCTGATGATGATGATGATGATGACGACGACGACGATGATGGTGGCTGGATGATGATGATGGTTGGATGGTTGGATGGTTGGATGATTGGGTGATGATGATTGGATGATGATTGGACGATGACGATGATCACTGGATGCTGCTGCTGCTGCTGCTGATTGATGGTCTTCCAGACCTCGATCGCCCCGCACGGCCATGGCGATTCCGCCCAGGGTGATCAGCCCCACCCAGAGCAGATCCGCGGCCCACAGGGGCGCCGCCAGGGCCCACCAGACAGGTCCCAGGATACTGGCGCTGCTGGGGGCCAGATACCCGTCGCACTGCAGCGCGGCCAGCAGGGCGAAGAGGGTGGCCGCCCCGACCAGGGCGTAGCACATCGGGTTGACGGGGAGGAAGGTCAGGGTGGGAAGGGGCCACTGGGCCAGGAAGCAGAGGGCCAGGGCGCCCGCGGCGAGGAGGGGCGAGACGGCAACGAGGGTGCCGGGGATCAGGGTGCCCGAGGTGGTCGGGCTGGGGAGGCTCCCCGGGGTGAGGCCCGGCACGGCTGGATGGGGCCACGCGTGCCGCCAGGGTGTGGGATGGGGGGGTGAGGGGGTGGGGAGCGAAGTGGTATGAAGGCGGGATCTTGAACGCAGGTGCGCGTATGGCATGAACACGGGCATGTTGTGGGTGGTTGTGGGTGGTTGTGGTGTGTGGCGGCGGGGGATGGCGGACGGACGGGTGAGCCTGAGGGCGACCGTGATCGAGCCGGCGAGGCAGCAGAGGCAGAGCAGAGCCCCCAGCACGACCGGTATGATGAACGGCTTGCCCTGAAAAGGTGTGTGGTGTGTGTGTGTGTGTGTGTGGGGTGGTGGACGCGAGGTGGGGTTGGGATGGGGGATACCCACTCGTTGCCGGGGGTGGGGTAGTATCCACTCACTCCGCACGGCCAGGCGTCGACCTTGGGCTCACGGCGCGTGTACGGCACCAGCCTCGCCAGGGCCACCAGCACCACCACCAGCAGCCAGCCGAACAGCAGGTACAGCGGGGCGAACACCGCCAGGGGGGGGATACCCACGCCGGCAACCATCAGGTGCAGCAGGATGGTGAAGGCCAGGAAGAGGGCGAAGTAGAGGAGGAGGAAGGGCCACGAGGTCAGGAAGCCCGTCTGTGGCGGGGGGAGCGACCACGGTGGGGTTGAGACAAAAATGCAATGAGATTGGTTGCAGGGGGGTGACGAAGAGGCCCCGGAGTGACTGAGTCCCAGCAGCGACCCAGACCAATGAGATCTTGAGCGGCCGCGGTCGGCTGCGCTCGGCCCGGGAGAACATGGCATGTTGCTCTGACCAGGGGTGAAACAGATTGAGTTGCCCACCATCTGAGTGCGCTTTGAGTGCAGACCATTGGCGAGTTTCAAATAAAATTTCTTCCATGTCATGGAAGGCTTTTTCTGATCGATGGCCGATCGGGGTTGATATTGGAGGAAGAGCTCTTTCCAGAGCTTGTCGCCGGAGGCGATGTGGTAAATCCGCTTGGAGAGTTTCGAACAACGATACAAATTGGAGGGGGCCAGATAGGAAAAGATGTGTTCGATCACGTCATCCGGGAGCCCGTCAAAGAACGGGAAGGAGCAGGGTGTGGAAGGTGGGAGGGAGGTGGCGCTGTTTGGGGGAGAGACTGCGATTTTTACAGGGAGCACGGGCGCAAGGGAGACGACGCTGTCGGTGGCCTCCGACGCAGGAGAGATGGGGGTGGAGGAAGGAGGAGGTGGAGGTCGGGGGTCAACATCGCTGCCACTCGATACGCACACACGGGGCTCGTCTATTGGCGACGTGGCGGTTTCTTCTCTCGTTCCCATCACGCCGCAAGGGCCCGCGAGGGGAGAACAGAGATGGCAGGAAATGCCGCGGTCCACCAGACTCGATCGACGCCAGCTTTCTGTTTTGGTCCTCTCGCCGGTCAGGACCAAGCTATCCACAACTCAGATGAAGGAGAGATCACGAATTCGGTTTTTTCCTCCGAATCATCGAATCGGAATTGCCTCTCCGGCCCCCGATCGCCTTTACTTCGGCTTGACATCTGGGCTGCTTGACGTCTCGCTTGGTGGTTTGGGAACCCCAATCGGCGAGGCAATCGGGATGACCCAATCGGAATCTTCATCCTTGTCTTCCATCGCTCCGTCTCCTTCCGTTGAGCTTGGTGGTACGTCGTCAATTTGGTCGGAGGTTGCCGGAGTGGCGGGAGTGGGCTTCTCGTCCAGACCTAAGAAAGCCAGAAAAATGGCGAGGTCGAGAGACACGGTCGGAATTCAGCCCATCACAACAAGAATGCCAGACCGGGTGTGTTGTGCTCTTTCGCCTCTTGGATCAGGGTCGCCACCTCGTCGCCGGTACGGGCGGGCTCCCCTGGGTCCGTTTCCAGATTCGGAGGCTGAACGCCCAGCGAGGTGGCCAATCCGGCCAGTTCCATCTCGCGAGCGGCCCGGGTCTGGTTTTCCTCGCGAGCCATGGCCAGTTGCTCCTGGAGTCTGCGCATGGCGGCCTTAGCATCGCGTTCACGGAAGGCTTGCATGGCCTGCTCGAGTCCATCCAAGCACCGGGTGACTTCGACCTGAAGCGGTGGTGGAACGTATTTGTGGTGCGACGAAAACGGAGGGTCACAACAAACCTTTTTCTGGCTCCAGTGACCGGAGAGCGAGCACAACTCGTCACTCAGGTGACGCTTGAGGGAGCGCAGGTGGGTCGTGAGGGCGGTCAGGGTGCGCACCTGGTCGCCGAGAGAGTCCCGCTCTTGCCTCAGAATCGTCATAGCCTGCCATACAGCGGTGAGGGTGTGTGACAACCAGAAACAACTGACCTGGTCGTCGGCCTCGTGCTGCGTGCGAGCGAAGTCTTGAAGTGTCCGGTATCGCTGCTGATCGCGATCGTGCAGTCCCTGTGAGACGCGTAACGCGGACTCGAGGGCATGCACTTGCTCGCCCAAACGCGCGATCTCGCGCTCATGGGATCGGGCGCGCTGTGCGGGGGTCGGCGGAACGGATGGTGGAGGGGGCGGAGTGACAGTGGCTGCGGCTACAGCTGTGGCCGTGGCCGGAGCAGAGAGAAGGGCGGCATTGCTCGCCGAAGGAGGAAGTGCGGCTGGCATTGGGGTCGACTGAAGGAGGAAGATCATGAGATCAATGGAGAAGTCAGGGCAAACCTCTGCAGAGGCAGCTGCAGAGTGGGAGCCGGGCGTCGAGACAAGAAGCCACCTGAAATGCGGCATTCCTCCCAAATCTACATGGTAGAAATGGGAACCTGGAAGGAAGAACAAAAGCAGACTGAGTTCGCGGGTATGGAGCACATCCAAGTGGGCCGGTTCGACTCCGCAGAGTCTGAGTCCTTGTACTGCGTAGCGCGCTGGGGGCTGGAGCTCCGGGAAGCCAGCGCCCACAAACTGTGACCACGAAAAGGTCGCCGGATCGAGGGCCCAGATGCCAGCGGCACTACAGCCAGATGAGCAGGGACCCATGCATCCAGAAACGGACAGGTTGACAGACGGCGAGACTGGGCCATAGGGCTGGAGGGTGGCCCCTCCGATGCAGAGGATTCGAGCTCCACAGAGAGACAAAGTGTGCTGATGTACGCATGGCCCGGGTTCTTTCCAAACCCACCGCCAGATGTTGAGGGAAGCAGGGTTTGCTGGATCTAGAACAGAAAGAAAAGCGTTTTTGGAAAGCGCCAAGGAGAGCAGACCCAAGTCAGTTACCCACACGGCAGTGCTGCAATTGGAAGTGGGATCGTTCGGCTGGACACCACCGTAACAGAGGAGCATCGGGTGGTGTCGGGGGGTCATCGACGCAATATGTTCCGGGGGGACGAGAACGCAGGCGTACCCCTGCCTGAAAGAGGGTGGCTTCTCGTCGTGGGTTCTTGGCATGTATCGGAACGGGGCCAGGTGAACGACAGTGAGGTATCCCATGGGCGGATTCTCTGTAATATGGGAAGCGAAAGAGATATATCTCGATGATTGCCGAGGAGCAGACGTTTCAGAAGGGCCATCATCGTGCCCCGGTTAAACGAATACAACACAATGTATTCGCCGCTCGAGGTGGCGTGCGTAAAGAGAGGAGTCGTTGGCGGGACGTTTTCGGCGAGGGCAGGGGAGGGACCAATGGCGAGCGGAGGACCACTCACCCACGCAGAGAGTGAGGAAGCCAATGAACCTACCGCAACAATGGAAGAAACCGTGTATGGTCCGAGAGGAACGAGCTGGACAGACAAAAAGAGTATGTGACTCGTCGCCACTCTTTTACGGTCGGCACGTGGAACACGAATAGATAGTCGCCATGAATGACACAGAGGGGGTGCTGTATGTCCACTTTTCCTGATGGTTTGGCACGAGTCCAAGCTGCCGCGAAGGGATTGACCGAACGAAAGAAATAGAGCCCAGTGAATGGATGGGGAACAGCGAGGAGAATATTGCGCCAACTGAGGAGTGTTACATCACGAAACTCGAAATTTGATGCCGAGGGCGCTGGGGCAGGGACAGGACATTCCACGTATTGCATTGTTAAAAGAAGAAGGCCCGCAAAAATCTCGGCTCCTTTTTTCCGTTTTCTTTTCTGTTTCGCAAACAGAAACTTCGCAAATGACAGGTCATAGATTCCTGCAAGGTGGCAGACGCCAGAGGTTTGGGAATCTGTGTTTGCATGCAAACATGAGCGCTCGAACGCTCGTTGCGTGCTCGTGCCAAAGACTCTTTCCCTTGTCCTACTTATATCTATGCAACACATGTAATAAACTCGTTTGTCCCAAATGTTGCGCCGAGGAGATCTCAAGTTATTTTTGTCCATCCTGTTTTGAAGTGCTCCCTGCGAAGCAGGCCCAACGTTATTCGCACCGGTCTGCAACTTGGCTTATATACTTTGTATGGACGATCTGTTTCTCGCTGGTCAGATGTTCCCGGTGTGCCATCTGCCCTCTGTGCGGATCGAACCTTCTGGCAAGCCGGGCGACCGCTGACTCCACCCACGCTGCGATCGCACCAGCGCCCACTTTTATTTGGGCTTGTCCCACATGCGAATGGACTTCCGAACATCTCAACATCACCTCCACCCGGCCGAACGGCCTGGCGGGTCTGCCTTACCCCGGGTCACACGCACATTTTTTTCGTCGTCATGGTAGAACAACTATTGGAGATGGAGGTTGGTCCGGCGACGGAACGCGTGCAAGAGATCACCCGGGCCATGGCGGCTCATATGCAAGAGGTGCAGCGAGAGTACGAACTCGAGCGAGTCTGACTTACCCCGGGGTACCGTGCCCAAATCCTTTTTTTAATCATAGCAACACCGGCGATACCACATGGGCGGACCGCACAGCCACTTCACCATGGATCAGATGGTTGCCCAACTCAGTCAAAAATCCGATCGCCCCGCCATGCACCCCGTCCATACCACCCTCCCCCTGGCTCTGTCCACCACCACCACCACCTCCGCCACCACCACCTCAACGATCGATGGTGAGGATATCCCCCAGCCGACATCCACCCCGCCACCACCCCCCGGAGGTGATGACACGGATATGCTCGGGGAGGATATGACCTCGGCATGGGACAGCGGGGTCGACGGCACGGGACCCCAGGCGACGACCCTGGCCCAGCGCTTTGGGAAGTCGGTGAACCAGGCCAGGAGCCCCAAGTCTGTCTTCCTGCTGACACACACAGGAAGACACACAGACATACACACAGACATACACACTGACATACACACTGACATACACAGACACAGACAGACACAGACAGACACACAGACATAGACAGCGCTTTGGGAAGTCGCTGAACCAGGTCAGAAACCCCCAAGTCCGCTGCTCTGTTGGTCCAGACAACGATTCCAAGAGTAAGAGGAAGATCCCCGCAAGCAGGGCATCGTCCACGAGGGGATCCTCAAATAGTGCCCACCCGGCCACAGACACGCGCACAGATCATATAGGGGTACCCATCAGAGAGACATGCTGTGTATTTGCTAGCCATCACCTCATCACGCCGACCAAATATCGGCACGTTCCTGCACCCGCCCCGCCTCGCCCCACCCCGCTACCTCGGCCCCAGGGATCTGCTGCCCCAACTTGTTCAGCTCCACCCCCGGCTGGCGCTCCGGTGCGCCGCCTGCCAGCGGGCGATCGTCACCCCGGACCCGAAGCCCCTTGGCACCCGCGGGTTCTACTTGAGCGCCATGTCTGTGGCTGCTCATCATCATCGTTGTCGTCGTCATCATCATCACCGTTATCATCATCACCACCATCACCATCACCATCGACAACAACAACAACATCATCATCATCCAATCATCCAATCATCATCATCCAATCATCATCATCCAATCATCATCATCCAATCATCATCATCCAATCATCATCATCCAGTCATCATCCAGTCATCATCCAGTCATCATCATCATCATCATCATCATCATCATCATCATCATCATCATCATCATCATCATCATCATCATCATCATCCAGTCATCATCATCATCATCATCATCATCATCATCATCATCATCATCATCAACGTCAACGTCAACAACAACATCATCATCATCATCATCATCATCATCCAATCATCATCGCCCCTCAGGCCTCTCGGATGGGGGAATCCCTGCCCATTCGGAAGCGGCAGAGGGTGGTGGGTAATGATGACTCCAGAGAGGGAATTCCTTTCTCATACCACCGCACGCATCTTTCGTACAGGGCGACCCTCCCCTCGTTCCATGTCAGTCGGGTGACCCCCAGCCCCGCGGCGGCCACCCCCTCTCCCGATGATGCGGCTCCCTCCCCGGCCAGCCCGACCCTCCGGATCACCCTCGAGCTGCGGCTGCAGAACGCATTGCGAATCCCCATGCAGGTCACCCTGCAGCCCCCGTGCAGCAGCAACCAACTCTCGGTCTGTACAAAAACTGACGCGTGGTGGCAAATAAAGGGGGGAAAAAAGGTTTCGAGCTCGGAGGGATTCGAACCCTCAATCTCCTGATCCGGAGTCAGGCGCCTTATCCATTGGGCCACGAACCCGCTTATAGAAAATGACGTACCACCGCACATACACACCTATTCAAAGACCTCTTTCTATCATCCCGCCCCTGCCCCATAGCTGCCCCCTTCCTCGGCCCTGTTTTCTCTCGATGCCTCCGTCCTGCCTGCCGAGCCGCGCCGGCCATCAAGCCCTGCGGCTCCCACCCCGGGGACAGGAGACGTCGCCTCCCCGGACCTGGTCCCCACCCTGCGCCTGGAGCTGCCGGCCTGCGAGGACTACGAGGGCGCGCCCACAACAGCGCCGCCCGTCATGGCGTCCGGAGGACTGGCCGTGCTGAGGCGTGAATCGGGCGATGTCTACCTTGTGGACGTGCCCCTGGTGATCGAGCCCAAGTGGATCTCCCAGGGGGACCAGCCACGCGTGGTGCAGGTCCCTGGGCCGAGCCTCCTCCTCCACGTCTCATACTCTCCTCTCCCGAATTAGTTTGCCCTGAGTGCCGAGTTTCAATGGACCCCGCAGGCTCAGCCAGCAGGAAAACCCCAAACCGAGACGGTGGCCCCGGCACTTCGGACCCTCTGTGTCCCTTTGGTCGTGGAAATCCCGGTGCAATTTTCTGCCAACCCAATTCAACAATCATCCATGTGATTCAGTTTGCTTCTTCTAAAACGCAATCGAGTGTATCGACTTCCCTCGGAAATCGAGCCATCCTTGAGCGTCAGTGATCCGAACACGAATTTTTCATGCGGCCTCTCACCAATTTTGTTTCTATGGCAAACAAATGCAGCGGATGGAAAGGAGGAACAAAATTAAAAACTCTCGCTCGTCGGTGTTTCAATCCTACTGGAGAGCCTGCCAAAGACGCCGATTGCCACACGTCAGGCAGATAGCCTGATCGACCTCGGGGAATCGAGCTAGCGTTCAAAGAAGGACTCGAGGAGATTATGAGCGTTCAGTCGCCACCGACGACGCCGTTAGATCCTAACGATCCTCACTTGGCTGAAAAACGAGCCAAGAAGGAGGCGAAGAAACAGCGGCTCGCTCAGCTCACCTCTATGCTTGCGACACTGGAAAACATCGCCGGTGCCACGAACGGGGCTGGGCAGCCGACATCTCCACCCGCAGCAGCCATGTACACAAACAGTGCTCCCTCTCCGCTTGCGCCTCCACTTCCTCCGCCCCAACTCCAGCCACCGCCAATCTCCACCCCTCTCCAGTCTCCCCACCCGAAGGTTGGTCGGAATTCTTGTTGTCGGAAAGATATTGACTCGCTTTTTCTTGTAAATCGCTCGCCGTTTCTTTGCCCTGTTGCTTTATCTGATTGTCATGATCTGCATGCCACTTCCGGCATTTTGATCGGCTCCGATCTCTCGCGTTTTCAGCGAGCGACACAACCCGCTTCCTATTCGCAGGAAGACGAGGATGACTATGATGATGGCGACGATGATTCTGTCAATCCCCAGTCGGCCGCCGCGAAGGTTTGTGCACAACACCCTCCCGTTTGCCACCACAACCAAATTCTTTTCTTTTTTATCAATGGTGCTCTTTTCCGGACGTAAAATGACCCACCATTGGTTCGAGCACATCTCATGGCGGGTGGTTTTCGGGTTCTTGCGTGCTGCTCCGCTCGCGCTTTTAGAGCCGTCGGATGAAACGGTCTCGCAGGGGTGAGTCACCCACCACCACCCGAGCGACCCCGCCCAGGAAGGGGGGGAAGCGAGACAAGGATATTCCCGACGAGCTCTACGAGCCGCTCCGGTCTGCCTGACCCCCGGGTGATCACCACATTGTGCTGACTGATCGCCCTCCCGTTCAGCTCGGCCTTACGGGCCATCCGGGCCACGATGAAGACCAAGAACGCGTGGCCCTTCAACGAGCCCGTGGACCCCGTCAAGCTCAACATCCCTGACTACTTCACCATCGTCAAGCGCCCCATGGATTTCTCCACCATCGAGGTTCGCGTCCTCATCCCCTCGGCAGGAACTCTCTGCCCCCTTTTCCTCCAAAACTCACCCGCAGGAACTGAGAATCGCACTCACCCCCTGCTCCACACTCACTCACCCCCCCTCCCCCCCTCCTCCGCTCCCCAGCGCAAGATCCTGCAGCGTCAGTACGCCAGCATCGCCGAGGTCAAGGCCGACGTCAAGCTGGTGTGGGACAACTGCCACCTGTACAACAAGGCCGGCACGGACGTGTGCGTCATGGCGCGCGAGATCGAGAAGGTCGCCGAGCGCAACTTGGCCAAGGTCGCTCCTCCCCTGCGCCCCCCTCCCTCCCCCCCCCCCCCCCCCCGATCCCATCCTCCAGGGGTACGTTCGTCAGTCCATTTTGCCTCAGAGGGTGGCGTTTCGCCTGCTCATCGTTCGTCCCTCCCTCCTCCCCCGTTCCTGTGTGGGGCTCTGCTGCCTTACTGGCCGACCTTGTGACGGCTTCTCCTCTTGGCAGATCCCGCAGGGGATCATGGACCTCGTGATTCCGGTCTCTGGCCGGCCCTACGTGCCGCCGCCTCTTCCTCCCCCGTCGCCGTGCCCGCCCCGCTCCCTGGCGACCCCCGCCCAGACCAGGCCGCCCCGTCCGCAAGACCCCTCAAAGACCAAGGGCAAGAAGGGCAGGAAGCGCTGCTGGTCTGGCCATCCTGGTGGCTGGCTGGTTGGCTGGGTGTGCGTGTGGGGGATGGTGGGGGGAGGAGGGGCACATCAGATTTTCCCGCCCTGGGCCGCCCCGTTGGTGATCGTGGTGGTGGTTCGACTCGACCGGGGAGGGAGACTTCCGTTTGGGGCAGAGGCTTGGGGGTTGTTGGCGAGGCACGACTCTCATCACGCGGAAGACATTTGACGTGAAAGACACATGGGGATGGGGAGGAGGGGGCAGAAGGAGGGAGGGGGAGAGAGGGGGGCGTGGACACCCGGCCGTGAGTCGGCTTCTGATCTTCTTCGCTCCTTCCTTTGTGCGCGTGTCTGTGCATGTGTGTGGTGGGGGGGGGTGGGGGGGGTCCGCAGGTCGTGAGTCGTCGCCTTCCCCGTCGCCCCGCCAGCGCCCCTCACGCGCCTCGGCCAAGAAGGCCGCAGCCGCCATGAGCGGCGAGGCCCAGTCGGAACTGGAGGAGACCTCGTCCTCCGGGGAGGAGGTCCGCACCGGGCCAATGGAGACACACGGGGTGATATCGACACGGGGATGTGATGATGGGGGCAGGGTGTGGGGGCGGATGGTTGGGACCGCTCTTCCACCACCACATCACCCACAAGAACAACAACATCAAGAACCCATATTTCTCGCTCGTCCCTAATCCCACCCCCTCCTCCTCCTCCTCCTCCTCCTCCTCCTCCTCCTCCTCCTCCTCCTCCTCCTCCTGCCCCCAGCGTACCGTTGCCACCCTTGCGCCCGAGGTTTCCCTTCCCCAGATCGTGCCCACGACCCCGATCGCCCCCGGCGCCCTCGCCCACCTACGACGTGATCACCCAGCAGGTGGAGAGCATGGTCAACCAGAAGGTGCGCGAGATCCTCGCAAAGCCGGGCACCCTGCCCATGGTGCCCGCCAAGGAGCCCAAGCGGCGCGTCGAGTCTGTGGGGCTGCCGCCCTGTGGGTGGGTGGGTGGGTGGGTGGGTGGGTCGTGTCTGGGGGGTGGGGGTGGGGGTGGGGGGTGGGTGGGAGGGCGGGGTCTCTGCAACATTCCCCCGTTTTTGTCCTTCTCACCCTCACACCTCCCCACCCAACCCCCACCCACCCACCCCCTAGTGAGTTCCACCCGGGGACACGGCCCCGATGTCGTACGAGGAGAAGAAGCAGCTCTCGACCAACATCAACAAGCTGCCCGAGTCCCGGCTGGGCAAGGTGCTCGATATCATCAAGGCTCACATGCCCCCATCCTCGGTCCGCACCCCCTGACACAACCACCACCACCACCACCACCACCACCACCACCACCATCATCATCATCATCTCGGTCCGTCTCACCTCCCAAACGCAATTCACCGCCCACGTTCACCTTCACCTTCACCTTCACCACAGCATCAAGGCTCCCATGCCCTATCATCGGCCCGCCACCCAACCCCAACCACCCAAGCATCCACCGTCACCACTCCCATCAGCAGCATCACCATCACCATCGGCATCGTCACCAGCATGACCACCATCATCCGATCATCCGATCCTCGTCATCGTCACAGTCCATCCGTGCCTTGGCTCCCCCTTCCCCTTCCCCCCGTTTGCGGTGTGTCTCATTGTCTCTCTGCCTGCGCCGCCTGTCTGCGCAGACGGATGACGGGGACGAGTTCGAGGTGGACATCGACAGCCTCGATGCCCCCACGCTCCACCAGCTGGCCCGGTACGTCAACCAGTGCATCGCACGCAAGAAGAAGGCCCGCCCCGGCTCCATCCCGACCAACATCCCCTCCTCACTCCCCATCCAGCCATCCAGCCATCCATCCTCCGGGGGGGGGGGGGGGGTCAGCAGGACCTGTGCGTGCTCCGCTTCACCGCCTTCTTCGTTCCCCTTCCTCCTCCCGTCCTGCCCGCCATCGTGTTGGGCCCGTCCGTCCACTCCATCCGCAGCCCAAGAAGCGGCCCCTGACGGCCCAGGAGCGGCTTGCCCAGGTGGCGGCCACCCAGGCCGACAACCAGCAGAAGATCCAGGGCATGGAAGCAGCCCTGCACGTCCGTCCCCGCCCCCACCCCCATCACTTCATCCCACCCATCATCATCATCCCACCCATCATCATCATCTCACCATCATCTCACCATCATCATCATCCCACCCCCATCATCATCCCACCTCACCCATCCCATCATCACCTCATCATCTCACCCATCACCTCATCATCTCGTCTTGTCCCGCCCACCACCTCACCCCATATCACCCCCATCACCCATCACCCCATCACCCATATCACCCCATCACCCATCACCCCATCACCCCATCACCCATCACCCATATCACCCCATCACCCATCACCCCCACCCTCTTTCCTCTCCGATTCCTTCCCGCTTTTTCTCATCATCCACCACCCCCCCTCACCCCCCCTGCTCAGCAAATGGGGACCCCCACCGGCGCGGCGGCCAAGTTCCGCCAGGGTGGGCCCCCCGTCGCGCCGACTCCCCCAGGCCATGGCGGGCCCGGGGCAGGAGGCGAGGCAAGCAGCTCCTCAGACAGCTCCGATTCGGACTCCGACTCGGCCTCGGACAGCAACCAGCAGCGGACCACTGTCCAGAATCCCCCCCAAGCCCCTACGGTCCGGTTGGGCTGCCGTGTGTGCCTGTGGGCTTGTTTTGCCTGTGGGACCACTGCCTGCCTGCCTGCCTGCCTGCCTGCCTGCCTGCCTGCCTGTCTGCCTGTTGGCAGGCAGGTTGGCTGCTTCCCCTCATGACACTCATCTCATTGCTGCTGTTGCCGGTTGGTGGGCTTGGGGTGCTTGGGGTGGCCAGGGAGTACCGCCGTATCCCCAGCAGCGCCCCCCCGTTCCGGGGACGCCGGTGGGGGGCATGTACCCGATGGCCCCCGCGGCCATGGCGGTGCTCCCGGGCCAGTCCCCCATGCAGGTCCGTCCGGCACCTTGCCTTTGCGATTCTGCGCTCTCTGGCTGGATGTGATGGCTGGCTGGCTGGCTGGCTGGCTGGCTCTGGCTGTCGCGATCTCCTGTGCTGCCCGGCTGGCTGGTCGACTCTCTGTCCTGTGTGCTCAACTCCCCCCACCTTCCGTCTTCCCCCCCTCCCGCCTGGCAGGCTCCCCTGCAGCCGATGGCGATGCTGCCGATGGGGGGAATGTCCCCCATGGGGCTCCCCGTCATGGCCGCGCCCCCAAACTGGGCGCCTCATCCCATGATGTCGCCGCTCCCCCCGCAATTGGCACCCATGACCAGGCCCATGACGTCCGTCCCCACTGCCATCACACAAGCCCTTATACACCCATCATGGCATACACGGCAAAATTGGCACCATGACCAGGCCCATGACGTCCATCCCCGCCAGCTATCACAGCACGGCAAAATTGGCACCCATGACCAGACCCATGACGTCCATCACGGGGGTTTCCTCATCACGATCGCCAGAGAAGCCATCATGACATTTGCAACAGCCATCATCACTACAGCCATCATCACAACAGCCATCATCACAACAGCCATCATCACTACAGCCATCATCACAACAGCCATCATCACAACAGCCATCATCACTACAGCCATCATCACTACAGCCATCATCACAACAGCCATCATCACTACAGCCATCATCACAACAGCCATCATCACAACAGCCATCATCACAACAGCCATCATCACTACAGCCATCATCACTACAGCCATCATCACAACAGCCATCATCACTACAGCCATCATCACTACAGCCATCATCACAACAGCCATCATCACTACAGCCATCATCACAACAGCCATCATCACTACAGCCATCATCACTACAGCCATCATCACAACAGCCATCATCACACCAGCCATCATCACTACAGCCATCATCACAACAGCCGTCATCACTACAGCCATCATCACTACAGCCATCATCACTACAGCCATCATCACTACAGCCATCATCACTACAGCCGTCATCACTACAGCCATCATCACAACAGCCATCATCACTACAGCCATCATCACTACAGCCATCATCACTACAGCCATCATCACAACAGCCATCATCACAACAGCCATCATCACTACAGCCGTCATCACTACAGCCATCATCACTACAGCCATCATCACTACAGCCATCATCACTACAGCCATCATCACAACAGCCATCATCACTACAGCCATCATCACAACAGCCATCATCACAACAGCCATCATCACTACAGCCATCATCACAACAGCCATCATCACAACAGCCATCATCACAACAGCCATCATCACTACAGCCATCATCACAACAGCCATCATCACTACAGCCATCATCACTACAGCCATCATCACTACAGCCATCATCACAACAGCCATCATCACAACAGCCATCATCACTACAGCCGTCATCACTACAGCCATCATCACAACAGCCATCATCACTACAGCCATCATCACTACAGCCGTCATCACTACAGCCATCATCACTACAGCCATCATCACTACAGCCATCATCACAACAGCCATCATCACTACAGCCATCATCACTACAGCCATCATCACTACAGCCGTCATCACTACAGCCATCATCACAACAGCCATCATCACAACAGCCATCATCACAACAGCCATCATCACTACAGCCATCATCACTACAGCCATCATCACAACAGCCGTCATCACTACAGCCATCATCACTACAGCCATCATCACTACAGCCATCATCACAACAGCCATCATCACTACAGCCATCATCACAACAGCCATCATCACAACAGCCATCATCACTACAGCCATCATCACAACAGCCATCATCACTACAGCCATCATCACAACAGCCGTCATCACTACAGCCATCATCACAACAGCCATCATCACAACAGCCATCATCACTACAGCCGTCATCACTACAGCCATCATCACTACAGCCATCATCACAACAGCCATCATCACTACAGCCATCATCACTACAGCCATCATCACTACAGCCGTCATCACTACAGCCATCATCACAACAGCCATCATCACAACAGCCATCATCACTACAGCCATCATCACAACAGCCATCATCACTACAGCCATCATCACAACAGCCATCATCACAACAGCCATCATCACTACAGCCATCATCACAACAGCCATCATCACAACAGCCGTCATCACAACAGCCATCATCACAACAGCCATCATCACAACAGCCATCATCACTACAGCCGTCATCACTACAGCCATCATCACTACAGCCATCATCACAACAGCCATCATCACAACAGCCGTCATCACTACAGCCATCATCACAACAGCCATCATCACTACAGCCATCATCACAACAGCCATCATCACAACAGCCGTCATCACTACAGCCATCATCACTACAGCCATCATCACAACAGCCGTCATCACAACAGCCGTCATCACAACAGCCGTCATCACTACAGCCATCATCACTACAGCCATCATCACTACAGCCATCATCACAACAGCCATCATCACTACAGCCATCATCACAACAGCCATCATCACAACAGCCATCATCACTACAGCCATCATCACTACAGCCATCATCACAACAGCCATCATCACAACAGCCATCATCACTACAGCCGTCATCACTACAGCCATCATCACTACAGCCATCATCACAACAGCCATCATCACAACAGCCATCATCACTACAGCCGTCATCACAACAGCCATCATCACAACAGCCATCATCACTACAGCCATCATCACAACAGCCATCATCACTACAGCCATCATCACAACAGCCATCATCACAACAGCCATCATCACTGCAATATCATCACACAGCCATCATCACAACAGCCATCATCACTACAGCCATCATCACAACAGCCATCATCACAACAGCCATCATCACAACAGCCGTCATCACTACAGCCATCATCACTACAGCCATCATCACTACAGCCATCATCACTACAGCCGTCATCACTACAGCCATCATCACAACAGCCATCATCACAACAGCCATCATCATCACTACAGCCATCATCAACAGCCATCATCACACAGCCATCATCTGCCATCACAACAGCCATCATCACTACAGCCATCATCACAACAGCCATCATCACAACAGCCATCATCACTACAGCCATCACTACAGCCATCATCACAGCCGTATCACAACAGCCATCATCACTACAGCCGTCATCACTACAGCCATCATCACAACAGCCATCATCACTACAGCCATCATCACTACAGCCGTCATCACTACAGCCATCATCACTACAGCCATCATCACTACAGCCATCATCACTACAGCCGTCATCACTACAGCCATCATCACCAATGCATCATCACAGCCAATACATCATCACTACAGCCGTCATCACTACAGCCATCATCACTGACCATCATCACTACAGCCATCATCAGGCAGCCATCATCACTACAGCCATCATCACAACAGCCGTCATCACTACAGCCATCATCTACAGCCATCATCACTGGCCATCATCACTACAGCCGTCATCACTACAGCCATCATCCACAACAGCCATCATCACTACAGCCATCATCACAACAGCCATCATCACTACAGCCATCATCACAACAGCCATCATCACAACAGCCATCATCACTACAGCCATCATCACAACAGCCATCATCACAACAGCCATCATCACTACAGCCATCATCACTACAGCCATCATCACAACAGCCATCATCACAACAGCCATCATCACCAGCCGTCATCACTACAGCCATCATCACAGCAGCCATCATCACTACAGCCATCATCACTACAGCCGTCATCACTACAGCCATCATCACTACAGCCATCATCACTACAGCCATCATCACTACAGCCGTCATCACTACAGCCATCATCACAGCCATCATCACAACAGCCATCATCACTACAGCCGTCATCACTACAGCCATCATCACTACAGCCATCATCACTACAGCCATCATCACAACAGCCGTCATCACTACAGCCATCATCTAACAGCCATCATCACTACAGCCATCATCACTACAGCCATCATCACAACAGCCATCATCACTACAGCCATCATCACTACAGCCATCATCACTGGCCATCATCACAGCCATCATCACAACAGCCGTCATCACTACAGCCATCATCACTACAGCCATCATCACTACAGCCATCATCACTACAGCCATCATCACAATACATCATCAGCAGCCGTCATCACTACAGCCATCATCACAACAGCCATCATCACAACAGCCATCATCACAGCAGCCATCATCACAACAGCCATCATCACTGTCATCATCCAGCTGCAGTCATCATCAACAGCCATCATCACTACAGCCATCATCACAGCCATCATCACTACAGCCATCATCACAGCCATCATCACTACAGCCGTCATCACTACAGCCATCATCACAACAGCCATCATCACAACAGCCATCATCACTACAGCCATCATCACAGCTTATCACATCATCACAACAGCCATCATCACAGCCATCATCACAAATCATCATCAGCCACAGATCATCACTGGCCATCATCAGCCATCATCACAACAGCCATCATCACAGCCATCATCACAGCCATCATCACAACAGCCATCATCACTACAGCCATCATCACACAGCAGCCATCATCACTACAGCCATCATCACTACAGCCATCATCACAACAGCCATCATCACTACAGCCATCATCACTACAGCCATCACAACAGCCGTCATCACTACAGCCATCATCACTACAGCCATCATCACAACAGCCATCATCACAACAGCCATCATCACACCAGCCATCATCACACCAGCCACCCATGAGTTACGCATCGCAAACCCATGACGTCCGTCTCATCCCCCTCAGCCATCATCATCATCACACGCACTCATCATGTCATTCAGTCATCCTCATCCATCATCATCATCATCATCATCATCATCATCATTCTTGCTTCACACATCATCATCATCATCATCATCCAGTCATCGTCGTCGTCGTCATCATCATCTTTTCCTCCTGTCACCCCCCCCCCCCCCCCCCCATCAGGTAACCGCGGCTGGCCTCCCCGCGCCCGGGCCCAAGACCCCCCGTCTCCGGCTGAAGGTTTCCGACCATCCACCACCCCCAATGTGCATACCGTCCCTCCTCCTCCTCCTCCTCCGCCCCCACCACCACCACCACCACCACCATCATCATCATCCGCCCCTGCCGTCCCGTCCTCGGCCCCCGGCGAGCCGGAACTGGAACTTGAACTGGATATGGACGACGGCCTCCTGGATTTCGACGAGGGTCCCAGTTTGCTCGGCGTGGCCCTCGCTGCTGCCCCCGCCCGCCCCGTCCCCGCCCCGCGTCTCATTCCCTCGCCACAGCAGCCCCGCAGCCCGCCTGGGCCGCCGCCCCGCCACCCGCCGGCTCGGCCCTGGCGCTTCTCCAAGAACCCGACTCACCGCTATCCTCATCCCCCTCGTCATCCTCGTCCTCCGATTTCCTGTCCTCGCCGCGCCGCGCTGCTCCTGCCCCCGTCCCCGCCCCTGCCCCCGCCCCGTCTGTTCCCGCCGCCCGCTCGCCCACCAAACCTCGCCGGCCCCGAACATCGAAAAGCAGCAGCAGCAGCAGCAGCAGCAGCAGCAGCAGCAGCAGCAGCAGCAGCAGCACCCCGCCGCACCCTCGCCACCCCGAGGCGCCCGACCCACGACCCCGTCCAGCAAACCCGGTGGCCCTCCCGCCGCCGCCGCCGCCCCCACAACCACCACCACCACCGCCCGCCCGGCCTCCCCGCCCCTCAGCCCAAGCGCGCGCCCACCCCACCGCCCTCCGCCCCCGAGAAGAAGCCGCCCGCTCGTGCCGCCCGCCAGACCGCACCCGGTCGCCACCACGGCCAGAAAGGCCCCGCCCACCCGGTGGCCCTGCCGCCCCCGCCGCCCGCCCCGTATAAGCTGGCCTGCGTACGGCCGAGCCCCGAAGAGGTCCGCCCGCGTCTCATCATCAGCATCCAATCAGCATCCAATCAGCATCCAATCAGCATCCAGATCATCATCATCATTCAGCAGCAGCAGCAGCATCAGCAGCATCATCCAATCATCATCATCCAATCATCATCATCCAATCATCATTCATCATCATCACCATCATCATCCAATCATCATCATCATCATTAGCATCATCCAATCATCATCATCCAATCAATCATCAGCATCCAATCATCATCATCCAATCATCATCATCCAATCATCATCATCAATCATCATCATCCAATCATCACCATCATCACCATCATCACCATCATCACCATCATCACCATCATCACCATCATCACCATCAGCATCATCATCAGCATCACCATCACCATCACCATCACCATCACCATCAATCACACAGACGCGGACCCGCTTTCTCCCCCTGCTTTCCTCATCCTCCCTCCCCTCCGCCCTCCCCTCCGCCCTCCCTCCCCCTCCCCCCCCCCCCCCCCCCCCCGGACAGCTCACCCGGCCGCTGTCCAACGCCTCCCAGTGGCGCCGCCTCGGCCGGTCCACGACCCCGCTGCCCCGGCCCACCGTCGCCCCCGCCCCGCCCCGGCCCGGGCAAGACAAGACCAGCACCAGCACCAGCAGCGGACGGCCGGACCCCCTCTGGGTGCAATGCGTCGACCGGCTCCGTGACATGCGCGCCCAGCGGGCCGCCCTGCAGCGGCTGATCCAGAAAGTGCGCACGGCCACCCCCGGGCACCTCTTCCCCACCTCGCCGCCCCTGCTCGCTGCTGCTGCTGCTGCTGCTGCCCCCGCCGCCGCCGCCGCCGCCGCCCCGCTTGACGCGCCAATCTCGCCGCAGCAACAAAAGCCTCGTTCCGTCCCGACCCCTGCTGCCGCCATCCCCCCGGCCGCCGCCCCGCCCGAGGCAGAGGCAGAGGCAGAGGCAGAGGCAGAGGCAGAGGCAGACGAGGGCATGGATCGGCTGATGGAACAACTCGACCGAAACCCGGCCGCCCGCGCCGCGGCCCAGTTCCCCGTTCGGCTGTCATCGCCGCCCGTTGGGCCCCCGCCGCACGCCCCTGTCCTTCCCGCCCCCGTCCCCCCGCCGCCCGCTCCGGCCCTGCCCGCGGCGCCCCCCGTCCAGCAAACCGGCGGGCCGACCAGCGCCGAGGATGAAGAACTTGAACAGCTCATGTACCAGTTCGACCGCAACCCGGCCAGCCTGCCGCCGCCCGTCACGGTCCCCGTGCCCCCATCACCCCCGCCCCCCGCGGGTGGTGGCGGCGGCAGTGGGGCGGACTTTGATGCGGATGATCTGTTCAGTGAGCTTAACCAGGCACCGCCCGCCACCCAGCCGACCCTGGCCCCCGCCGCCGCCATGGCGATCATGGCCGCCGTGGGCCCCCCTGCGCCCCCGCCCCCGCCCCCGCCCCCGCCAGCACCACTGCAAGCAGGGACACCGCCTGGCCACAACCGGCCACAGCATCTGCTCCACGAGCAGCAGCCCAGTGGTGGCAGTGGGTGGACAGCGTTTGACGGGCGCAGGTGCAGTCCGATGCCATCGGCATCATCGGCATCTGCATCAAGACCCGCACCGATCCCGCTGGGCCCCCCGGCCCGGCCGCCGGCGACCATCGAGGTGGAGGATGGCGAGCTGGCCGAGTGATCTGCTCAAGCTGCAGAAGCAGCAGCAGCCATTTTCACACACCCCGAATTGTTGGGAACACCCACCCCCACACACCCTGCCGCCCCTCATGCGGAGAGCACCGGGGTGGGGACAGAACTCCGCGATCTGCACCCAACCCCTCGAGGGAACCCCCCCTGACAGCACACGTCAAAAAAAACCACTTTGCTTCCTCGTACGTGCCACCTACCTCCTTGTCGGTCTCCTTCTTCTCTCGTGGTGCTTTTTTTTGTTTTTTTTTGCATGCTTTGTTCAATCAGCAGCAGCAGCATTATTCGATGTCGTCGTCGGAGTCGGCGGGGTGGGGGAAGGTCTGTGATGTGCTCGAGGACTCACACAACTCCTCCTGAAGAAGAAAAAAAAAAAGGGGGCCGAAACACGAGACATAGCCTTTGAGCTGTGCGGATCAAGTCAAACTGAATCGCCTCTCCAACAAGGAGGAACCCGTTCAAGCTCCAGGGCAAATTCCGGAGAATAACGAGAGGGTTCGGTGGAGCGGCAGAGGAAGGTGGGGTTGCGCGGTGTGGGGTGTGGTATCAGCAGCAGCAGCAGCCAGCAGCAGCAGCCAGCAGCAGCTGCACGGGCACGGTATCTGCGTCCCTCCCCCGCTCTCCCCCCGCCACCAGCCACCCCGCCCGCCCCATGTCCGCAGTTGTGGCTCACCACGCGGGAGTGCTGGGCGCTGAGGAGGAGCGCGCCATCACCCAGCGGGAGGACCGGATCAACGAGGCGTGAGAGGAGGAGGGGGAGGGCGCTTCATGACGATGATGACGATGATCAGTCGCTAACAAGGGGGGACACAGACAATTTTTTTTTGGGAGGCGTGGGTTGTTGAATTGAAATTGATAAGGCCCCTCCTGATCCCCGACACAACCAACCACTGGGGAGGCGCTTGCCCACCCTTGGAAGAACAACGGAAGCACCCCTCTCAGATAAAATTGTTGGCTGCCAAAGCCCGTCGGCGAGGGGCAGGGTGTACGGGAGAAAAAGCTGCTCGATGCAGGGATCGAACCTGCGACCGTTGCCTTATTAGAGCAACGCTCTACCGACTGAGCTAATCGAGCTGTGGATTTTCTGGTGGTTGTTGCATGCACTCACACCCGGTCTTGCACTCTGGCAACTGCTGCGGAAGCAGAAAAACCAGTACAAAAACGAGGGCATCTATCCTCGCCCCTCCAACTCCTCCATCCTCCTCATCAACTCCCCATCACGATCCTCCTCCGAGCAACACCTATCACCAGTCATCTTATCTCCTCCGGTCCTGTCTCCTCCTCCTCCCCCTCCGTCCCCCCTCCGTCCCCCCTCCGTCCCCCTCCCCCCCCCCCCCCCCCTCCGTCCCCCCGGCGGAGTCGACGGGCGCAAAGACATCCCCCCTGGAGTATTTTCCTCCCGACAGAAGAACCATCTTTACTTGCTCTTGCCGCCATCACCTGGACATGATGTTGGGTCTCGAGAGAACATGTTGGGTCGATCTGGGCTTGCGAGGGGGGCGGGAGATGGTCTGGATCGCCACTTTACTGCCTTCATCACCACCCCTCCGGAGGTGGGGCCTCCGCATCGCCCTCACCATCGCCATCGTAGTACTCGTCCACATTGAAGGCCGCCCCGCGCACGACCCGTGGTCGCCGCCGATCATCATCATCATCATCATCATCGTCATCGTCATCATCATCACCGCCTCGTCCGGGTCTGGGCCCGGCATCATCATCATCATCATCATCGTCATGACCGCTGCCCAGGGGCCAATTCGGGTCGAAGCCGAAGGCGCCCCAGGCGCGGCGCAGAGGGCGGGGGCCGGCAGGAGGCGGGACACCAGCGGCGGGGCGAATGGCGGAGGTCTGGCGCCAGCAGGGCAGCTCGGGGGCGGTCGGCAGGCGGGGCAGAGCCGCGGGCGGGAAGACCAGGGCACGGGTCGGCTGGCCGCCTGGGGGACGGAAGGGAGAATGATGATTGGATGATGACGATGATTGGATGATGACGATGATTGGATGATGATGATTGGGATGATGATGATTGGGATGATGATGATTGGGATGATGATGATTGGGATGATGATGATGATGCCTGGATTGATGATGATGACGACGACGACGAGAAGGGTTGGAGGGCGACGATGATGTGCTGCACTACTGCTGATGGCGGCCATGGCGGACCAGGGGGCGGGCCGAAGAGCGACCGGAGCTGGGCCGCCACCAGGTCGGAGGTGATGCTGGGCGGACCCCGGATGGGCGGGTCGAAGGGGCGCCGATGCTCAAGGGAATTGTACCGGTACGACCCTGGCGCCGCCAGGTAGGCCTGGGTGTGGAAGAAGATGAAGATGAAGATGATGAAGATGATGATGAAGATGATGATGATGATGATGATGATGATGATGATGCTGATGCTGATGCTGATGCTGATGCTGATGATGATGATGATGATGATGAAGGAATCGTACATGGACGAGCCGGGCGCTGGCGGGACATGGGATGATGCTATTGGAATGAGGATGATTGGAAGATGAATTATTGGATGACTGCCCGAAAAAGTGTCCCCCGCCCACCGGCCCACCCGCTCCCCATCCGCTACATTCGTTCCGACCCCCAGACCGTCTCAGACCACATCCACCCACCCAGCATCCGCCCCTCCCGTTCGTTACGATCCCGGTGTGACCACAGACCGCCTCATACCGGAAGCTCAGCTCGCGCTCCTCCCGTTCGGAGGTGGCCCCGAGGTAGGGCAGCCACACGGCAACCCGCATCTCGGCCCCGTCGCCCCGCTTCCAATGGCCGGCGCCCTCGGCCCGTTCGGCCGCCAGAACCTCCTGGCGGAGGGCGAAGACATCTTCACGGATGGGACGCCGGGGGCCCTTGGTCTCGTTCAGTCGGGCCTCACAGGGGGACAGGTCGATGACGGGGCCGGCGGGCTGGGGGACGCCATCGGGCCAGCGCAGGATCAGGTCGGCGGCGGCGGGAAGGACGAGGCCGCGAAGGTGGGGCGTCAGGGTCAGATCCAGCCGGCCCATCAGCGCATGGGACATCTGTTGGATGAATGATTGGATGAATGATTGGATGAATGATTGAATGAATGATTGAATGAATGATTGAATGAATGATTGAATGAATGATTGAATGAATGATTGAATGAATGATTGGATGAATGATTGGATGAATGATTGGATGAATGATTGGATGAATGATTGGATGAATGATTGGATGATTGGATGATGATGATTGGATGATGATGATTGGATGATGATGATTGGATGATGATGATGATTGGATGATGATGATTGGATGATGATGATTGGATGATGATGATTGGATGATGATTGGATGATGATGATTGGATGATGATGATTGGATGATGATGATTGGATGGTGACACAACACCGAACGCGGCGCGGCGCCACCACGGACCTGGGGCTGGCTCAGCTGGACGGGGCTGCCCCCCACGGGGTGCAGGGGGATCTCCAGGATGCGGGCCTGGCCCAGCATCCCCGGGGTGATCCGCACATCCACCAGGGGCGCGCAGGGCGGGGCCTCCCGGGGCTCCACCACCAGCGGGAGCCGCGAGAGGTTGCGGCCGTGACCCTTGGGAGGATGAGACGCCGGGTCCGGAACAGTTGCTGGTGTTGGTTTCTTGTGATCAGGCACCGGGTGGGGTTGGCTGGCCGTCCAATCGGCATCGCCGGAGTCGGCGGCCTCGTGCTCCACCGCGGCATCAGCATCAGCATCGGCATCAGCATCAGCATCCCAATCAGCATCAGCATCAGCATCAGCAACACCCTTGGGAGGATGAGACGTCGGGTCCGCCGGGGCCGCTGTTGGTTTCTTGTGATCAGGCATCGGGTGGGGTTGGCTGGCCGTCCAATCGGCATCGCCCGAGTCGGCGGCCTCGTGCTCCACCGCGGCATCAGCATCAGCATCCCAATCAGCACCAGCACCAGCATCAGCATCAGCAGCAACATCAGCATCAGCACCAGCATCAGCATCAGCATCACCAAACCCATCAGGGTCGCCACCCATGTCGTCCTTTGCCCAGTCCATGTTGACTTCGGGGAGGGGCGCCTGGGTGTCCTCGTCGGCTGGTCGGGGTGGAGAGAGGGGGTGATGATGAATGAGAGTGGATGGTTGGATGATTGGATGATTTGGTGGATGAGGACGCTTCGAATGATTGATGTTTGGTGGTGATTGATGATTGGTGATTGATGATTGGTGATTGGTGATTAATGATTGGTGGTTGGTGGTTGGTGATTGGTGGTTGGTGGTTGGTGATTGGTGAAGAATGGTTGCTGCTGACGATGAGGATGATTGGAGGCTGATGCATGAGAATTGGATGAGGATGATGATTGGATGATGCTGATCCCGTGGGGGAACACGTGGGGCGCGAGCAGCGGAGGGGCCTGACGGACCCCCTGACCACTCCTCATCGGGGAAGGCGTACGGCGGGGGCAGGCGCCGCTTGGGGGCATCGTTACCGCGAGAACCGCCATGCCGCCAGCCCCCCTCGCTCGTGTGCAGGTAGGCAACTGCAGGCAAACACAGCAGAAGCCAAGCGGGAGGGCAGCGGCCAGGGGTCCGATCGGACGGGGCAGAGGACGCAGAGACACCAGAAAACCAACGGGGAGGTCAGTGGAGCCGATCGGACGACACAGGGCACCCGGTAGAGGGGCGCCACACCATCCGGTGGGCAAGGGGGGGTGGGTGGCGGACCCGATCCGTCGCGGAGGCCGCGGGGTGGCGGCGAGGGCGAGAACAGGCGCCGCCTGACCAGATGGGGGGCCGTCCGCTTGAAGGTCGCGATGGCCGCCTCGTCCGCGGGGCTGATGATGCCCTCGGGGACTGGCAACGAAAGGAGGAGGAGGAGAGTGCGAGGGGCGGAGGGAGGAGGGTGGGCGGTGGGTGGGAAGAGAATGTGAAGGTGGCATACCCAATCATCATCCAATCACCCAATCATCACCCAATCATCACCCAATCATCATCCATCCAGTCATCCAATCATCACCCAATCATCATCCAATCATCATCCAATCATCATCCAATCATCACCCAATCACCATCCAATCATCACCCAATTATCACCCAATCATCATGCCCCCCACCCCCACCACACCACCACCATCATCATCGTTATTATCATCATCATCCAGATCATCATCATCCAGATCATCATCCGATCAGTCAGCCAGACCCAGGGTAATGGCCTGCATGGTCTCGCTCCCCGTGGGCAGGGCGCACGACTCCAAGATCTGCACGGCCTGACATCCGGTCAGCACCAAATCCACCAACTGGCCGGCCACTTGCACGCACAACGGGTCCGTTGCCGTTGCGGGGGCCGGGGCCGGGGCCGGGGCCGTGACGGGTGCGCGGGCTAGGCGCTGGGCGGGCAGGTAGCCCTGGCGAACGCGGGCCTCCTGGCTGGGAAGCGTGTTCGCGTGGCGGCCACGGGCCTGCAAAGATGGGATGGGATGGGTGGTGCGCGGGATGGGTTAATACGGGTCAGGGTCCCCCCAAAAAATGATGGGTCGGCTCCCATATTTTTTTTTGCCCTGACGCCACAGTTCAAGGAGCCGCAGAACGTATGGGATTTGATGGGTGATGCGCGCGCGTGATGGGTGATGGGTGATGGGTGGATAGACTGGTCAGGGTCCCCGAGGGTGCGCATGTGATACCCCCGATCTGTTTTCAAACTAAGCTGAATTTCCAAGTGTATCGCCCTCCAAAATCGGGGAGGTGCCCTTCAGTTGCTCATTTTCACCAGGATTTCGTCGTTGCTTATCAGGCAGCCGACGGGTGCGAAAAAATATGGGACGCCAAAAAACTGGACCCATAATTTTTCGGGGGCTTTCATGGGTATTGAAACCGAAACGCGGACGGGTGTCTGCAGGATGGACGGGCGGCGCGCAGGACCAAAAAATTATAGGACCCCCGAAGAAAAACTCATGGGACCCCGACCCATAATTTTCCTGGTGGCCCCGTGAGTAGAAGACCGAAACGGACTGTGTGCAGGGCCAGATGGCCGAGTGCGGGCGTCTCGAGGCGGAGCTCTTCGAGCCACGTCCAGCAGGCCAGCCAGACGGCCGCCACCCGGGGCGCCCGCAGCACCCGCACCCGGGCCAGGGGCCCCCAGGCCTTGATGGTCTCCAGGCAGGGCAGCCCCTCGCAGTCCAGGGTCAGCTCCCGGGTGCCCGGAACCGTGTGGGGGTCTCGCATGGCAAGCACCAGCACCCGAAGCTCAGCCAGCGGGGCAGGGGCGCCCAGGGCCCTTGGAATGGGGCAGGCGGAGCCACAGCTTGCAATGAGCTGGCCGGCGGGACCCAGCATGACCCCCGGGATGTCAGGCAGCACCAGGCGGGCGGCCTGGGGGCAGTCCAGTCGACAGGGCAGCGTCCGGTGCAGGGCAAAGTGGGCTGCGGGCGCCGGGAGACGACGGAAACGACCCCAGCGCGGTGGGTGCTCGCCCGCTGTACGCAGCTCCACGGAGCGCAGGCTGGGGGCGGCGATGTCAACTTGGGTCCCCTGCAAAGAGAGAAAAAGAAAAGAGATGCGTCGGCCGGGAATTGAACCCGGGTCACCACGATGGCAACGTGATATTCTACCACTAGACCACCGACGCGCTGTGCTATTTTACAGCACATAACCAGCCCCATCACCACAATGGCACACGCTCGACAGACAAAGAGGGGCGGAGTGGCTGCGGCCACAGCAGCAGCGGTTTTGTGAGAGCGGCGATAGGCACGGGTTTGGGCCACCATCAATACGACCCCACTGTGGCGGGCGGGCGGGCACCGCCGCGTTGACTCTAACGCTTTCACGTCGCTTTCCAGGAATACCCAATCGTCCACCCAACCACCCAACCATCCAATCATCATCAGCCGCCCGAGACGGACGGGGCTCATGTGGACGGAGGCCAGCCAGGCGGTGCACTCGGTCAGCTGGGGGCCGCCCTCCACCCGCAGCGCGTCCGTGGCGCAGCTGACCAGCCGCAGCCAGCGCAGCCCCGGCGCCACGCAGACGGCCCTCGCCGCCCCGCCAACGGCAGCGGCACTCCCCGTCTCGGCGGCAGCTGCGGCGGGGGCTGGGGGCGGCTGGCGGGCCACGAGGATGGCCGGGACGACGGCCCGGGTGATGTGCAGAAGGGCCAGGTTGGGGTACAGGCCCACAGGGGGCGCCCCGCCCGCCTCCGGGCAACCACCGGCCCGTGGGGGCTGCCAGCCCCAGTGCAGGGCCACGGGGGGCCGCCCCAGGGGCGGGACGCCCTGGTGGAAGGTGGCCCCCAGGTCGAGGATGGCCTGTCGCAGGGCGGGCAGCGAGCCCAGGCGGAGGGTCGCAAGGCGCGGCGCCGGGTCCGTCCAGCTGAAGGCTGCCGCCCCGCCCCGCCAGAACAACAACACCACACACGCCCCACACCGGACCACAGGTATAATGATGATGATGATGATGATGATGATGATGATGCTGATGATGATGATGATGATGATGATGATGATGATGATGATGATGATGATGATGATGATGATGATGATGATGATGATGATGATGATGATGATGATGATGATGATGATGATGATGATGATGATGATGATGCTGATGATGTTGATGATGCTGATGCTGATGCTGATGTTTGGAGGCATGCACGGCATCCCCTGCCCTGCCCACCATGGGTCCGCTGCCTGCTTGTGCGCGTGGGGGCCGGGAAAGCGGACCCCCTGCCCCGCGGTCGCACTGGGCCGTCCAGTCCGCCTGTTCCCTGTCCTCAGCCTTCTGGGCACGGGCGCGCTCGGGTCCTGGGGGCATGGCTGCAATCAGGGCCCTGGCCTGTGCCCGTCGGGCCTGTTCGCGAATCCAGGACTGGGCCTCCTCGGGCCGGTCGCGTCGGTCACGCCATCGGCGGCGGGCGCTGGGGGGATTTGGGGGGCGCACGCAGGTGGGGCAAGGGGGCGAAGGATGAAGGGCTTGGATGGATGCTCACCACACGGCACAACAGCGGCATGTGCGCCAAAAGGGAGCAGCTCCTCAAGACAAGGGGCAATCGGAGCTGAGCTGGATCACCACAGAACACAGAGCAAGCGACACATAACGACATATAACGACACAGAACGACACATATGTAAGCGACACACAGCGACACAGAGCAAGCGACGACACATAACGACATATCACGACACACATGTAACGACATATAACGCCACACAACGACACATATGTAAGCGACACATAACGACATATAACGCCACACAACGACACATCTAAGCGACACACATAACGCCACGCAACGACATATAACGACACGCAACGACACATATGTAAGTGACACACAGCAACGCATCGTAACCGACAGAACACAGCCCACGACGGAGCAGACTTGGTGCAGGGCTGGATAAGGGGCTTTGACGTGGGGAAGGATTCCATGTTGAATGGCGGCGCCACCAGGGCAAGTCGCGTCAGCTGCGGACAGTCGGCAAGCCTGTATGATGATGATGATGATGATGATGATGATGTGTGTGTGTGTGTGTGGGGGGCAGAGAATGGAGGGCATGAGATGGTGCGGGCAGTCGGCAACAGGGGGAGAAAGAGCGCGCGGAGTGAGAGGGCATGAGATGGAGATGGTGGGCACCGTCGGAAAGGAGGTTGGCGGGGGTCGCGAGCGTGGTCTGGGATCATCGTGGAGGACGCGAAGTGGCATGGGCGGTTCGAATGCCCAGGGCACAGGAGGGCACACGTGGACGAAGGGGAGGCCGCGTTTGAGCAGCTTGCCTTGTGATGATGAGGAAGGACGTGCGCCAAGTGGCGTGCGCGATGGTGAACGCAGAAAAATGATTTGTAAATTTTGGTGTCCTCAGGTCTGTCTGTGCGTGGGCGTGGGCGTGGCGGGCGTGGCGTGTTGGCGAGCACCGTCAGAGGGCAGGAAGTGACCGAGATTTGCCGGTCTGTCTGACTGTCTGTCTGTGTGCCTGGTGTTGATGTCTGTGTCAGGTGTTCACTCTGTCTGTCTGTGTGCCTGGTGTTGATGTCTGTGTCAGGTGTTCACTCTGTCTGTCTGTGTGCCTGGTGTTGATGTCTGTGTCAGGTGTTCACTCTGTCTGTCTGTGTGCCTGGTGTTGATGTCTGTGTCAGGTGTTCACTCTGTCTGTCTGTGTGCCTGGTGTTGATGTCGGTGTCAGGTGTTCACTCTGTCTGTCTGTGTGCCTGGTGTTGATGTCGGTGTCAGGTGTTCACTCTGTCTGTGTGTGTGCTGATGACAGACGACAGACAGGGCGATCGGGCATTATTTCTGTGTGTCTGTGCCTGGTGTTGATGATGACAGACAGGGCGATCGGGCATTATTTCTGTGTGTCTGTGTCTGTGTTGATGATGACAGACAGGGCGATCGGTTCTGTGTGTCTGTGTCTGTGTCTGTTGATGACACAGACTCGAAGTGGCGTGCGTGGTGTCTGGTGTGTATTTCTGTGCGTCTGTGTCTGTGTGTGCGTATGACACAGACTCGAAGTGTCTGGCGTGGTGGAACTCGGTGATGGTGATGGCGGTCAGGGCGGGCAGCCCCACCAGGTGCACCCGGTCGGCGGCGGGCGGCAGGCGGATCTCCAGCCGGGTCAGGCAGGCCCCGTCCCCCGGCCCCACATGGGGCACCACCCACTGCGCCAGCTGCCCCCACACGGGGGCCTCGGGTTGCGGGGGTTGAGGCTGCGGCTGCTTGGCCGCCACGGCACGGCTGTCGGAGGGCGGGGAGGGGGAGGGAGGGGGGAGGGAGCGGGAGAGTTGGTGATGATGATTGGATGATGGCTGGCTGGTGGCTGGCTGGCTGGTGGCTGGGTGATGGTGATGGTGATGATGTGTGAAGCAAAGGACTGATCAATCGGACAAGCGGGGTCGATCAAATGATGCACGGCTGAATCAGGTGGGCGCACGATGATAGAGTTGGATGATGGAGTTTGGTGAAGATTTTGGGTCAGGCCAGGCCTCGTAATGAGTTTCGGCGCGGAGAGCACGGTCATTAGAAAGAGGACAGGGAGGGGCACACAGCCCGAGCTCAGAGACAGCAAGCGTCCCCCCAGATGGAAAAGGCAAACAGGGCTCCCAGACGATGGTGACAGACCTAGGGATCCGATGGGTTGGAGGCGCGACCAAGCAGTAGCAGAGCACCCGGCCAGCGGAGGGGTCCAGCCATCGTCAGAGCCGCCACATACAGAAGCACACAACCCAAAGGAGAGCCCCCGGTCTTTATCACCACCGTCTGAAGGTCCCGCAGCCTCCCCCATCCCAAAACGCTCGCCGACCCCGAACCCAAGTTATGGCAGGAGAGAGATTGATGCAGAGTCAGAGAGAAGGAAGAAAGAGACAGGACGAAAGAAAGAGGGTGCAGAAGAAGATAGAAGGGGGTAGCGTGTGGAGCTCCAATACGCGACATGGCGATGATGATGATGATGATGATGATTGGATGATGATTGGATGATGATGATGATGATGATGATTGGGTGATGATGATGACTGCGTGATGATGATGATGAATCAACAGACCGTGGCTGTGTCGCCTTCTTCTTCTTCTTCTTCTTCCGGCTCATCTTCTCGGCCTCATCACCACCACCACCGCCGCCTCCACTCGTCTCGAGGGCGGCAAACTTCTCCCGAATCACCTGCCGCATGGCCAGCGCGATGCCGACATCACCACCACCCTGTGCCGCCTTCGTCTTCACGGCCTGCTGAGGGGCCAGGGTGAACCGACCCGGGCCCTCAAACAGCCCCACGCGGGCCGTCAGGCGCCAGTCGCGGAGGTGCGGCAGGAGCGGGGCGCCGCAGCAGGGGCACCGGGGGAGGGACAGGACACCCGCGGCAAGGTCGGGGGTGGGCGCGGGGACGTGGGACGGGTCGCGCGAGGGACAGGACGCGTTGGGGCAGCAGATCTGGGGGGCGGGGCGGGCAACGCAGGGGGGGGGGGGGGGGGGGGGGGGGAAGGATGGTGAGCATAAAAAGCAGAGGAACGCAACCACCCCGTGATATACAGAGGAGCCTGAGTGTTCATCCGGATGCAAAGCAATAATACAAACAACATCGGAGAGTTCAAAATGGCTGCGCCCCATGTGTGTGGTGGCGGGCAGGGAGTCGTGGTCAGTTGGGCAGCCTGCACAGACCAGGAGCCACTCAAGGGGCATATGTTGGGGCGCGCCACTGGGCGGGGTCCACTGGCTCATCATCGCCCACTTGTCCAAACGGAGCGGCATGGGCTTGGTGTCAATCAGACACCGGGCCAGGCAGGGCGTCGTCAGCATCACCCGGCTGCCCGCGGCCCGCCCATCCGTGCGGGCGGACTGCAGGAAGCTACGATAGTGCTTGTAGATGGGGTTCGAACGGGCTGCGTGGGGTGTGGAGGGGGCGGGTTGATGAAAGGGGCAGACGGAAAAATTCGGGGGCACCAAAAACAACGGGGGGGAAAAAAAAAACAACAAAACTATGGGAGGCGTCCCAGCTTTTTTTCCCCCCCCAAGTCCCAGCGGATCTCATACGCACTCCGAACAGGAGGACGATGTTGTTTTTGTATTGAATTGGATTGGACCTCAAGCGCCTGCCTCCCGCACAAAGTGTTCGCATCCTCGCCCAACAGACCTCCACACTCCAAGTTTCCAATGAGCTGCTCGTACATGGCGCGCACGGCCTGGTCAGCTGGCGACGCCCCATCCAACGGCTCGGGCAGAGCGGGCAGGCAGGGCCGGGGCATGAGCTGCAGGGACTCGAGGCGGGGCAGGGCGATGCGGCAATCGATGTCCTGCATGGCGCCCTGCAGCCCCAGCCGGAGCCGCTCCAGGGCGGGGTAGTACCCGCCCAGCACGGGCATCCAGCGGGCCCCCGGGCCCGTGCTGCGAGGATGATGATGACGAACGGGGAGAAAGGGCGGGGTTTTTTATGAATGGAAGGACATCCGAAAAATTATGGGATGTCCAAAAAAAAAGGGGGGGGTAGGCTGGTGGTGTGCGTGTGGTGTGATGGGGTGTGATCTGTTCACTCCCATCCAAATTCATCCGCCGCCATTTCTGATGAGGAAAGAAGTTATGACGATGAAAAAGTATTTTGTTTTTTAATATAAAGCAGGATGTTTATGGAATGCAGGCGTCCACAGCACGGGACATGCAATGGACAGGAAAAAACACACGCAGTTTCCGCCAGTACAGCGAAAAATTCCAAGATGAGAACTTGCAGGGCGCGCCACAAACCGGGAAAGGGCGTCAAGGCATTTATGAGACGCAGTCCCCTGCAAAAAATTATGGGACGTCCCAAAACTACAGAAGAATCAAAAGGGGGATCAGTCCCCACGAAAATTATGGGACGTCCAAAAAAAAAAATTAGGACACGATGAAGCAACACGGTTCCTGCGAAAAATATGGGACGACGCCAACAGCACGGGCATCCAACGGGCCCTGGGGTTCGAAAAACAATTTGCCCGCCGGAAAACGCAGTGCGTCATCTCTCCGTTTCCAGTCCATCCATCAAAATGTCAAACACGAGGGCGATATTATGGGACGGCCAAAAAATCTCACATGGGCGCATTTTATGGGGGATAGCCATTTGGCAATATTATGGGACGACCGAAAAAAAAAAAAAAAGCAAGGCATCATCACATTAAAGGGCAGTTTGGGCAGACTTGGTGAGGCCGACCAGCCGGCCGTACTGCGGGTACTGGCGGATCTCGGCAGGGCGGGGCAGGTCGGGGATCAGGGCCACCTGAAGCCGCTCGGGGTGCCATAGCTCAGGGAGCAGCGTGGGCACGGTCTGGGGGGGTCAGGAGTAATGAAAATCACAATCCTACGCGCCTCCCGAATGACGAAAGCACACAATCCTACGCGCCTCCCGACTGGCGAGGGCAGAAATGACACAACACAAAATGGGATCGATTGTCGCATCGCCCTCATATTTTTTGTGTGCATGGTGGGACTCACCGGAAGCGAGATTGTGTGACCCACCCTGCCGGGGAAAAAACGGCGATGACACTGGTGAGGGGCAGGCTGGCCTGGGGAAACAAAATGGCGGCACATGAAAAAGGTGGTTGGAGGACTACTCAGTCAGGATTCCATCTGTTTGCCTCGCCTCAAGCAAAAAAGACAACAGCAAACACGTCACCCAAGAACTTGCTCGTGAAGCCCCAACCACGATTTGGAGCGGCGCAGACAGAGACAAACGAGTGGCGCTGCCAAAGAATGAGGCAGGTCGCTGCAACGAGGGAAGAGCGAAGGGGACCGATTGTGCGAGGTAAACAACCTGACCCTTGGCAAACGTACAAAGATGCAACTTCGAGGGGGGGTTGATCAACCCAGGTGGCCCATGGAAAAAATATGGGACTGATTTTTTGGGTTTTTTTTGTCCCATAATAATAATTATGGTGGGCGCCCGGGATAAGAGCGACGGACCTCCTCGACGACCAGGGTGGCCAAACGCGGGTGCTGATGCCGCTGGCCGGGCACGGGGCAGCACCCGGCCAGGTAGGCGGCATTCGGCAGGCAGCCCATGCCGTAGCTGAGCCGCAGGGCACGCAGCTGGCCCGCTTCCACCAGCAGGGGCGGGGCGACGAAGAACTCCTCGGCTGATCGGAACCGGTCATCGTTATCACCCGTCTCCGGCATCTCGTCGTCCCAGGGGTCGACCTCACCGCTGCCGGGGGCCGCATCCCGGGGTGCCTTGGGCAGCATCGCATAGTCCACGTGCAGGGCGCGCAGGCCCGGGTGGCGAACGGAGACCCACAGACGGGGGGGCGCCCCAGTGTGGTCGCGGATGACGGGGCCCTCGCCACGCGACCGGAGGACGGGCACGGAGGTGCACAGGAAGCGCAGGCCGAGGCGGGTCAGCCGGGGGAAGCCCTCCTCGGTCAGGTGGAAGGTCTCATTCACCAGGGCCGACTAACAGACAACAGACAACAACAACAACAACCACAACCAACAGAAGCGGCGAGACGAAAGGTGATGAAGGGTGGTGGAGTGTGCCCAGAGGCGGACCTTGTCGTCGGTCCCTGCGATGCGCCGCTCGGGGACATTCCGTTCTTCGGGCTCGCTTTGCCACATATCCTGTGGAGGGGGAGGCAGAGGGAGGAGAACGAGCCTGAGATGAGCGCCCATCTGGCGTGCGCTATCTGCGGTTCCATGGCTCAGTTGGCAGAGCGCTCGGCTGTTAACCGGGAGGTCCTGAGTTCAATCCTCAGTGGAACCGGATCGCATTTTTTTTTCCACCACCGCCGCCCGAACGGACCCTGTCCGGTGCGCCGTGGATTTCCTTGGGCCGGTCCCTGCTGAGGTTGTACGGTATGGTCAGGGCCAGACACTCGAGGGCGGGGGCTGCCTTCCCCAGAGCCACCAGAAAGTCCCCCCGCATCCCGAGGAACACTTCCCCGCCCAGCAAATCGTTCCGACGCAGGAGCCGCAGGTCGATGGTGGTCAGAACCCGGCCGGGGCTGAGGGTATAACCCAGGACGGTGGCCCGGCGCAGGGTGGGGTATGTCGACTCGCCCTCGTGCGCGAATCGGAAGAGCCCCCGGGCCGCGGCCGTGACGGCCAGGGCCTGGACCCACTGCCGAAACTGGGGCGTGCCCTGCGCGGGCTCCGCAATGCCTGCGCGGGTCAGAAGTGGGGGACACTCTTCAATTGGTGTCATGCCTGGAAAAATTATGGGTCGCCAAAAAAAAAAAAAACGGTCCCATAATTTTTGGCACCGGTGGTCGTCCATATTATCAAGGCCGGTGGTGTGTTGTGGTGGATGGGGCGAGCAGACCGTGCAGCTTGATGCCGGTCTCGCCGAAGACCCGCCAGAGCAGCCCCAGCAGCGGCATGGTGCGGCCAGCGTCAAGTCCGGGCAGCCGGGCCAGCCGCAGGGTGTTCAGCCGGGGGAACAGCCGCTGCCAGAAGGCGGGATGGTCCGGGTTGGGTGGTAAAGGAGCATCTTCGGTGCTGTTGGTGTCGTCCGTGTCATCAGGTGGCTGGCGGCGGGCGTTCCACGGGTCGTGGTAGACCCCTTGTTGTTGTGGGCGGATGTCGACAAGGGTGAGATCGTGGATATCGACGAGGGGTGATACCGACGAGGTCTTATTGACCATTCAAAGAGGGGTGCGAATTGAGGCGAGGATAGGGTCAGTGATGTGGGGTTGTGTGTGCGAGAGAAGATTCGCGAGGGGACTTGATTGGGGAGGGGGGGGGGGGGGGGGGCAGACTCCAGGGGTTGTAGAGGGTCAACTCCACCAGGGTGTTGGCGAAGGCGGCGATCGGGTTCTTGGGGACGGAATCGGCAACTTCGATGTCCAACCGCCCCAGGCGCAGGATCTCCAGTTGCGGCAGGCTGAACAAGCCCCGGTCGGACGGCCTAGTCGACAGAACAGAAGGGAGAAGGATGTGTCGGGTGATATGAGTGGGGGGTTTCAATCAGACTTTGGGTACTCGGGCAAGTTGATATACAGGTTGGGCAGATCCAGGGATTTGAGGTGAATCAGATCGCCGAGCTGAAGGGGAGGCGATTTGAGATAGAATGGCAATGACAACTGGATGAGCTCGGGGAATTTCGAGAAAATCCTTCGCGGGATATCAGAGAGCCGTGATTTGTGCCCTTTGTCGGGGGTGTGAATTTCGAGCTGCTGCAGGGGGAGGCCAATCCGAGCTGCTTCCGAAATAATTTCTTTGAGGCTCAAGACACAAAGCGAATCGGCCTCCCCATCGACCCAATCGGTGAAATCAATCGAATCGATTTCCCCCGGCGCAGTTTTTAGGTCGTCTGTGTCGAGCACCAGAGCGCGACATTGAGGCGGGAGCTTCAGAGGGCACGGCGCATCAAGGTGTGGAAAGTAGTCTTCGTCCAACTCAAGTGGGCGGTAACTGGGCGAGAAGAAAGCACGTACCAAAGGGGACCGGGAGAAGATATCGTGAAACGACCGGCACGCGCATGCGAGATTACTCAAGGTTGCATATGTACAGAAGGAGGAGATGTGCACCAGAATTTCACGAGGAAATTCCGCCGCCATTCAGAGCGAAAAGCAACGGCTGAAACAAACACCTGTCAAAAGGGCACCTTCCGCAATGCGTCTTCGCTTGTGTCTGCTCTTTGGCCTCTGGGCTCTGGCCCTGGGTGCCTCTCCGGCCACCTTCAAATCTCTCCGTACGGTGACAGTCACTGGCCGAGCAAAATTCGCATCCACCCCGTTGCTTCCCGAAGTAAGGCTCGTTCATCCTTTTGCCCCTTCTTCATCGGGCCTGTTTCTGGTTTTTTAGCGAATTCATCTCTGCTGTTGATTCAAACCTCTTTTGGGACTTCGTCGAAGAGCTCACTGTCCACCCTCCTGATCAGGCCTCCGAGGCGCGCACTTTCGCTCGCATCCTCGCGGGCGAGGGCGTTCCCCTGATGAACCCGTATTTACTTCGTCTGGTCTGACACCATTTACCAAAAAAAGCTCACTTTCGTTGCTCCGCCCAGATGAATGCCTCCATCGGCATCCGGCAGTACGCCCCCCTGGTCCAGACCCATTTCACCCTGCGCGATGAGGCCTGGTCTCTCCTTGCTGGTTCCGCGATGGTGCCACCACATTTTTTCGCGGTCATGGCCTTCCCCAACGGCACTTCCGCCCTTCTCGAGAACCCCGGGGATATCCTCGAGGCCGTGGAGGCTGTCCGGAAGGAACCCGGGCAGCCCTCGGACCAGTGGAAACCGTCTGTTGATTTCGCAAATTTTAATTTTCCGGCACCACCGTCGACCTAACCCCCGGGCACTATACACAGCATCCCGAGCCTGAACGTGCTGCATCCCTTCGACCACGTCCTGCCGGGTCATCTCCGCACGGCGGCTGTGGACACTCCGCTGCCGGTGCCCCTCATGACCCTCTATGCGCCTCTCAGGTCCGCCCCGCCCGCCTTCCCGACCCTCCCTACAGGCCACCCACCCACCCGCCGCGCTCTTCCTGCCCTCTGTCCGCGCCCCTGCCCCTGTCTCATCTCATCGCCTTGCGTTTTTCCCCCCCTTCTTCCAGCGACCCGGCGGCACTGGCTCTCGCGCGTACCCTGCGCACCCACGCTGGCCCCGCGGGGCCGATTGCCGTCGTCTGGCGTCACGCGCCCCCCGCCGGCCATCCCAATGGTCCGGCTGCCCATCAACCAGCATCATCATCATCATCATTGTCCAGTCATCATCATCATCATCATCATCCAGTCATCATCCAGTCATCATCCAGTCATCATCATCATCATCATCATCCAGTCGTCGTCGTCGTCGTCGTCGTCGTCATCATCATCATCATCATCATCATCATCATCATCATCATCATCATCATCATCATCATCATCATCATCATCATCATCATCATCATCATCCATCATCATCATCCAATCACCATCTTCCAATCACCATCATCCAATCATCATCATCATCCAATCATCATCATCATCATCATCATCATCATCATCATCATCATCATCATCATCATCATCATCATCATCATCATCCAGTCATCATCATCATCATCATCATCATCATCATCATCATCATCATCATCATCATCCAGTCATCATCATCATCATCCAGTCATCATCATCAACATCATCATCATCAACATCATCATCATCATCATCATCAGCTTCATCATCATCAGCTTCATCATCATCATCATCATCATCATCATCATCCAATCATCATCCAATCATCATCATCCAATCATCATCATCCAATCATCATCATCCAATCATCATCCAATCATCACCCCCCCCCCCCCCATCACCCCAGTCGCTCTGCATCTGCAGGGCTACGGGGTTGAGCTTGCCATCCGGGACACGGAGTATCGCTTCTCAGACGAGGCCGCCAAGAGCGGCGGCCAGGCGGAGAAGGACAAGCTCTTTGAAGAAGTCGATGCGGAGGCCGACAAGGAGGGTCCGCCGCCCCCTCCCGCCCCTGCCCCTGCCCCTGCCACGCTCCCACACATTCCCGTTACTTCTTTCCCTCTTGACTCCACACACTCCACGAATGAACCTGATGGGGGACTCTGGCGATGATCCGCACCACACACACACACACACATCCCCCACACACACGGAGGGATCTCAGTGCTTCTGCCCTGCCGCCCTCTCATGCGGGTGTGGGTGGGTGGGCGGATGGGGGGGTGGGGTGGTTGAGCAGACCGCACGGTGGACTTCCCGCCCGTGATGGGGGTCGACATCTCCCGTATCGCCGCCCGCCGCCCCGACCTGGCCGCACCCGAGGGTCCGTCCGCCCCTCCATCCCCGTTTGTCTTCCCTCGCACCCGCTGGGCCCGCGTGCGATGGAGAACTGCTGCTGCCGTGAGATTGGGGGCTGGGGGCTGCCCTGCTGCCAACCCCCGTGTGCGTGGTGGTGGTGATGGTGGATGTGCTTGGATGGGAGGGGCCGAGTCGCGCCTGTCCTGGCTGCGGTACCTCACACCCTGTTCTGTATGGTTCTGGGTGCCTGGTATGATGGGCTGTTCAGAGGGCGCTGAGAGCTCGCGCCTGTCCCGGCTGCACGATGCCCTGCTGGCCGAGGCGGGCGGCACCAAGCTGCCAATCTCCCTCGTCCGAGGTCCGCCCCCCTTGGCGCCCTGTCACCATCACCAACCACCACAACCACCACAACCACCATCATCAGCATCGTCATCATCATCATCATCATCATCCAATCATCATCAGCATCATCATCATCATCATCATCACCATCATCATCACCACCACCACCATCATCATCATCAGCATCATCATCATTTCAGCCTGCATCAGCGTCACCCATCGTCCAATCATCATCCATCAATCTCATCGGCATGTCATCCAGCGCTCCCTTCTCGTTCTCCGTCACGAATTCTTCCCTCCTCATACCCCCACCCCCCCCCACCCCCACCCTCACCCCCACCCCACAGACCTGGGCCTGCAGGCTGCGCACTTCATTGCGACCAGCCGGGACCCCCTGGCGGCACTACGCGAGCTGCCCACCGAGTTCCCGACCACGGCCCCCGCCCTCACCCGGCTGGCCGTCCCCACGGAGGCCCGCGCTGAGGCCGAGGTCGGCTTCCGCACAGGCAGCAGCACAACAACAACAACAATAGCATCAATGATCAAATCACCATCGGTGTTCATTCAATCGTCCAATCGTCCAATCATTCATCATCATCATCATCATCATCATCATCATCATCATCATCATCATCATCATCATCATCATCATCATCATCATCATCATCATCATCATCATCATCATCATCCTCATCATCATCATCATCATCATCACCACCACCACCATCATCACCACCACCACCATCATCATCACCCGTCGGCCCCCCGCAGGTCCACGGGAAGCTGGACCTCGGCGGCAAGGAGCCGCTGCTGCTGATCAACGGGCGGCCCCTGGACGGCAACGACGCCGCCAGCCCGTTCGCGTCCGTCCGCCGCCCGGCTTTGCACAAGCCCCTCCCAGGAATGAGTATATTCGGTGTGCAGCACCCGCACAATCTCCAATCTGTGAAAACGTCCCAGTGAAGAGCAAGGCAGCACTCACACAACACATCTGTGTGTGGAAGTTGCGCTCGGTCAACAAGCTGCATACCAGCACAACACATCTGTGTGTGGAAGTTGCGCTCGGTCAACAAGCTGCATACCAGCACAACACATCTGTGTGTGGAAGTTGCGCTCGGTCAACAAGCTGCATACCAGCACAACACATCTGTGTGTGGAAGTTGCGCTCGGTCAACAAGCTGCATACCAGCACAACACATCTGTGTGTGGAAGTTGCGCTCGGTCAACAAGCTGCATACCAGCACAACACATCTGTGTGTGGAAGTTGCGCTCGGTCAAACGATGCCTCCAGCCTCTGAGGCCCCCCCAAGTTTGCTCGGCTGTGTGTCGTTGGCGAGACCACTTCCTGTCCAATCCATCAACCCCTTTGTTCTCTCTCCATGCCCCTCCCATCCGCCTGCCCACCCCCTGGCTGGCACGCAACACAGGCTGCTTGAGGTTGCCCGGGAGGAGATCGGACACGTCAGCCAGCTGGCATCCTTCAACCTCTCCATGCCCGCTGCCCGCCAGTTGGCCCACATGCTCCTCCCCAACGCCGGTCCGTCGACATCAACAATCGCGAGGCTGGTGGGCTTTGCCTCGAGTCACGCACCAGTGGCCACATCATCATCATCATCATCATCATCATCATCATCATCATCATCATCATCATCATCATCATCATCATCATCATCATCATCATCATCATCATCATCATCATCATCATCATCACATCGGCCCATATTTGATGACCCGGCACGCTGCTTCGGAGATGATCGCCTCACGCACGCCCCCCTGCTCATCTGGTTTCCATATTTGTGGCATCACTGGGCAGCTCGTGGGGACGACCTGCTGCGGGTGGGGCTGGACCTGCCTGACCGCTGGTACTGGAACAACCTCGAGACCGACGCCAACTTCGGCCGCTGGGGCCGCGACCTGTCCATCGTCCGTCTGATGGCCGTGTGGGAAATGGGGTCGCTGGCTGGCTGTGTGGCTGGCTGGCTGGCTGTGGGCTGGCTGTCTGTGTGTCTGTCTGTCTCTGTGTCTGTCTGAGTCTGGTCTCTCTGTCTCTTGTTGTGGCTGCGCTCACGACTGGCGGTGCTGTGTGTCTGGGTCTGTGCCTGTGCCTGTGCAGCTGATGCAACCGGCATGGCCCGGCCAGGCGCGCCCCGTTCGGCGGAACCTGTTCAGTCTGGTGATGGTCGCCGACATGGCCACAGGCCCCGCCCAGGAGGCCATCAATATCATGGCCTACTACATGCGCCAGGGCGCCCCGTTCCGGTCCGTTCGTCAAACCGTCATCATCATCAGCATTATCATCATCATCCATCATCATCCATCATCATCCATCATCATCATCATCACCCATCATCATCATCACCCATCATCATCATCCAGTCATCATCATCCAGTCATCCAGTCATCATCATCATCAGCAGCAGCATCATCGTCCAGTGATCCTCGTTACCGTTTTCACCATTTTCCGTTGTTGTTGTTGTTGTTGTTGTTGTTGTTGTTGTTGTTGTTGTTGTTGTTGTTGTTGTTGTTGTTGTTGTTGTTGTTGTTGTTGTTGTTGTTGTTGTTGTTGTTGTTGTTGTTGTTGTTGTTGTTCATGCTGCAGGTTCGGCTTCATCCCGGTGCACCTGCCCCACTGCCCGGCCACCGCCTGGGACCCGAAGACCTGCGGTGCCCGCAAATTCGCGGCCGACGCGGTCCCCGAATCGCTCAAGTTCGCACGGTGCTTCGCCAAGCACGCCCTCGTTATGGGGCCCGCCGCCGCGGCCACCGCCGCCCAGCAGGTCAGTCACACGCCACCCAATCATCAGCATCAGCATCAGCATCAGCATCAGCATCCAGTCATCAGCATCCAGTCATCATCATCCAGTCATCACCATCATCCAGTCATCAGCATCCAGTCGTCATCATCCAGTCATCATCATCCAGTCATCATCATCCAGTCATCATCATCCAGTCATCATCATCCAGTCATCACCATCATCCAAGCATCATCATCATCATCATCAGCATCATCTTCATCATCATCCATCATCCATCATCCATCATCCATCATCCATCATCCATCATCCATCATCATCGTGTGTGATACTTCCCAGCTTTCGCCGGGTCCGTGCTCGGGCCGAAGCCCGCGGGTAAACATCATCATCATCATCATCGCCACCACCACCACCATCATCATCATCATCTCTCCCGCAGATCATCGGGGTCTCGCAGCTGCCGCTCAGCTTCCGCCAGTACGCCGATGCGCTGGTGGCCAAGCAGCGCCCCATGGCGAGCCAGCTGAAGGCGGCCCACGGCTTCGTCTGGACCGGGGCGGAGATCGACCGGATCTGCGTCCGGGGCGAGGATACCGCCGTCGAGGAGGCCCTGGCCACCCTCAGGTCCGCTTGGCTGCCCTGTGTGTCTGTGTCTGTGTGTCTGTCTGTGTCTGTCTGTCTGTCTGTCTGTCTGTCTGTCTGTCTGTCTGTCTGATGTCTGTGTGTCTGATGTCTGTGTCTGTCTGTCTGTGTGATGCCGTCGAGGAGCCTGGCTGCCCTCAGGTCCGCTCCCACGGGGGGGGGGGGGGCAATGGACATGGGGTTGGCGGCTCTCAGGTCCGGCGGCCTGTGTGGGGGTTGGGGGGTGGGTGGGAGGAGAGGGGCGCCCATGAGGCCTCGCCCACATCTCAGCGGACGCACCCCCTTTGGTGAGGTCGGCAGCATATGTATCTTGGCCTGGGATCCGGGATGGGATAATGCCGTGCGCCCACCTCCTTCATGATGTGTCTGTGTGTCACCTCCTTCATGATGTGTCTGTGTGTCACCTCCTTCATGATGTGTCTGTGTGTCTGTGTGTCCCGCCCTGGGGGCCTGGGATGGTGGTGTGCAGGGCGGCGTATACCCAGAGCCGGCTGCCCCTGCCGGCCCTCCTCTGGAACGGCCGTGTGCACTCGCTCCCTGACGTCCGTCGCTCCCCCCACCTCCTCCTCCTCCTCCTCCCCCTCCCCCTTTTCACATTGTTGTTGTTGCTGGCTTGTCATTCTCTTCAATGATTGTTGTTGCTGCTTGTAGCGCATCCTCTAGCGCGCCCTTCTCTTAAGCTGCTTCCGAGTTGTTGTTGTTGTTGGCGCAGCTTGGCAAGAGCATCCCCCCGACGACTGGATCGAATACACCATTCACACTCCCTGTTGTTGTTGCTGCTGCTGTTGTTGTTGCTGTTGTTGTTGTTGGTGGTGGTGGTGGTGGTGGTGGTGGTGGTGGTGGTGGTGGTGGTGGTGGTGGTGGTGGTGGTGGTGGTGGTGGTGGTGGTGGTGGTGGTGGTGGTGGTGGTGGTGGTGGTGGGTGGTGGTGGTGGTGGTGGTGGTGGTGGTGTTGGTGGTGGTGGTGGTGTTGGTGTTGGTGTTGTTGCTGCTGCTGTTGTTCCCGTTTTCGCAGCTTCGCAAGAGCATCCCCGACTGGATTGAGCGCGAGACCCGGCTGCTGCAGGCCCTCTACACGGCCGGCCAGCTGGGCCCCTTGGACCGCCTCGATGCGGGGGCCCTGCGGGACCCGCTCCGGCTGCTGTACAACCTGACCAGCCTCCGGGCCGCCGCCACCCGCGAGGAAGGTCCGCAGCGCAGCATCAGCATCATCCATTCATCCAGTCATCATCACCATCGCCCTCGCCAGACCATCCTCCGAGAAGTCAGCCCTCCATCTTCTTCTTCTATCCCCATGCAGGGGCAGCGAGCAAGGGGCTCGAGGCGGTCGAGGGCATGGAGGGCTGCTACACCCAGGCCGTGTATACCCCCCTGGTCCGTCCCGCAAGGCCCAGCCAGCAACAGGAGCAGCAATCATCATCCCGTCCCCCCGTAATTGTTTGATGTCGGCTCCCATAATTTTTCCCTGCCCGGCTCCCCTCATCAGCCGACCGGGTTTTCGTTTTTGGTATCCAAACAACATTCCAAATTTTGTCACCACGGGCATGGGAGGGAGTCAACAATATAAAGAGAAGGGAAGACCCAGGCTCCAAGAGGTCGTCGAGGAGATCGTCGGGCCCGAGGAAGAAAGTGTCGCAATGCTTGGCAATCTTCGGCAATTCTCCATTCAGGTCGGAGGCCCAAGCTGTTGATGGTTGGTATACTGCTGGAAGAGCTGTCTCTCGCTGTGGTGGCTTCCCTGGTGGGTCCGGATCCTCTTCCGAAGTGGAAGACAAGTCAGGGGAATCAGAGTGTCGCCTCTACGAGAAGGTCTGCGGGATGACGATAGTTAGGGATGCGGAATGGGGTCATCAGACTCAGGGGTGGGTGAAGGCGTGCGACTCGTCCTCTCTCACTCTCTCTCTCTCTTCTTCTCGATCCTGGAGGGCATGGTGGCAGAATGATTCCCGCCAGGATGGGGGGCGAGAGATTGGTGAGTGGCAAGGATGGGGGGCGAGAGATTGGTGAGTGGCAAGGATGGGGGGCGAGAGATTGGTGAGTGGCAAGGATGGGGGGCTTGGTGAGTGGCAAGGAGGTTCCGATCGAGATTGGGGCCTCGATTGGGCGCGGGAGGTGGATTGACGGTTTGCTTGGGCCCGAGGGATTTCCTGGGTCGTCTTCAGATCACCCCCAAATACCGTTGGTTGCTGATTGGCCTCGTTGCGGGTTCGAGGGGGCGGGACGCGTCAGCAAATCAGCCTCTTCTCAATTATCATATCGCCACTCCCGACCCACTCACTCCCCACAGGTGCGTCCCCCCAAGGCAGCCAGCCTGCAGGCCGCCACCCTGCGCGCCGCCCTCGCGTCATCGGCCTTCTTCGTGCCCCGGCCCGCCGCCCCCACCGCCGCCGCCGCCGCCGCCTCGCCACTGCTGAGCGCCGCCCCGGCCGTGCCGCTGAGTCAGTTGGTGGTCATCGACTTGGCAAACCGCACCCAGGTGGCCGCATTGGCCCAGGCTGTCCTGCCCGGCATGGTCGGTATCACCCTCCCCCCCCCACATTCCACCCGTCCGTTCATGTTCATGGTCGGGGTCCCTCATCGTGATGATGACCACCCTCGCCACCACTACCCACCATCCTCTCCTCCCCGGCCGGTCTGTCTGTATCCACCTCCTCATCTTCCCCGCTCTGGGTCAGCACCACCTCATCGTGGCCACGTTGTCCTCAGCTGACAATCCCGCCGCTCCCCCCCCCCCCGTCGTAGACCCCACCCAGTCTCGCGTGGCCCTCGTCCTGGCCGGCAGCACCACCAGCCCCCCGTCCGCCCTGGAGCGCCTCTGGCTGGCGGGCGAGGCCCACCTGGCCTCCGAGCCGGTCCTCCTCGGCTCCTTCGCCCAGCATCTCCTCGCCGCTGCCCTGGCGGCCGCCCCCGGGGCCGCCCCCGACCAGGCCAAGGTCATCGCACGCTGCAAGGCCGAGTGGGCTGCCACGGGGGGCCCGCACAACCAGGCGGCCATGCTGGCCGGGCTGGAGAAGGCCTTGAAGACGGCTGGGGCGGCAGGTCGGTGTCTTTGGGTGGATGGATGGCTGTTGGTGCAATCAATGGACGGGGTTGTTGTTTGGCCTGGCGGGGTGGATGGATGGCTGTTGGGGCAATCAATGGACAGGGTTGTTTGGCCTGGCGGGGTGGATGGATGGCTGTTGGTGCAATAATGGACGGGGTTGTTTGGCCTGGCGGGGGAGGGATCTTGAGATCGAACGCCACTCGGAAATTGAGGATGAGATGATGATGGGACGGGGGAGGAACTCCAACAGAAAACAACTCAACCATCCCATAACGGACCCGCATAGGCTCCCATAATTTTGCGGTCCCGCTGCCGGCTTCATCAGTCGGGCCCCGACTTGCTGAAAGGCACCATTTGGAGTCAATTTTTTGCTCCACCGCTTTTTCTCCACTGTGATACAGCCCTCACAGGGCTGGCATGCTCCCTCCCTATTCCGGAGAGGGGGCGTGTTTTCCACTCATCAAATATCACTCCGATGAAATATTCTGAAGTGGACCAACACACAAAGATGACGCTGAACAATGACATTGGACAAACTCTGTTCGCTCGTCCCAATTCTCTTTCACCGGTTTCGCCTCGTCTCGCCTCAAACGCCGGAATACACCACGATCGGGCAACATCTGGTAACTCGCGGCAAGGGCATCACGACGGGCGGATGGGGCGGCACCGGTTCTGGCCTCTCTGCCTCCGCACACGCATTGACCTGCTCCGCCTCTCTCCGCCCCCACCCCCGCCTCCCCCCATTCCCAGGCCCGCTCGCCCCGCCCCTCGCCTCGGCCCTCGCCCGCCACCGGGCCCTGGCCGCCAGCATCCAATCCGAATCATCCTCCGCTCCCGCGGCCCTGCTTCTGATTACCAACGGTCTCATCCGCCCCATGCCCACCCCGTCCGGGGCCGCCGAGGGCGCCGAGCTGACGGAGGCTCAGTTGGAGGAGGCCGATGAGGAGCTGACGGGGCCGCAGCGCGACCAGGCCGGGGATGCGCTGGTGATCATGAGACGCATGGCGAGCCAGGGTCTGCGCCCCGCTCTGTGCCTGTCTGGGTTGTCTGTCTGTGCCTGTCTGTGTTGTCTGTATGTCTTGGCGACCATGCCGGAGGGGATGCGCTGGTGATCATGAGGCGCATGGCGAGCCAGAGTCTATGCCCCGCTCTTGTGTGTCCATGTGCCCATCAGTGTTCCTTCAGTTCTGTTCTGGTGCTGCCGGACGCGTGTCGTGATCAGGAAATAGTATCGTATCATCATCATCATCATCATCATCTCCATCATCATCTCCATCATCATCTCCATCATCTCCATCATCATCCATCATCATCATCATCATCATCATCATCCAATCATCATCATCATCATCATCATTCATCATTCATCATTCATCATCATCATCACGTCTCCCTTTCACCCGCCGCCCCTCTGGTTGTGCAGGTCTGAGCGCCGCCCAGGTGGGCGAGCTCGAGGCCTGGGACGCCCGCACGATGGTGGGCCCGCTCTTCGCCATGCTGCGCCAGGACCCCACCGGGATGGCCGCCGAGGGGACCGACCCCGACACCATCACAGACCGCTGGGTCCGTGCGGCATCAGCATCCAGCAGCGACACCCGCCCCCGATCCTCGTCATCCAATCATCATCATCGTCCAATCATCATCATCCAATCATCATCATCCATCATCACGCCATCACCGACTGCTGGGTCCGGACGGCGTTCCAACAACCCAAACCACGGCCATCGCCCACCCGCGCCTGCCTCAACAGCCTCCAGCCCCCACCAGACGCTCCAGTCCACATGAATTCGGCCACTTGGTCTAGGGGCATGATTCTTGCTTAGGGTGCAAGAGGTCGCGAGTTCGATTCTCGCAGTGGCCCATAATTTTCCCCCCGTTTTTGCAGGTCTCCGACACAGCCGCCCTGGCCTCGGCGGCCCACTCGCAGTATGTGGCTGCCTTCCCCCGGGTGACACCCGCTGCCCGACTGCCGGGCCTGGCCCAGGCTCGCTTCGACCGCATGGCGTTCAGCCTCGGGCCCCAGGGGGCTGATGAGAAGAAGGTCTGTGTTTGGGCCCCCCGGCGGGGCCTGCCACGCCTACGAGCACTGCCACACACACACGTCATGCTCTCTGGTGCGGTCATGGGCGGGACGGGGGGCGTGGTTGGTGGTGGCGACAGGGGCTGCTGGATGTGGTGGCGGTCGTGGACCCGGTCAACCCGACCCACCGCCACGTGGGTCCGCTCCTGATGGTCTGCCCCCCATCCCGCCCTTGCTGCCATCCTGCCCACAATCCATGCATCCACCCGCCACCATCATCATCATCCAATCATCATCCAATCATCCAATCATCATCCGATCATCATCATCATCATCCAATCATCATCCGATCATCATCATCATCATCCAATCATCATCATCATCATCCAATCATCATCTCATCATCATCATCATCATCATCATCATCATCATCATCATCATCATCATCATCATCTCGCATCCAGCCATCATTCAACCCCCCTCCAAACATCGTCTCATTTCGGGATGCTCTTGTCGTGGCGGCGGCAGCTGCTGCGGGACACCTTCGGGGACGAGCTGACGGGCCGGGTGATGCTGGTGCCCGCCCTGGGCCTGACCCGGTCCCCCATGCCCTCCTTCTACCGCTACGCCCTCCACACCGGGGCCGCCTTCGACGAGGCCACCCAGAGGTCCGCCACTCCACCCACCCGGGATCAGCCCGAGACAGGCTTTGAGGAGGTCACTTGACAGCCAGATGGGCCCACTGCGCACCCCCTCGATGCGATGCGGTGGGGGCAAGGCACGACTTCTTCAGGGAATCAACGGTTGGAAAATCGGGGATCGGATCGGATCGGATCCCCCGTCCTTGCCTCCGGCCCTTGCTCGCCCGCTGCCACCGCCACCTTGCCATTCCCACCCACCCACCTCCCAGGCTGTCCCGCCCTCCGGGAACCCTTTCACATCCCCTCCACCTACCACCCCACCCCACCAGGCTCTCCTCGGGGCCGACCGTCCGCCTGGGCCACCTGCCGCCCTCGACCACCCTGACCCTGAACTTGCACACGCACCCCCACTGGCTCCTGGAGCCGGTCGTGGCCCGGGAGGATCTGGATAACATCCGGTTCGAGCCCCACGGGCACCACACCGTGGCGGCCATCTTCGACATGACCGCCATGCTCTTCACCGGTCCGCCGTCACACAGCATCATGAGCATCATCAGCATCAGCATCAGCATCAGCATCAGCATCAGCATCAGCATCATCATCATCATCCAATCGTCATGATCATCAGCATCCGATCGTCATCATCATCCAGGCATCATCCAATCGTCATCAGCATCCAGTCATCATCCAGTCATCATCATCATCAGCATCGTCCAATCGTCATCCGGTCATCATCCAGTCATCACCAGTCATCACCAGTCATCCCAACCATCATCCTTCATCATCCTCACCGGGTCCCCATCCCCCGGCTGCCACCCCGCAGGCTCGTGCCACGACCCCTCCGACCGGCCCGCCCAGGGGCTGCAGCTGCGCCTGCAGACACCCGCGCCCCACCTCCATGCCGACTCGACCCAGGTCCTTCGCCCCATCCCATCCCGTCCCAGGCACCACCCACACCCCGCATGATCTCACTCGCCCCAGACTCTGCTGACCTGCCAAGTGGGTTGCTCCATTCTCGGCATCATCCAGTCATCATCCAGTCATCATCCAGTCATCATCCAGTCATCATCCAGTCATCATCCAGGCATTCAATCATCACAGCATCCAATCATCATCTCAATTCTCCCACCTCCTCGACACCCACCCGCACAGGTGATGGCCAACCTGGGGTACTACCAGCTCCACGCCCAGCTGCCCGGTGTCCACCGGGTGGGGGTTGTGGGCGAGGGCCGCGAGAAGACCTCCTTCCTCGAGGCATCGGGCGACCTCAGGCTCACCGGGCCCCACGATGGCCTCGTCTGTCCCCCTGCCCCCCACCAGCAGTCAGCACAGCACAGCACAGCACGCACGTTCCTTCCTCGAGGCATTGGGCGACCTCAGGCTCACCGGGCCGCCCCACGACGGCCTCGTCTGTCCCGCATACAACACCACCACAACCACAACCACAACCACCAACGCCAGCATGTGTCTGCGGGCACCACCGTCACCACCATCCAGTCGTCGTCATCATCATCAGCGTGGGGATTCGGGATGCAAAGGGAGTTCGTGAGGCGGTGCAGGTGGACACCCGATCATCGTCGCCCGATCATCAGCATCAGCATCAGCATCAGCATCAGCATCAGCATCAGCATCAGCATCATCAATCAGCATCGGCATCAGCATCAGCATCATCAATCAGCATCAGCATCAGCATCAGCATCAGCATCAGCATCATCAATCAGCATCAGCATCAGCATCGGCATCAGCATCCAATCATCATCACCGTTCACATCTGTCTTCATGTCCCTGTCCTTGCGCCTTGTGTGGCCCGGCAGGTTGGGCTGTGGCGCTGGTCGGGAGCGACGGCCGACGTGATGACTGCGCCTCTGCCGGCCAACATGAACCTCCACGGCAAGTCCTCCGCTGCGGCGGCCATGGCCTCTGACCAGGAGGCGGGCCTCTGGGGGTCCCTCAAGGGGTCCGCCCCTCGCCACCTCTCTCGCCCATCATCAGCATCCAGTCGTCACCGCCCAATCATCCCACCCCCTCGTCATCGTCCTCGCCCCCTCACTCGCCCATCATCAGCATCCAGTCATCAGCATCCAGTCATCAGCATCCAGTCATCAGCATCCATCCAGTCATCAGCATCCATCCAGTCATCATCATCCAGTCATCAGCATCCATCCAGTCATCAGCATCCATCCAGTCATCAGCATCCATCCAGTCATCAGCATCCATCCAGTCATCAGCATCCAGTCATCAGCATCCAGTCATCAGCATCCAGTCATCATCATCCAGTCATCAGCATCCAGTCATCAGCATCCAGTCATCATCATCCAGTCATCATCATCCAGTCGTCATCATCCAGTCGTCATCGTCCAGTCATCATCATCCAGTCATCAGCATCCAGTCATCATCATCCAGTCATCAGCAGCATCATCATCATCAGCATCATCATCAGCAGCAGCATCTCGTCCAATCAGCATCGGCATCATGATCACCCAGCACCGGCATCAGCGCATCGGCATCGGCATCAGTCACAAACACCCATTCATCATCATCCTTCTCCGCTTGCCATCCTCCCCGCCCAGGACGTTCAAGGACAAGCAGTCCCAGGTCCCCGCCGCCTCCCCCGCCCGGGGCAACCGGACGGTCATCAACGTCTTCACGATCGCCTCGGGTCACATGTACGAGCGGCTGGTGAAGATCATGATGCTCTCGGTGGTCCGGCACACCCAGAGCCCCGTCAAGTTCTGGTTCCTGGGCAACTTCGCCTCGCCCGCGTTCAAGGTCGGTCCCTCTGTGCGATGTGATATGACTGGATGATGATGTTGATGTTGATTGGATGATGATTGGGTGATGATGATTGGATGATGATGATGATGATGATGATGATGATGATGATGATGATGATGATGATGATGATGATGATGATGATGATGATGATGATGATGATGATGATGATGATGATGATGATGCTTGAAACATGGGACGGATGATGATGATGATGATGATGATGATGATGATGATGATGATGATGATGATGATGATGATGATGAGAAACACCCAGGTCAAATTCTGGTTCCTGGGCAACTTCGCATCGCCCGCTTTCAAGGTCGGTGATGATTGGAGGATGAGGATGGACTGGATGACTGGGTGATGAGGATGAGGATGATTGGATGTTGATGATGATTGGAGGATGATTGGAGGATGATTGGATGATGATTGGAGGATGATTGGATGGCGATTGGACGACTCGCCCGTTTTTAAGGTGCTGTGCGTGTGTGCGTGGTGGCTAACTTGTGCGGGACATCCCTGGCAGCCTTCCTCTGCCTTTTCGTGCCCCCTGGCCCCCTCAGCTGTCACGCCAACCTCCTCCCTCTGCCTTTCTCTCTGTGCCCCCCGACCCACCCAGGAATTCATCCCCAAGATGGCCCACGAGCTGGGCTGTGAGTACCAGTTTGTCTCGTACGGGTGGCCCTCGTGGCTCAACCCGCAGGCCAACAAGATGCGTCGCATCTGGGCCTACAAGATCCTCTTCCTCGACGTGCTCTTCCCCCAGGACGTCGACCGGATCATCTTCGTCGATGCCGACCAGGTCCGCCACCGCCCGCCCGCCCCGCCCCCCTGCCTGCCACCCATCCCGGGCCACATGGTTTAGTAATGGGGTACCGTCCACGGCACTGTCCACCTTGGGGGCACTGTCCACCTTCCCTACTGATCCACCCTCTGGGGTTCCATCCACGCGCAGGTTGTGCGGTCAGACCTGGCGGATCTCATGCGGATGGACCTCGAGGGCGCCCCCTACGCGTACACACCCTTCTGCTCGGACAAGACCGAGATGGACGGCTTCCGCTTCTGGCGGGTTTGTCCCGCCCCCCCTTTGCTTGCCCCCTGCCCCCCACCCGCCCCCCCATGCCCGCCCCCATGCCCGCCCCCATGCCCGCCCCCATGCCCGCCCCCATGCCCGCCCCCATGCCCGCCCCCATGCCCGCCCCCATGCTACTGTCCACCGAGAATTCGAGGGGACCGTTGAAATTGCCAATGATCCTGGACGGTGCCTTGCCCTCCCTGCCCTGCCCACCCACCCACCCACCCACCCACCCCTTCCCGTTTTTCACAACTCGTGCTGATGGTGGGGGTGGTGATGCTGGTGGTGGTGGTGGTGCAGACGGGCTACTGGCACGACCACCTCAAGGGCAAGCCGTACCACATCTCGGCCCTGTATGTGGTCGACCTGGACCGGTCCGCCCCCGCCCCCGCCCCCCATCGCACCGCCCCTTGGGGCAAGCCACACACGCCCGTCCGCAGTGGGAGCGATCCTGGCCCTGCTCGGCGTCCCTTTCATCATCATCATCCAATCATCATCATCAACATCTCCATCATCTCCATCATCAACATCATCCGATCATCATCATCCAATCATCATCATTCAATCATCCAGTCATCATCATCCAGTCATCATCATCCAGTCGTCATCATCCAGTCGTCATCATCCAGTCGTCATCATCATCCAGTCGTCATCATCCAGTCATCCTCGCCCCCTCATTCGCTCATCATCATCCAGTCATCATCATCCAGTCATCATCATCCAGTCATCATCATCCAGTCACCATCATCCAATCATCCAATCATCATTATCATCATCATCTCATCATCAACACCATCATCATCACCACCACCACCATCATCCAATCATCACCCTCACCGCTCCCACAGCTTCCGGGCCACGGGCGCGGGCGACACTCTGCGCGCCTTCTACGAGTCGCTCTCGAAGGACAAGAACTCGCTGTCCAACCTCGACCAGGACCTGCCCAACTTCGCCCAGCACGTCGTTCCCATCCACTCCCTCCCCCAGGTCCGTCATCGCCCGTCCTCCAGTCTCTCCTGTCTGTATGCCGACATTCCCCCATACTGATCACCATTATCGTCTCACCCCCCCCCCCCCCCCCCACGCACACACACACACACACACAATTTCGTATCGTCGACTTCTCCCATGCTATCATCATCATCATTATTGTCTCAATCCCCCCCTGGGCAGGAATGGCTCTGGTGCGAATCCTGGTGCGCCAACACGAGCATGACGGCCGCCCGCACCATCGACCTGTGCAACAACCCGCTCACCAAGGAGCACAAGCTCGACTCGGCTCGCCGCATCATCCCCGTCCGTTTTGCCCCTGGTTGAACGCTCTCCCACATAATGTGATGGCACTTCGGCTCACAACTCCCCCTCTCTCCGTCACCGTCCGTAGGAATGGCCCAAACTGCACGAAGATGTGGTCGCGATGGAGGAGCGTCTCTCTGCCGCCGCATCCTCCTCCCCGGAGCCTTCCGCTCTTCCCCCATCACCCATTGCCGAGACAGATCACACGGTGCAGCAGCCTCCCTCTCCCATCCCCACCCAGACTCCGTCTCGAGATCCCCACGAAGACCTGTAAATGTTTTTTCGCAGTAAAATCCTCTGCCAAAAAAACGGCTCCCTCGTCGGGTGCGTTGCTTCCACCGCGTCGTCGTTGGTCCACTCTCGAAAAATCCGGCTTGATGCAGCCAAACATGGAACGAGCCCAGGCCCAGCCGCAGCAACAACAGTCTCCTCTCTCTGTTCACCTGCAAATGATTCCCAGTCCGATGCCCGGCCAGATGGGAATGCCCGGCCAGATGATGCCACAGCAGATGATGCCACAGCAGATGATGCAGAACCAGATGCAGAACCAAATGATGAACCCCATGATGAACCCCATGATGATGAATCCCATGATGACCAACCCATATATGAACCAAATGCCTCAGCAAGGCCATACAAGCCCGATGCCCAACCAAATGCCGATGGCCGGACCTGGAATGATGCCTATGAACATGGGCATGCCATCCCCCACTTCTCCGGCTCCGGCTCCGATCCAACATCAACCAGTCTTCAATTACGAAGAAAAAATTGCATTCCAGGTTTGTTTCTCCGTGCACCTCTCGAGTCTGCCTCTCATTCTTTTTTAGTCGGGTGTGTGGGTGCAACCCGGACCGCTTGCTCCGATCCCGCACTACACCCGCATCATCACCACCCCCAATTTGGCGACACTTCAAGTGACGCTCCACATCCCCTTTGTGGGATCTGAAGGCAGCGGGAATCGCGCCCGCCTGATCTTGAAAGTTGACGGGTCCCCCATCTGCGATTCCACAAAGGTCCGCTCTTTACCCACCACCACCACACGTTCATCGACCTCTCCCCGGGCAGTACAACACCTACGAATGGGAGCTTCACCCGGTGACTCTGACCGGGCTGGTTTCCAACGTGAGCGCCGGGCCCCACCGGGTGGAGCTGTGGTGTCAGACCGACCGGGCGCGGTTCCACTGCCCCCACTATAACACCGACCTGATTGAGGCCACCGTCGAACCGCACATCTTCGCCACCTTCTTCTTGCTGGGCTTCCCCACTTCCGGCCCGCTTTCCATGCCCATGCCCACGGGCGGGCCGTTCACCTACGAGGAGAAGATTCCCATGAGCAGGAATGTGGAGGTTCCCTCGGGTCAGGGGCTGGTCGAGGTGCCCAAGTACACCCGGACCATCACCACGCCCGCCCTGAACTGCCTCCAGCTCACCATGCACATCCCCTTCGTGGTCCGTCCCTCCCCTCCCCCTGCCCAACGCCATCATTTCCGACAACCCCATCGAGCCATCCTGACCCCCCCCCCCCCCCCCCCCCCCCCACACACACACAAACACGATCTCATAACCCATGGGTGGTCTCCACTCATCTCCGGTCACAGGGCAACGACGGGGACTCGGCACGCTCCCGGATTGTGCTGTACTTCGACGGGCAACCCGTCTGCGACGCCACCAAGGTCTGCATCACACACACACACACACACACACACACACACACACCCCCACCCACCCACCCACCCGCATTGCCACACGCCAGAGAACAAGTGTCACACCGTCTGGGTTGACATACTCGCGGCGCCACACGCGCTCGCTCCTCCATGATGATGACTGAGCGGGTGACTGGATGATGATGATGATGATGGCGACCACACTCTCTGCACCGACACAAACACTCTCGCACGCGCTCACTCTCTCCCCTCTCCCCCCCCCCCCCCCCCCCCCCCCCTCGCAGTACAACACCAAGGCATGGGAGCTGCACGAGGTCACCCTGACGGCCCTCGTGCGCGGGGTCTTCGCCGGGCCGCACACGGTCCAGGTGCGCGCCATGGCCGACCGTGCCTGCCTCTACCTGCCCCACTTCAACCCGAGCTTGATCGAGGCCACCGCCGAGCCGCCTATCTTCGCCAACTTCTTCTGCCTGGGCTTCTAAAACCACCAGCTGGCGGGGGGGGGGGGGGGGGGGAGGCAGATTTGTTTTCCCCCACATGCCGATTTGTTTGTACAAATTTTGTTCTTGTGTGGCCGTTGACCAACCATTTTTTTGCATGTTAGGAGGGCGGTTTCATCTTCTGGAAACAGAGCGGACCTTTCCAGGCCCCCGCGTCCGTGCAGCCTCGTGTGAGGCACGTGAAAATGACGGGAGAGAGATTTTCCCTCCGTTTGAGCCCTCGGCTGATGTGACGCCGCTGCAAGGCACTCCCCGGCCGGGTGGTTGAAAGGGTGCTCGATTGGAGGCATCGTCCGAGGTCGACAAAAGCCGAACAGCTAGCTGGACGGGATGGACGGAGGCCAGGTGCTCGAGCGGATCGAGTAGGAGGATAGTCGACATCACCCCGTCAATGACCCCCGCAGCGGATTGCCCGTGTCCCCGTTCACAGCGTGTCATCCACGCTCACCCCATTCGATAGTGATGATGATGGAAAAAAGATGTAGCGGAGAGAGGTCTTGATCCTCCGACCTTTGAGTTATGAGCCCAACGCTCTTCCACTGAGCTACTCCGCTTTCATGAAATTATAATTTGCTGGCGGATGATCCAAATGAACTCTGGCAAAGCCCAATGTCCCGCATTGGCCCGCTCTACACCAGCTCACGTCATTCACTCCTCTCCAGCGCGACCGCCAGGCGAGGGTCCGCTTTGGCACAGTCGGAGGTGATGCTCCGCGAATCTCATCGGCTCTCATACAAAGGGAGTTACTACGCTGCAGGCCACACCGGCCTCCCCGCCTGACGCCTGGGCCTCCAAAAGTGCCTCTCCTCCCTCGCCACACTGCTCATGCGCGACCCGCCCTGGCGGCCGTCGATGGGCTGCGCCCCTGACACAAGCCCCCCCCCCCACTGCTCCGCACGCCGCGGCTGCCCCGGCCGAAGAGGGCCCAACACGAGGTCATGAGGCCCAAGGCCTCCATCGGAACGTGGAACACGCGACGAGAAGGCGGGAGTAACGTTTCTCTTCGCCTGCGTCCTCGCAAATACACAGCATATCTCTCTGGGCGAGGCCTCTCCGGGGGGGATCCTTCATCGTTGGCTTTCCTCTGTACAGGCAAGCGGAGGTTGATTCTTGCACCAAAATGGAGCCGAGCTGGTGTGAGATGGAGTCGTGAGTCGAAGAGAACCGCACAGATGAAGAAGACGAAGAGAACCGCACAGATGAAGGGCATGCCCTCTGACCCCTCCGCCGCGGATCGAGGGCCACCCGAACCGAACCTCCTTGGACTGACTGACTCAGACTGAGTTGGATGCATTTAACACGAGACCGACTGACTCTGGTGGAGGACAATTTAGAGAAAAGCGTGGTCCCGGGGCAATGGGGCAATTGCCGGAGAAGGAAGAGAAAGTGTTTTCCTCCACTCGCCCCGGCTCCCACACATCTCCTCAGCATGATCCAAATACCCTCCTCTCTTGGTCTTTTTGCCTCTCTTCTCGATCTCCTGCCCTGCATTCGGGAGTCATCCGATCACCCGATCCAGACCTACCTGCAGCTGCTGGGCCTTTCCCATGGGATTCGATCGGCTGTTCGCAGAAATCCTCCACACGATCTTTGTTTTGATGGCGATCCGGACTTTCGTTGTGAGGCCCCGATGCCCACCGCCGATGCCCTGGCCGCCATCGTTGGACCGTGCAAGAACCTGACCAAACTATCCTTTCGCTCGGTTGGACAACCATTTCACCCGAACGTTTACGGCTGTGGTCGCACCGAGGCTGCCTTTGCCGAGTGGGTGGACGAGGCCTTTGACGGGCACGACCGGCTGGAGGTCCTGGAGTACTTGCCAACCACCTTTGAACCCATCATTGAACGCATTCTACCCCACCTGCGCGGGCTGTTGGAACTCCGCCTTGGCAACGGCACCCCAATCAGCACCGACTTGCTCTCGATCATCGCCCGCTCGTGTCCCCACCTCCAGGTGCTTCGCAGCGACTGCGAAAAGTTTCCCGCCCGCGTCGACTTCACTGTCCTGGCATCCATGGCGAGATCTCTCCGGCAGTTCCGCTTTCACCACGCCCCACTCGCCCATGACGCATTCGTGAGCCTGGATGCCTTGGTGAGCAACCTCTCGACCGTTGGAACGCTTCACCTCTGCTGCTGCCCCATTGCGGTTCTCGAGCCCCTTGCCTCCCACCTGACCTGTCTCAGTCTGGACCGGGTTGGCGATGAGGACGATAGGGAGAGGGACATGCCTGGCCCCGACTTCTCTCGGTTGGAACGCCTCTCGTTGCGGCGCTGCTCTTTTTTTTCGGTACGGTTGGCCCAACTCCTGGACGCGAATCGGGCCACCCTGCAGCGACTCAGACTGGAGATCATCACCCCGAATCGTCTGGACCCTTTGATGGCCGCCCTGGGTGCCCTTCCCCGGCTGACCCACCTGAAGCTCACCTTTCTTTCACCACCGACTGGATACCCTGCGTCACCCGCTCTTCCACTCGCCCCCAGAGGCGATCCTCCAGGATACTTCAGCCTCGCCAGCCCCCAGCTCAGATGCCTTCACATCGAAAACCCATCCCCGATATGCCCTGTGACGGCTCTCTCGCTTGACTGCCCCGTCTTGAGCGAGCTCCAACTGCCCGCGACGCGATTCGTCCAACTGGACGTCCACTCCCCTCGACTTTGCGTGATCCGGAATTTGCCCGTGTGGTTCAAGGGTTTCCCCACCCCCATCATGCCCGATCTGGAGACGCTGAGTGCCCCAGGTCGCGAGCAGCACGACCCCGTCTGGCTGCCTGACCTGCTGGCCGGGGCGCCACGGTTGCGCAGCCTCGACGTGGCACTGACCCGACCAGACCTGCTCCCCCTGCTGTGCACATGTGACTCTCTCGTCGAACTTGGCCTAGAACTGGCCCTGATGCCCAGCCCGCTCGTCCTGGGGATGCCTGGACGACTCAAGCTCTTGAGGCTGACACTCCTCAATGTGAAAGGGTGCGCCGGGGTGTTCGACCTGCAGTTGGAAGCCCCGAGGCTCCGGCTCTTCGACCTCCATCGTGCCGAATACGACGTTCGCATCCGGTTGGAGTGTCCGGCCCTGACCACACTCAGGCTCGCAGTGTCAAGGCAGCACAGGCTCACCTGCCTCGAGCTGGATGAACCCGCCCAACTTCGTAGCCTGACCATCGAAGAGGGGGGCTACCTCGAGCCTGCCACGATTCTGGGCTTGCTGGCCCTGCACAGGGGGGCTCGCCTGCGCCATGTTGGGTTGTTAAATCCTGTGGCGTGGGTCTGGCCCCATTTGGTGACAGCCCTGGGCGAGTTGCCCCGCCTGACCAGCCTTAGACTGAACGTGGTGAATGCCCCGCCACAGTTGTCGCTGACCTGCCCCCAGCTGCGCGCTCTGGACCTGTTCCGGCTGGCGGGACAAACGGTGCTGGAGCTGAAATGCCCCCTGCTGGAGACGCTCTCGGGCTGTCAGGAGCCCGGCCGCCAAGTGGTGCTGCCCTCGGGTTGCCCTCGCTCGACACGGTGCGCGGTATATCCGTGGCTCCCATGCGATCTCGATGACCCTGCGGCCATCATCTGAGGGTGCGAGGGTGCGGCCAGAGCTCGCTGATCGGCCCTTGGCCCCCCCTTCCCGTCCTGCAAGACATTTCGACTCGATCCGCACCGCGGGGAAGGGTGGGTGCGCTGCTCCTGGGGGGAGGAGGGGGAACACAATTCCTCGTCCCCCGAAAATTCCGGACACTGGAGAGAAACGGATGTCCTTCGAATCGCCTCCGTTTTCCCCCCTGATTGACTTGGGGGATGGCGTCGCTTTTTCCTCAAAAACCCGAAAATTACACAGCGAGAGAAATCACCCTTTTCCCCCTGATTTACTTGGGGATTGCGTCGAGGAACTGGCAGTAAGTCGAGGGGCAGTAGCCGGTCTGGCCCGAGCGGCTGTTGGTGGCGTAGAACCAGCCCGCGGTGCTGGTGTCGGTCACGATGAGTTCGTCGCCCGCCCGGATGCTGAGCTCCGTCTCGGAGGTCGCGTCGAAGTCGTACAGGGCCTGCAGTGGGGCAGCAAGAGAGCATCCCAGTCGGTCAACATCAACGCCATCCAGCCAGCCATCATCAGCCGCATGATCAGCAGCAGCAACATCCACATCCTCCACATCATCATCCACATCATCTCCCTCCCCCCCCCTCCCCCCCCCCCCCTCCCCCCCCCCCCCCGCGACCATCTCCATCTCCATCTCCACCTCCATCCCCCCCCCCCCGAACCACCGCCGCACGGACGGTTGCCTTCTTGCCCTCCTCGCCCACAGCCCCTCCTTCGCCTCGCCCTCCGCCGCCGCCGCAGGCTCGGCACCAGCCGCCGCCTTCACCTCCTCAGCCGGGGCGGCCGGCTCGGCAGCCGCGGGGGCCTCGGCGCCACCCTCGGGGGCCGTCCCCAGGTAGGTGTGCGGGCAGAGGCCCTCCTTGCCCGTGATCGTGTTGCGGACGCGGGACCAGCCGGGCCCGGCCGCGTCCTCGGCAAGAAGGAGGACCTTGTCGCCCTCGGACAGGGCAACCTCTGTGTGTGTGTGTGTGGGGGGCATCTCAATCATCATCCCGTCTGCCCTTCGCAGGTACCAAGCGTGTCGGACCGTCATCACCCTGGGCGGCGTACACGTACAGATCCTCATCATCATCATCATCAACATCATTATCATCTTCGTCATCGACCATCGACATCATCGTCGTCATCGACATCATCGTCGTCATCGTCGTCATCATCATCATCAACATCAACATCAACATCATCAACAACATCATCAACAACATCATCAACAACATCATCGGCATCAACATCATCATCCAATCATCATCCAATCATCATCATCCAATCATCATCATCCAATCATCATCAACATCATCATCATCATCCAATCAATCACCGCAGGGGGGGCGGACCATCATCACCCTGGGCGGCGTACGCGTAGAGTGCCCACATCTCCTTGCCGCTCGGCGCAGCAGCAGCAGCGGGGGCAGCAACGGCCGGCTGGGCAGCGGGGGCAGCGGCGGCGGCGGCGGCAGTGGCGGGGGTGGTGGTGGCAGGGGTGGTGGCGGCGGGGGCGGGCCCACCGCGACGCACGTAGACGCGCTGCCGCTCAAGCTCCACAAAGACCTGCGCGCCCGCCCACACCCAGCCCACCCCGCCCACATCCGCCCCATTTTCAAGCACCCCCACCCCCAACCCAGCCCGAGGGACGAGACAGCCTTTGAGCAAGGGTGTGGCTTGCCTGTGTCTCCGTCTGCGTCAGGGCATGGGTGCGGGGGGCACGCGCCTCGGTGGTGCGCGTGAGGCGGCGGTCACGATCACGAATGGGGTCATGTGAGAGCGATAGTGCCGGGGGGGGGGGGGGGGGGCAGGGCGGACATCGTGTGCCTCGGGAGTGCGGCCCGTGCGGGCGCCCCGCATGAAGGCGGCCAGGTCGGCGAACCGATCGATGGCCGTCGTCGAGTCGTTCATGGCCGCCACTGAGGCCTGGCAGCTCTCGTTGGTCTGGGCAAGGGAGGGGGGGGGGGGGTTGGGATGGCGGGGGGGTTGGGATGGCGGGGGGGATGGAGGCCGTGAGGATCTCCGGTCGGATGGTGGATGAACCTGCAAGATGGGCTGTTGGTTCGGAGTGCTAGGTACGAAGGGGGGTGGAGGCGGGGAGGTGGAGGTGGGGGGTGCGAGCGACCTTCTGGGACTCGATCAGGAAGCTGAGCAGGCAAGCGCGCAGGGAGTCGATCCGGTCCATCTCGTTTTGTTGGACATCCTGCGGGGGGTGGCGGTGGTGAAGCCCATCAAATCAAAAAAAAAAAAAAATAGCCCATATTACCCCCAGGGTTGGGTCGGCTCGGTCGGCGAGATCGACCTTCATGATGGCTGCCAGGCCCTGGTCGGCCTCATCCTGGGACTTTTGGCAGGCCTCCACGGCGGCCCGGTGATCGGCCTTGGCCTTCTCCATGTCCTTCCGGGCCTGCTCCTCATTGCGGCGGAGCTGTCCCCGGGTGGTGTGGTGATGGCATGTGATGCAATGTGTCCGGAAAAAACAAAAAGAAAAACGAGACCTTGGCCAGCTCCTTCTCGGTCTTTTGCGGGTCCTCCTGGGACTCTTGGAAGGAATAATCGGCCGATTCCCAGTCGGCATAGAGCTTGCCATAGCGGGTGCGGGTCTGCATGACAAAGTCAAAAGGACGACTGTGAGATGACGATGTGGGGGAATCAGTTCACAGCACCTTCTGAGACTCCTCGAGGCGGTTTTTGCGGTTGCGGATGAGCTGCGAGCCCTGTTGCTCGAGCTGCTTGAGCTTTTGCTGGAGTCGGGCCTCATCGGTTTGGACGACAGAAATAGCATGGCTCAGATCAGCAGAGAGCTTCTTGTGGGCCTGTCATCACGTCCGCAAATCCGCCATCGGAAAACCAGGAGCAGAATACAATGAACGATGGACAGTCACAATAATGATGAATACAAACCTGAGAGATCTTCTCGTGCTCTTCCTTGATCACCCTCCACGCGTTGCCCATGGTCCTGTGGGAGAAATGTCACCCAAAAGAGGGGAGGAATGCGTGAAGGTAATGCCAGAATGTGGAGAGAAAGCAACGAGCAGACCCTTCCTCGGGAAGGGCCGAAGTGTGAGAGCACAGAGCGCGAAGCCCAGCGCTATACTTCTCCTCAATAGCACAACGCTCCTTCAGGAACTGCTTGAGCTCATCATAGGTTTTCAGAGCGATGCGCAGGCGCTCGCAGCAGGGTTCGAAACAATCCCAAAGATTGGTGGCGAAATCAATTTCGTCAGCCTGAGTGGGAGGAGGAGGTTGAGGGGGCTGCATTCTACTCGAAGAATTCGAGAGCACAACCGAGAAAGAGTCTCCGCGGGATTTCTGACCAAACCGGGCGGTTCGCGAGAAGCTGCGTTACGAGCGCAGCTCTCTTGGAAATTTATGGAGCGGTCGAGAGGTGATGGAAATCTTCGAGCTTCATTCAACTTTTCACTTTCGGGTCCCTTCACCATGGTCCCCGAGAATGTCGTCCTTGCGCCTCCTGTCAGTTCTCCCCTCCCTGACTGTGACCAGCGCCTCCAGTACGTCAGGTTGGTGACAGAGTTGATGAACCAGATGTGATACATCCTCCAGTGTTGTAGGGGACAGGATGAACGAACATAGAAACCACACCTTTCGCGGAGAAAAACGCCCAGGGAGATGGAACTCTTTGGGTGAGGTAGGGTTAGAAGAACCCGGACACCCTCCGGCCCTTCGGCATCACGGGTCGCCCAGCTTGGCCCCAGGCCGAGGAGTTCTTCAGCCTCGTGGGCGAGGCGCACCGCAAGGCCGAGCGGACTTCAAGCGCTCCTTCTGGCTGGCTTGTCGCCATGCCGGCGCGCTGAGGCCCCAGGACGCCACAAGAGCACGGGCCTGGCATGCTTCAACGTGGCCCTCGACCAGCACAATAGCGAGCGGCCCCAACGCCAAGATGGGCTCAAAACGGTGAGTGGGTTAAGCTTTTTCTCTTTGTTTGAAATTCATTCCGTTCGGGCCAACGTTCCCCCCCCCCCCCCACCCCTAATTTAGTTCTGAGACGGGGGCATTTAGAAATGCAGACTTCACTCTTCAATCACAACACCGCCAACTCTTTCGGCACTTCACGAACAAGACCCTCCCAAAAAAATGTGTGTAACATTTGTCATTGTTTTGACGCGATCGAACCGAGATAATAGAACCGCAGGGATATATCAACTGAATATGGACGAAGAGGTGTTGAATTACGCTTCATTTCTCGGCTTCCAGCTGCCAGAAGATGGGGACCTGCTCTGGATCGCAGAAGCCGGGTATCGGGCTCCTTTACCGGATGGCTGGACCGAGAATCCAGGGTTGGATGGACTTCCATTCTATCACAACGCAATTACAATGGAATCGAGCTGGGAACATCCGGCCGATGCCCAATTTCGGCACCTCTTCCGAAACGAGAAGCAAAAACAAAAATCCCGAGTCACTCTGCCAGGTCCCATTTTTCTGTTTTTCTCCGGTTCATTTTCCGGCGGGTGTAGATCGTGGGGATCTCGCCTGCCGTGACGATTATCCAACAATAACACAACAATCTTCCAGTCCGACGGGGGAGCCGATGCTCATCCATTTCCCCGTCGATGATGGAACCCAACTCAGCAGCCAAGAAGAAGGGGATCTCGCACAAAAGTTCTCACTGGGCAAAGAACAGGTGTGTGCGACGAAAGTCAACGAAGAATGTCAGCACCAGCAGGCATTATCAAAGGAAGCCAAGAATCGCATGGAACGGTTGCCGGCTCTTCTCGCTGCTCGCGAGTCAATTCAAGACCACAGCGACTGCGTGTTCAGCTTTGCTGCGCATCACAAGACCGACACCGTCATGCCTGACTCTGGTGGTGATGGAATGGTCCGGTTTTTGCGAAGCTTCTCTGCCTTTGTCCTCTTTTTCTTGCTCATTGCTCATTCTCATATCTTTCTTTTTCTCGCTCTCGTTTTTTGTTTCCCTTTTTTGGATTCCGGGTTCGATTTTCAACAGCCATCGTCATCATCGTGGGGGCTGACCCACTTCCCAACCGAGATTCTGTTGAAGATCGTCCACTCGGCCCACTTCACCCTGCGTACGTACTGCCAGCTGATTGCCCTCGACCACACCATTCGCAGCAAGCTCCGGGGTACTGACCGCATCCTGTCGCTCACGCCCCCCGAGGACCTGGCCGTCCCGCCCCTGCCCTCGGACGCCTTCGCGGCCCTGATGGGGCCCTTCCACGACCTGGAGCGCCTCGAGGGTGCCATCGTGCCGGCCGCCTGTAGCCGGGAGGAATCCACTTGGTCCCGATTGGTTGACGAGGCCTTCGTTGGTAAGATCCACCTGCGCAACATCGACTGCTCCTCCCCGGGGTTGCCGGCGGAGGCCGTTGCGCGCGCCCTGGGGCACCTGCCCGCCCTGGAGGAGGTCACCCTGTGCCTGCCCGCCCACGGGTCCCTGGCCGTCCTGGCGGTCCACTGCCCACACCTGCGCAAGCTCACCCTGATCCGGGGGACCTGCCCCGACCCGCTCGACTTCAGTCTGGTCCAGCGGTGCTCCGGCCTGGTCGAGCTGCGGCTGGAGGGCGTCGGGCTGGCCGGTCTTGACATGCGCAGCCTCCGGGCGGCCCTGCCGCACCTGACCCGGCTCGAGGCGACCCCGGCCGACCCCCAAGACCCGGATCCGGTCTTCACGGAGCCCGCCCCGCCCCTGACGTCGCTCTACATCACCCCCGACCGGCTCGCGGAGGAGTTCGACTGGTCCGAGGCGGCCGCGGGCCATCTGGAGCACATCTCGGTGGAACCCTCGCTGCTTGGGTTCCCGCTGGAGCCCCTGGCCTCCCTGGCCCGCCTTCGGTCGCTCAGCTGCCGGATCGAGGAGTGGGCCGCCCTCCCGACCGGCCTGCTGGACCGGCTGGTCCGCCTCGAGGTGGTCTGCGGCGATCGGCGTCCGCTCGCCCTGCGCTCGGCCAGCCTGCAGGACCTCGACCTGGTCGCCGAGTGCCCGCTGGCCCTCGACTGCCCCGCCCTGCGCACCCTGTCCCTGCCGCCCACCCCGGGCCCCATCAGCCTGCGCTGCCCGGCCCTGACCCGCCTGCTCCACGTCCCCGAGGGCGCCCCGCTGCTCTTCCCGGACGGGCCCCTGTACACGGTCACCACCGTCAGCTTCCGGGCCGGGGCCGCCTGTGCCGTCGGGTCTTCGTGGGGCCTCGCCCTGGGCGCGCTGGCCTTCCTGCCCCGGGTGCGCGTCCTGGAGGGGGTCCGGCTCGGGTCCCTGGCCGAGCTGGGCGCACTCTGCGCCGCCTTGGGTCGGCTGGTCGAGCTGCGCGGGGTGGCCATCGCCGGTCGGTCTGCGTCCCCCCCCCCCCCTCCCGGGACTCTCGCATCTAGCATCATCACCGCCATCACCGCTATCATCATCAATCACCATCAAGCATCACCACCCCATCATCACCACCATATCCAATACCAGCAGCATCCAATCAGCATCAACATCCAATCATCATCATCACCATCACCATCAGCATCAGCATCAGCATCAGCATCATCATCATCAGCAGCAGCAGCAGCAGCAGCAGCAGCAGCATCATCATCATCATCATCATCATCATCATCATCATCATCATCATCATCATCATCATCATCATCATCATCCAATACCATCATGTCCCTCGTTCCGCTCTCATCGTCTCCCAACCTACCCCCCATCTCTCATCCCCATCCAGCCTGCCCGGCGGACCCATCCCGCCCCACGGCCCCCCTCCTTCGCACGGGGGCCCGGCTCCGCGTGCTCGACCTCGCCATGTCCGCCCAGCCGCTGGCCATCGAGGGCCCTCGGCTCGAGTCCCTCAGCCTCGCCTGGACCCCCGCCGCCGCCCCTGCCGCACCCGGGGCCGCTGCTTCTGTCGAGACCCAAGCGGGGTCTGCACGGCGCGCCTGTGTGTCTGTGTCTGTGTCTGTGTCTGTGTCTTGCCTGTGTCGGGGACCCCCTTTGGCGCGACACATGCTGCTGCTGTGCGAGGTGGTGAGAGCGCATATACTTCTTTCCTCCCTCTTTTTAAAATGTGTGTGTCTGTGTGTGTGTCTCCCTCCATCCCCCCCCCCATCCAGATCATAATCATCATCCCCCCCTCCACCCCCCCCACCCCCCCCCCCCCCGACTCCCCGCAGGCTCTTCCTGTCGCTCGGCTGCCCGCATCTGCACACCCTGCGCCTGGCGGGCGTCTCGCTGGCCCCCGACCAGCTGACCCCCTCCGCCCTCTTCGCTTCCAGCGCGGCGCCGCCCCTGCGCCACCTCGCCGTCCACCCCGCCGCGTGGCCCGCCATCGCGGGGCTCCTGCCCTGCCTGCCCCGCCTGCAGTCCCTCGAGATCTGCCTGGGCGGCGGCCCCGTCCCCGTCCCCGCATCGATCGCCTTCCCCGCCGACTGTCTGCCCGCCCTCCGCGCGCTGACCCTGGCCGATCCGGCGGCCCGGCTCGCGGCCCTGCGGCTCGGCTGCTGGCCCGCTCTGGAGCGGGTTGATTTGAGCATGGCCGTGGGCCTGCGTGAGGTGACCATGAGCGGTGAGGCGTCCCCCGGTCCCTACCTGCGTCACGTTCGCCTCAATCGACGCCTGCACGCCCTGGGGGCCTGGATGGCCGCCCCGGGGATTCAGGTGGAATACCTCTGCGAGGTGCCGCCCGTGGCACAGGGCGGGGATGGTGACGACGGCGCAGGTGACGAGGTTGGCGGGGTGGATGGGACGGAGCGCCAGTAGGGGGTACCATCCACAACCCGCATCGTCGACATCCCCCCTCTCATGGTGGCTCCTCCCCCCCTGGTCTTCGGCGTCTTCGCACTGACCTGGGGGGCCTGCCCCCGCATCATCATCATCATCATCATCATCATCATCATCATCATCATCATCATCATCATCATCATCATCCCTCGGTCGCTTAGATTTTCTTTTGCCCCAGTTTTTTTGCCTGTTTGGTGTTGCTGTTATTGGGGTTTTTCTTTTCTTCATTTTCCCGTTGCTTTCTTTCCCCCGTTGCTTTCTTTCCCCCGTTGCTTTGTTGTTTTCGTTGTTTTGTTGTTTTCGTTGTTTTCGTTTTCTTCTGATGCTTCATTATGATTCTGCTTATTATTATTATCATTATCATTCTGTTTATTATTACGATGATGATTATCGGTTTCTCCCTGTTTTTCGACGGATGCCCTGACCTCACACCGCACGCAACACCCCACCCACGCGTGTGCATGCCTCCCCTCCCCCTCTCGGCCCCCCTCCTTGTCTTCGCCCTTCGTCTTCTTTGTCTTCGCCTTCGTCTTCTTCTTCGACTGGCTTGCTGCCCAAGTGTTCGCTCGGTCTTTGCCGCTCGCGCCCCAGCCCGCTGTCCCCTTCGGCTGATGATGTCCTGGAGGGTTCCGTACTCCTGCGCTGCCACCCCCCCCCCCACCCACCCCGTCCCTGTCCCCATCCCATCTCCGTCCCCATCCATCCCCATCCCCATCCCCGTCCCCACCCGTCTCCGTCCACCCATCCATCCCCATCCCGTCCCCGTCCCCATCCATCCACCGCCCCGTCTCCGCTCCCAGTTGCTTCTCTCGTTCCCTTCCCTTCCCCTTCCATTCCCCCCAAACCCCTGTCATTCCTTGCGTCTCATTCTACGCCCCCTCCTCCCTCTCCCTCCCTCCTCCCCTCCGTCCATAGGGCCCGCCCATCCCCGTCACCCACCCTCCTCGGCAGAGGGCGGGTGTCCGTTTTTTTTGTCGGGTTTCTTCCCGCTTTGCTTTTTTTCATTGTTCCTCATCTTCCCCCGTTTTCATATCATCATCCGCCGGGGCCGTCTTCCTCCGCTCGATGGCCCCCTCGCCCTGCCGATGCGCTCGCTGTCTGCGCACTGTGTGCTGTGTGCTGCGGTCGTTGTTTCCTTTCCCCGCGTGCCGTCGTGGGGCTCCCCCACTATTCGCGTGTGTCGTGCCGTGCCGTGCCCCTCGCTGACCTCGCGCAGCATCGCGCGCTCCCCGTCCGCCCGTGCTCACCCCGCCCGGCTCGCTCGCATTTCGCCCTGCTGCCGCCAGGTCGGCTCTCGCCGCTTCCTCGCCTGGTCCCGTCGGGTTCGCTCCCCCTCTCCCACCGCTTGACGCGGCTTCTGTGCTGCTGCTCCGGCTCACCCCCCCCCCCCAGCCTCCATCGACCCAATCATCCCTTCCTTCCCCAACCCGCCTCCCCCACATCCCCCATTTTCCCCTTTCTCGTTGACATTCTTCCGGTGGTTTTCGGCTCCTTTTGATGATTAAATATTTTTTTTTTCATAGGCCTCCAGTACCCCCCATCCTCCCATCCTGACCCTCCCTCCCTCGGCAGACCTCCCCCACCCCACCCCCAGCTCCTCTCTGGTTGTTGTCTCCATCTCACTGACGGCTGGATGTGCCGTCACTCCACCACCACCAACCACGGGCACACGTTTCTCTGGAAGGCTTCGCCCCATGCGCCCCGGACCTAATGTTGTTCGGGATGGTGGTCTCCTTCTTCTCATTCGTTTTCTCGTTCATTCCAAGCTTATCTCGCCTTGCCTTCCCCTCTTCTCGTCTTGTTTGTTTGTTTGTTTTTTCTTTTCAAAAAACTCAATCGAAAATTCAACCCGGCGAATCACAGGAGCGGGGATTGAGAGAAAAAAAAGAGATGCGGCGAGGAGAAAGTCTCGCGATTCAGTCTGAGTCTGCCTCCGGAGGACAGTCGAAAAACCGCTTCGTTTCAAAAAAGACTGAACCAACTCCCCCGCTTGGCTCTACACGCAAAATGAGGCAGGAACAACGCAGTCCTGCCCCGCAACACGGGTTTATCCGAACCCTCGTCCATGACCTTTCACTCAGAGAAGTTGTGGGTTTTCTGGGGATTTGCGGCCTAACGGTGTTTCTCGGTGCCGGGATCAATTACATTCAGACAGCCAACCGCCTTTCTGAATCATCTTATACATCCTCTCCCCATCCAATCCTTTCTTTCCTTACACTCCCTCTTCGTGCTGCTGGCGATGAAGAAGTCTGGTCCCTGCAATTCCCTCTCGATTGGCCCATCTTCTTTTCCTTTTCCAGGCTGATTTTTGTGGGCTGCTTGGAGACCAAGAACCGAACAATCGTTGCTACTACTCGCGGAAGTACTGCGAGATTTCCGCACTCTTCAATTATGTTGATGTCTGTTCGATCGTCCTCTCGCGTTCTCGTTCCGACGTCAAATCCAGATGCATTATTGTACTTTGTTCCACGCCCAATGGGCCAGCTATATTATCATGGTGATTGCCATTTTGGTTCTGTTCATGTTGCTTGGCTCGACGGCCAGCGACTTCTTCGGTCAGTGTGCGCCTTCCTGACCCCGGGGTCATCACCTCACTCTCCCTGTGGCAGTTCCTGCGCTGCAGGACATCTCCTCTTCGATGCGCCTCTCAGATAATGTCGCTGGTGTGACCTTCCTGGCACTGGGTCCGTCTCCCCCTCCTAACCCCTCCCATCCTCACCCCTCCACCCATCCACCCATCCTCACCCCTCCACACATCCTCGCCCCTCCACCCATCCTCTCCCGCCTTCCCGCCCTCCAGGCAACGGTGCGCCCGATCTGTTCAGCATGATTGCCGGTGTTTCCAAAGGGGCCTTCGAGATGTCTCTCTCGGAGGCCATGGGCTCGGGGATCTTCATCAACTCCATCGTCCTCGGCTCCGGTCCGTCCCACCGCACCCCACCACACCACACCACACCACACCACCACACCACCACACCACACCACACCACACCGCACTCCACCGCACTCCACCGCACTCCACCGCACTCCACTGCACCGCACCCCGCGCCTGTCTGCGAAGCCAACCGGGCGAATGAGGATGCCGCCTGCGACCTCACCACACCCATCCCACACCCACCCAACCACCCACCCGCCCGCCCGTCCGAGCCCTGCCTCCACACCCTTTGGCAGACCATGCCCCGCTCTCCTTCAATCTCCCTGTTGAACACGCACTCCCACTGGTCGCTCACCGCACTCCCGATCACCACCCCCCACCAGTGGGCCTGGTGGCGACCTTCCAGCTGGACAAGCTGAGCCTGTTCATGGACGCGCTGGTCTACCTGGGCACGGTCATCTTCCTGCTCATGATCACGGTCACCCACTCGGTCTACTGGCCCGAGGCAGCCATGTTCCCGCTCATCTACGGCGCCTACGTCACGGCCGTGGTCGTCATCGACAGGGTCAAGCGCAAGCGCATGTCCCGGTCTGAGCGCCCGTCCCAGCACACGGCACACAGCAAGCGCATGTACGCGGCCCCCACCACCCTGGCTTGCCCCACAGCGTCCGCCAGCATCCGGCATCGGCATCGACATCGGCATCGGCATCGACATCGGCATCGGCATCGACATCGGCATCGGCATCGGCATCGGCATCGGCATCGGCATCGGCATCGGCATCGGCATCGGCATCGGCATCGGCATCGGCATCGGCATCGAGAGCACTTATGCATCATCCCCAGTATTCAATCACCCTCCGCACATCATCAGTATGGCATCATCCAATCATCAGCATCCAATCATCAGCATCCAATCATCAGCATCCAATCATCATCATCATCAGCATCCCATCGTCTCCAGCACCAGCATCCTCCAATCGCATCATCCCCCACCCACCTCACCCCCACCTCACCTCACCTCACCCCGCCCCGCCCCGCCCCGCCCCGCCCCGCCCGTCCAGGTTTGCGCACCTTGTGGTGGAGGACGACACCCCTGCCCCGGACATCAGCTACTCGCAGTACATTGAGCCCAGCCCGGCCCCCACGGGCTCCATCAACTCGGACGAGGTCCACCGGCCGCCCACCGACCGCGCGGGCGTGCTGTCCCTGCTCTCCTCGTCCATCTCGACCCCGCTGGCCCCCTCGATGCCCGTCAAGGGGCTGCAGGACACACAGGCCATGTACGGGGACGAGGACATGAACATGGAGGGGGACGCGCCCCCCAAGCTGACCATGTGGGGCTGGGTCAAGATGTCCTGGGGGAACTTCGTCGAGTGGTCCGAGTGGAAGGAGCGCGTCCGTCCATCCCTGGCATGGCCACCTCCCCCCCTCCCTCCTCCCCCCTCCCCTCCTCCTCCTCCCGACCCATCCACATCATCCACCCACCCCCTGCCTGCCTCCCTGTTCGCAGAGCATCGTCAGCAAGATCCGCTTCAGCATCGAGCTGCCCTTCACGGCCGCCCGCATGCTCACCATCCCAAGCGTCTTCCAGGTCCCGCCCACCGCCACCGCCACCGCCACTGCCTACCACCTACATCACCATCACCATCATCACCATCATCGCCATCATCGCCATCATCACCATCATCACCATCATCACCATCATCACCATCACCATCATCACCATCACCATCAGCAGCATCAGCATCACCACCACCACCAGCATCAGCATCGTCATCACCATCATCCAGTCATCCAGACATCCAGACATCATCAGCATCGCCACCACCACCACCCATGGGGCAGCAGCATCCACCCAGCACATCTCTCCCGCCCTCGCTGCCCTCCCGTCCCATGGCGCTTATTTTTTGTCTGGTCGCTTCACCTCGAACGCGAATTCTGCCTCCTCCTCCTCCTCCTCCTCCTCCTCCTCCTCCTCCTCCTCCTCCTCCTCCTCCTCCTCCTCCTCCTCCTCCTCCTCCTCCTCCTCCTCCTCCTCCTCCTCCTCCTCCTCCTCCTCCTCCTCCTCCTCCTCCTCCTCCTCCTCCTCCTCCCCCTCCACCCCTCCACCCATCCACCCATCCACCCCTCCACCCATCCACCCCTCCATCCCACAGTCGGGCACGACGCGGCTGATCCTGAACTGCATCTACTCGCCCATCTTCCTGGTATACACCCTGGGTTTCCACGACACCTGGATCAAGAACGGGGCCGGCCAGGACGCCTTCCCCATGTGGGCCTTTGCCCTCATCCTGTCAGCCATCATGCTGCCCCTGATGCTGTTCTTCAACCAGCCCCGGGTCAGGCCCACCTTCCACCTGGTCTTCACCTTCTGGAACTTTGTGCTCTCCGTCTGCTGGATCAACATGGTGGTCCGTTCCCCCTCCTCGCACCCCCCTCGCACCACCCCTCATTTGTACCCTCCTCCACATTCCCCCGTCCCCTCCTCCACATTCCCCGTCTCCTCCTCCTCATCCCTCCTCCTCCCTCCATTCCCCGTCTCCTCTCCTCTCGTCTCGCCATCCCGTCCACCTTCCCTCCCATCTCCCATCGGCTGACGGTGGTTGGTGGGTTGATGCTGCTGGGTGCTGCTGGGGGCTGCTGGGGGCTGCTGGGGGCTGGTGGGTGCTGGCGGGTGGTGCTACTGCTGCTGGTTGGTGGTGCTGCTGGGTGCTGCTGCTGGTGGGTGGGTGGGTGGCGGTGCAGGCAAACGAGCTTGTGGCGCTGCTGCAGACGCTGGGCGTGATCTTCGGCATCTCGGAGGCCATCCTGGGCTCGACCGTCCTCGCCTGGGGCAACTCCATCGTCGACCTGGGTCCGCCCCCCTGCCCCAAGCAGTGTCATCATCATCATCGGCAGCATCATCTTCATCCTCATCCAATTATCATCATCCTCATCCAATTATCATCACCCACATCCAATTATCATCCATCATCGGCAGCAGCAGCACCCAATCATCATCCCTCTTGCCCGTTTGCCCGTTTATCCCTCTTGCCCGTTTGGTTGTTGTTGCTGCTGACTGTTGGTTCTGCTTTGCAGTCTCGAACGTTGCCGTGGCACGGTCTCGTCATCCAATCGTCATCATCCCTCTTGTTCGTTCGGTTCTGCTTTGCAGTCTCGAATGTTGCCGTGGCGCGGGAGGGCCAGCCCAAGGCCGCGGTGGCCGCCTGCTATGCGTCGCCCCTGCTGAACGCCCTGCTGGGGCTGGGCATCTCGGTCTTCTACTCGCTGATCGTCTCTGTCACCCCAGGCGTGTACACCTTCACGGTCCGCCACCATCATCATCACCCAATCATCATCGTCTTCCAAGCATCCCGTCACAGTCGTCATCATCCAGTCATCATCATCCAGTCATCATCATCCAGTCATCATCATCCAGTCATCATCATCAGCCAATCATCATCAGCCAATCATCATCAGCCAATCATCATCAGCCAAATCATCATCAGCCAAATCATCATCAGCCAAATCATCATCAGCCAAATCATCATCAGCCAATCATCATCAATCCCACCCCCACCCCATCCCACCCCCAGACGAACAGCGCCGTCTGGTTCACGTTCAGCTTCCTGATTGTGGTCATCGTCCTGGCCCTGATCGTGGTGCCCGCCAACCGGATGCGCATGACCAAACCCTTCGCCGTGGCCCTGTACTGCGTCTACGGCACCTTCCTGGTCATCACCGTCTGCGCCGAGCTGGGCCTCTTCAAGCTCGACCGGTAGAAGGCATCCCCCCGGGGGCGTGGATGGGCCCGGGGGATCACCACACAAAGGCCATTTCCCCCCTTCGTGGCACGGCACCAAGCTCCGGACACTCCTCCCGGGGGCTGGACGGGGGAGGAGACCCTCCCTCGTCCACCTCCTGAGATGCCCTGCTCCCTGCCCGTCCCGATCCCCCATCCATCCCTCCCCGCGAGTAATAACAGCTCTTCATCCCTCCTGACCCCCCCCCCCCCCCCCCCCCCCCCCCCCCCCCCAAACCCCCAACCCCCAACCTCCCCAACCCCCCCATCCGTTCCTTTTCTGGCATTTTCAAGCCACTTTTCGGTCGCCGCTTTTTGTTGTCGATGCGTTTTGCCCCCGGGCGCGTGCGGCGAGCGGACTCGGCTTTGCTGAGCGCCTGGTGTTGGCTTTTTCTGCTGATTTTTCCCCTTTCCCTGTCGAATACGTTCGTCCGTCGCCTCGAGCATCGACCGCCAAAGCAAAACCCTCCCCAGGGGCGCATCATCATCACCCAATCAGCATCCAGTCACCATCCAATCGTCATCATCACCAACATCCATCCGATCATCACCACCACCATTGTTTCCGGCCTCTTTTTTCACTATCACCTTCACTCGAAGGGGATGGATGAGCCGAGCCGATTCGATCCTGGGGGCTCGATGTTGGCGTTGTGAGACGTCCGAAACGGTCCGCCCTCTTTCTGGGAGACTCTTCGATTCGTTCCTACCTTAGTCCATGGGCATCCAATCGGCCGTTTCCCGCCCGACCCACATCATCAGAGATGGTCTGACCAAATTTACTGCGATTGGAGTGATGTATGTAAAGATAGCATCCCAATGATGATGGCATCAAGTTCTCGAACGACCTCTCAAATGGACTTTCGTGAGCAAAGAGACAATTCGAACGAACGAGCCGAGTCGACCCTGTCGTCATTCCCAAAGATCATGCAGGAACTGACGCTTTCCGACTTGCAAAGCAACCCGGAGTCGCCTCTATATGCCGCGAGCCGCCGTTTCGAAGACCTGGGATTGTCTGTGGCGGTCCAGATGACTGATTCTCGTCCTCATCTCTTCGTTTCAAAGACGCCCTGAAATCCTTCGTGGTGTCTACGAAATGCAGTTTCAGAGGCCCTCAAAGATTCAAGGTTTGTGTTTCATGGAGTCACAGACATCAGACATCAGACATCCATTCTCTTTCCCTTAGCCATCGCACTTCCTCTGCTCCTGAAAGACCCGTCTGTCTTATTTTGCTGCTCTGTGCTTGAACTTCGCAAACAGACCGCGAAACTTAATCGCGCAAGCACAATCCGGCACCGGGAAGACTGCGACTTTTATTTTGGCCATGCTCTCCCGAGTCGATGAGTCCATTCCCCGACCACAGGCGCTCTGCCTGGCGCACACGCGCGAGCTTGCTCGACAAATTTGCGACATTGCCCAAAAGATGGCTCAATTCACTCATATTCAGGTACGAGCAGTGATTCCAGAGACTGATGAGGAGAAGGAGGCCCACCAAATGAAACCCCGCCGCGCCGGACCGATCAACGACCACGTGCTCGTTGCTACTCCAGGGAAGTTGGCTGATTGTTTGAAGAGGAGGTCGATCGACCTGCGCAGGTTTGTGATCTCACGCATGGGCGGTTGTGCTGATCTTCACTTTTTCATCCCGATCGCCAGTCTTCGCATTTTAGTACTTGACGAAGCCGATGTTCTGCTCACAAAGCCGAATATCGCCGAGCATACCGTTCCCCTCGTGAGGTCTGCTCCTCCCGGGGATGTCTCCCCTGTCACTATCACCGATCCTCTTCGGTCTCCCAGGAGTATGTTGCCCACCTGCCAGATTGCCTGTTTCTCGGCCACTTTGGAAAAGGCCCGCCAGTGTGTCATCGACATCGTGCCCAGCCCCCAGATGATTACCGTGCGACGGGAGGAGCTGACCCTGGACGAGATCGACCAGTTCTTCATCGAGGTCTGTGGCTCCCTCCCCCCGTTGACCTCACCTCACCTCTCGCTCTCTGGTAGGTGCCCAACTACCGAATGCGCTTTGAGCTGCTGGAGCAGCTCTACCAGGAACTCTGCATCGGGCAGAGCATCATCTTCACCCAGGTCGGCACCACCCCGCCACCCCCTTTTTTGATTTTCGTCTCATGCCCCCGCGGTGATAGACACGCGTTGATGCCAAGGAGCTGAACGATCGGATGACCGCCGCGGGTCACAGCGTCTCTGTTTTGCACGGTGACCTGGCCACCTCCGAACGTGATAAGGTCCGCGGGTTGGCGCTCTCATCATCTTCGGCCCTCAAACCCGTTCTTCTTCTTCTTCTTCTTCTTTTTTTGGAAAACGCGACCCACCAGGTCATTGACGAGTTCCGGCAAGGCGAAAGCAAGGTGCTGATCGCGACCAACGTCCTGGCTCGGGGCATCGACGTCAGCCAAGTGTCGCTGGTCATCAACTTCGACATCCCGCTCAACGAGCAGAAGTTCCCCGATCCCGAGGTCCCCCCCAATCATCTTCCTTCCCCCCCTGTTCCCTGACCAGCCCCCCCCTTTCTATAGACCTATCTCCATCGGATTGGCCGCTCGGGCAGGTCCGTTGCCCGGCCCGACTCTGCATCAGGCCGACCTCATCCCGTTTTTTCATTCCCCCCCCCCCCCCCCCCCCCCCCGCCCAGATTCGGCCGAAAAGGTGTCGCCCTGAACTTTGTCAACACCCAGGGCCGGGTGGCCATCGAGTTCTTCAAGACCTACTTCTCCTGCGAGATCGGCGAGATCCACGACGTGGAGGAGCTCAAGGATCGGCTGCATGCCGAGCAGACCCTCGCCACCCAGCACAACGAGCGTCTCGCCCGCTCCAGCCGTGCCGCCGATGCTGCCCCTGCCAATGCCCCTGCGGGCGGCCGGGCCTCCCTTTTCGCGGCGCCTGCTCCTCCTCCTCCTCCCCCGGCCGCCTCTGCTGCCCCTCCCGTTTCTCTCTTCGCGGCGGCCTCCCCATTCGCCGCCCCCTCGGGGGCCGCCTCCCCGTACGCTCCCTTCGCCGCTGCCTCGGCCAGCCCCAAGCCACAGCCTCCAGCACAGCCCTCGCAGCCCCAGCCCCAACCCCAGCCCCGGGCGCCTCAGCCACAGCCACAGCCCGCGACAGAACCCCGGCAGCAATACGGGCCTCCCCCGCAGCCCTGGTCCCCGGCCTACAAGAACGAGTTCATTCGGGTCAACCAGGAGCTGGTGGACAAGTTCGTGCGGATGTACCTGGCCCAGCTGGTGGCCAAGTGCCCGGGCATGACCAAGGAGGTGCTCGCCCGCAAGGCCGGCAGGTACATCAGCTCGCACCCCGAGGCCCTGATTGACTTCGCCAAGAGCGTCCCCACCGCGGAGGCGGTTGTCTTCCCCGATCCCGGTCTGCCGCCTTGGGGGTGTGACGTCTTGTGGGATGATGATGATGGTTGCATGATGATGGTTGTTGCATGATGATGGTTGCGTGATGCGTGATGATGGTTGTTGCATGATGATGATTGCATGATGACGATGCGGTTGTCATCCCCGATCCTGGTGTGTCGGCCCTCTGCCGGGGAACCGCGGGCCGTGACGTCGGAAGCCATCCATCCCTCCATCCATTCATCACACCCATTCGCCCCCCCCCCCCCCCCAGCCATCGGTTCCCCGGATGACGAATCACACCCGTCTGCCACGGCCGAGCCGCCGCGGGCTGAGCCGAAACCGGCCCAACCGGCGGTCGCCCAGAAGCCCGAGGAGCTCCAGGCCGCGATCGCCTCGCTGAAGGTCACCGAAGCCGCGCCCCAGAACCCGCCGCCTCGCGCTGAGGAGGAGGCACCCGCCAAGGCAGCGCCAGCCCAGCAGGAGGAGGAGCATCATCCCGAGGGACTCCAGGCCGCAGGGGCTCAGGCCGACCAGAAAGAGGCCCTGCAGGCCCAGGCCGCGCACGAAGATGCGCCCCAGGCTCAGGCCGAGCAGAAAGAGGCGCCGCCCCAGGCTCAGGCGGAGGAACCGCAGGAGGAGGAAGAGGAGGAGGAGGTGCACGAAGATGCGCCCCAGGCTCAGGCCGAGCGCGAAGAGGCGCCGCCCCAGGCACCGCAGGAGGAGGAGCACGAGCAGGCACCACAGGAGGCGGAACACGAAGATGCGCCCCAGGCTCAGGCGGAACAGCGGAAAGCTGTCTCGCAGGCACCGGACTGCAAGCCCGAGGAGGCCCCGGCCGACGAGGCTGCCGACGAGGGGGACGCACAGGAGGCCGACGAGGCGACCCCGGAGGCCCCAAAGGACGACGCTGCCAAGCAATAAGACAATCATCAGACGGGTGGCAGCCAAGACAAGACAGTCCCACCGCTTGATGCCCCCACCGCATCACCGGGCACGGGAGGGGAGTCATGGAGGGGAGGGGAGGGGAGGGGGGGAGGGGAGGGACCGCAACAAAAAGGAGGCTCGGTTGCGAGGTTGACTCTGCTCCTGCCTCCTGCCGCCCCTCCCTCGCCTGCGTCCGACAGCCGCGGCATGGCCGGTGGATCCCGCCTCGGTCCCCATCCTCCCCCATCCCCCCTGGTGGCTCCAACCCATGGCTCCCGCTACTACCATGGCTCCCCCACCACCATGGCTCCCGCCACGACCTCGACTTTTGACCTCTGGCCGTCTGTTCCCTGGCCGTCCAACATTTACCTCTCCCATCGCCAGGGAATGGGATTCAGGCACATTGCACGCACCTTTCACATCAATCTCAAGACTGCTCGTCGCTGGGCCACAACCAGACCCGGTCCCCAGTTTCCTCCAGGAAGGGGGGGAAAGTGTACCACCCCCGCCCGTCCACACATTCCCCTTTTTTTGGAAAAACCAACCTGTCTCGCGCCGGTCGAAACCCAGGCTCACGTTCCCTGCAAGTGGTCAGGGTGGACAAAGTCCAACACTTGGCGAATTCGGCCTCGCAATGAGAGGGAACCAAACTTCCCTTCGGTGCTTCGGGACAAACGACGGCAGGGTTGGGAAATGGGGGGAAATGGGAGTAAAACCTTTTTGTGAACTCTTCTCGATTGCTATTATCTAGTTAGCCTCCTACGAGGCTGCATTAACACGAGACTGGCTGACTGACTGGAGCCCCAAAACAACCAACGTCTTTGAAAAAATGTGAGCAGCGCACGGAACGAATGCCGAGAAAACCCAAAGAAACACTGGACAAACCACAAAGAAACCCTGGACAAAACACAAAGAAACCCTGGACAAAACACAAAGAAACCCTGGACAAACCACAAAGAAACCCTGGACAAACCACGCGACGTGAAAACGGGTGAGCACACACACGGCAGCACGCACACACGAAGGGTGCCGTAAAGACGCATACCGGAAAGGAAACCGCAAAATGCAGAGATGATGATGCTAAGAGAAAGCCGGATGGAAAGGGGGGGGGGGGGGGGGGGGCGACACACGCCCCGATCAGAGCAGTGAGCGCCTGGGCTGTTCATCCTGCAGCGGCCCCCGCCTCTCCTCCGCAGTGCCCTGGCCTCCGCCAGCACCACCACCCCCACCGTCCTCCCGCGGGCCCGCCAGTGACGCCCCATCATCACCGTTGATTGGGGTTGCCGCCGCATCCCCTGAGGGCGTTCCCGGCACCATTACTGAGCGGCCCCCCTGATCCCAGGCCTCCCCGTCCATCCCCACGCCCGTCCGGGCGATGGGTGGGGGCGTGTCGGAGGCCGGCAGGGGCGGGTCACGGGCGGTCGGGGGCAGGGGCATGGCGTAGAGGCTGGCTGGAGTTTGGGTGACCCCGAGCAGGGCCGCGGAGATGGGGGACAGGGTCAGGCCTGGGGGCAGAGCGATGCCGACCGGGGTGGGATCCACCTGGCCGAGATTCATAAAAAACGCCGCCCATCATCACCCATCAGAACATCAGAACGACGGATTGTCATGACATGCGAAATGAACGCAAGGATGGCGATGATGATGATGATGATGATGATGATGATGATGATGATGATGATGATGATGATGATGATGATGATGATGATGATGATGATTGGATGATGATGATTGGATGATTGGATGATTGGATGATGATGATGATGATGATGATGATGATGATGATGATGATGATTGTGGGATGATGATGATGATGATGATGATGATGATGATGATGATGATGATGATGATGATGATGATGATTGGGTGATGATGATTGGGTGATGATGATGATGATGATGATGATGATGATGATGATGATGGTGGTGGTGATGATGATGATGATTGGATGATGATGATTGGATGACCGGATAACGGGCACGGGGGGGGGGGGGGGGGAGGGGGGAGAACCGTCTCGGGTTCGACGAGGCGTTTGAGGCAGGGCTGGCAGCAGCTGCAGAAACGCCTGCACCGGCCCTGCATCAGCAGCACCCAGCGCTCGGACTATCCCCATCCCATCCCACCCCACCCCATCCCACCCGCCACAATGACAAGCAGATTAAACGGACGGGACAGGCAAATGTGAACGGGGACATATGTGAACGGGGTCATTAGAAAGGACGCGCACGCCCCCCCATCCCGTCCGAAGGGCCTCCAGGGGCCCCGGGGCCTGGGTCTGGGGTGCCTGTGGGTAGTCGGCAGGCCCAGCCCGGTGTTGCTGGTGCGGCAGGCCCGGGCGGACCCCCGGGTCGGGGGGTATACCCGGAGGGGTGACATGTCGAAGAGGCCTGCATGTGGGCACCTGCGACCCGAAGACCGGGCTTGTTTGCAGTCTGCAGGGGGTCCCTCGGGCACTCTGGGGCGGGCACCAGACCCGGTCTCGGACGCACCGGGCTGAGTGGGGATGATGAAGTGTACTCATCCGGACCCCCCCCTTTCGTCTTTCGGCTATGGTTGTTGGTCATGTGGATGGATCTGGACGGCAAAACGCTAGTGCCGGGTAATCTACACTCCATGGGGTCTCTGCGAATGTATCCAGAATCGGGCGCTGACATACACCCGGGTGTGGGTGGACATCCGAACCGGGGTCATGCCGAGGACTGACTTCTGATGTCCACCCACACCCGAGTGTGCGTCAGCGCCCGGTTCTGGATACATTCGCAGAGACCCCATGGAGTGTAGATTACCCGGCACTAGCGTTTTGCCCTCCATCCACATGACCAACAACCATAGCCGAAAGACGAAAGGGGGGGGTCCGGGTGAATACATTACATCACCCCCACTCAGCCCGGTGCATCCGAGCCCGGGTCTGGTGCCCGCCCCAAAGTGCCCGAGGGACCCCCTGCAGACTGCAAACAAGCCCGGTCTTCGGGTCGCAGGTGCCCACATGCAGGCCTCTTCGACATGTCACCCCTCCGGGTATACCCCCCGACCCGGGGGTCCGCCCGGGCCCGCCACACCAGCAACACCGGGCTGGGGCCTGCCCGACTACTCCATAGGCACCCCAGACCCAGGCCCCGGGGGCCCCCTGGGGGCCTTTCCGACGGGGATGGGGTAATTTTCTATACAAGGGGCGTGCGCGTCCTTTCTAATGACCCCGTTCACATATTATGTCCTTCCGGCACATCCCCCCCTTCATTGACCGAACAACCCCAGCCGAGGGCCATGAACACGTCCTCCATGAAGGAGCACGACAAGAGAAGAGAACGCAACCCCGGGGGGATGGAGGCCAGACCATGGCCATGACCATGCCCACGACACCCATGCATGACGACAAGAGAGAATATAACCCCGGGGGGATGGAGGCCAGACCATGGCCATGACCACGCCCACGACCCCCATGCATGACGACAAGAAAGAATATAACCCCGGGGGGATGGAGGCCAAACCATGGCCATGACCATGCCCACGACACCCATGAATGACGACAAGAGAGAATATAACCCCGGGGGGATGGAGGCCAGACCATGGCCATGACCACGCCCACGACACCCATGAAGGACATGAAGAGCGAGGCGGCACTGCTGAAGATGGTCACCAGGCCGGCCTTCTCCGAAACCGTCACCATCACCGACATCGGGTCCGACCAGATGTCTGAGGGGGTGTGTGGATGATGTGGATGATCACCGGCATCGAGTTGGGGGCGGGTGTGGGGTGTGGGTGTGGGATGATGATGTGAGCATCGGTACATCGGTCCGACTTGAGTGGGGTGTGCGTCGTGTGCCTGTGTGCGTGAAGTCGACATCGGGTGGCGTGTGGTGTGTGGGCAGGTGGTGGGTGACGGGGATGTTGATGTTGATGTTGATGTTGATGTTGTTGATGTTGTTGATGTTGTTGATGATGTTGTTGATGATGTTGATGTTGATGTTGTTGATGTTGATGATGTTGTTGATGATGTTGATGTTGATGTTGTTGATGTTGATGATGTTGTTGATGATGTTGATGTTGATGTTGTTGTTGTTGATGATGTTGTTGATGTTGTTGTTGTTGTTGTTGTTGTTGTTGATGTTTTTGTTAATTGGGTGACGATGATGCTGACTGGATGATGATGCTGAAGCTGCTGCTGATTGGGTGATGATTGGGTGCTGATGATGATGGGGTGCTGCTGCTGCTGCTGCTGCTGCTGCTGCTGCTGCTGCTGCTGCTGCTGCTGCTGCTGCTGCTGCTAATGCTGCTGCCGCTAATGCTGCTGCTGCTGCTGCTAATGCTGCTGCCGCTAATGCTGCTGCTGATGCTGATTGGATGATGCTGATGATGATGCTGCTGCTGCTGATGATGATGATTGGATGCTGATGCTGATGCTGATGCTGATGATGCGGTTGCCGAGCGGGGACGGACCGTACTCGGCGGTGAAGTTGACGGCCGTTCGGGTTGAGATCCAGTTCTCGTCGGCCGTCCCGACAGAGGCGAACGAATCATCTGCAAGAACGGAAGCACCCGGGAAGGGATGGGGCACAGCAAGGTGAGGGGGATGGTGGCATGAAAATGGGGCCCCTCCGGCATCGATCGCGTTAAAACGAGAGAATCACAAGCGGGAGGAAGGAAGGGCAGGCCATCCACCCGAAAACAAAGGCAGCAGGAACGGCAGGCCACACGCACGAAAACAGGGGCAGCAGGGAGGGCGGGACGATGTCAGACCCAGGAAGGAAATATCGGCAGTTCAAATCGCACGCAAACGCACACACATCCGTCTTTACGACACACACACACACACACACACACACACATCCGTCTGAAAGAGCCGAAGAATGACGGGCGGCAGTGTGTCAGACCAGCCCAGCTGAGTTCGGGGAAGACGATGCAATCGTAGGGGGTGCCCAGGGTGCGAAACTCGCGGTGCATCGCGCTGCGGATGTTCAACTTCAGCTGGGCTGCCACGCGCGACGTGTCCTGTGTGCGCGCATTTGGGTGTGGTGTGGTGTGGAGGGGTGGGCAGAGTTGATTTCATCCAATCCCATCATCAATACAAATCCCAATCATCATCATCATCATCATCATCATCATCATCATCATCCACTCATCATCATCCACTCATCATCATCCACTCATCATCATCCATCATCATCATCACTCATCATCATCATCATCATCATCATCATCATCATCATCATCATCATCATCATCATCATCATCATCATCATCATCATCATCATCATCATCATCCAGTCATCATCATCATCCAATCATCATCATCCAATCATCAGCATCAGCATCATCCAGTCATCAGCATCAGCATCAGCATCATCATCAACATCAGCATCAACATCATCATCATCACCAAATCAGCGGATGCATGTGCATTGGAGGAGGCGAGAGACCTGCATGACTGTACCGACGTCCGTGGTGGTGACGGGAACGGCAACCGAGCTATACGTGTAGAACTGCTTCGTGGACTGTGTGGCAGGCCCCAAGGAGAGAGGAGGAAAGGAAACGTGATTATGGCTGGACTGTGTGGCAGGCGTGACGTGACCGTGAGTACGTCTGTCCGTATGTGTCGATGTGTGTGCCCGTATGTGTCGATGCGTGTGCCCGTATGTGTCGATGTGCGTGTCCGTATGTGTCGATGCTGCGTGTGTCCGTATGTGTCGATGCGTGTGTGTCGATGCGTGTGCCCGTATGTGTCGATGCTGCGTGTCCGTATGTGTCGATGCGTGTGTCACCAGTGTCAATATGTGCCGGTGCGCACTACACCGCCATCGGAGATGGCGCACTGGGTGGTCAGTCTGTGTCGACGACACATGCAGTATGTGTCAGCGTGTCGTGATAGCGGGCGTCATCGTCGGGGATGGCGTGTTGATATGTCTGTATGCTTATGCACTGTGTATCTGTGAGTGTTAGCGGACGTCATCGTCTGGGATGGCGCACTGGTAGGTCTCGATGGCGAGGCCCATGCCGACACGCTCGACGCCCCCCGTAGACTGGTTCAAGGACACCGTGTAGCGCAGGTTCTGCTCGAGGAAGCTGACCAGTTGGTCGATCAGCTCCTGGCCGCCGCAGTCCGTCTGGGGGAAGGGAAGTCGGGTGGGAGCTGATCAATTGAGGTGATGATGGGCGACAACGATGCTGATGATGAGGTGAGGTGATTGTGTTGGTGATGAGGATGGGTGGAAGGTGGTGATGTTCCCAGATTTTGATAGGCGGAGGGGGATGATGACTGGACAACGGTGACTGGACGATGTGACCTGCTGATGATGATGGATGATGATGATGATTGTCGAATGATGATGGTGATGATGATGATGATGATGATGATGATGACTGGATGATGATGATGATGATGATGATGATGATGACTGGATGATGATGATGATGATGATGATGATGATGATGATGATGATGATGATGATGATGATGATGATTGGATGATGATGATGATGATGATGATGATTGGATGATGATGATTGGATGATGATGCTGATGCTGATGCTGATGCTGATGCTGATGCTGATGCTGATGCTGATGCTGATGCTGATGATGATGATGATGATGATGATGATGATGATGATGATGATGATGATGATGATGATGATGATGATGATGATGATGATGATGATGTGGATGATGATGTGGATGATGATGATGTGGATGATGATGTGGATGATGATGATGACGCTGGCTGGTGCTGGCTGATGGCGATGATAACCATGAGAATTGGTTGATGAATGATGCCGATGGACGACCTCGAAGTAGCTCTCAACGTAGCAGGTCCTGTTCAACGTGCCCTCATCGTCCAGCCTGGTGCACCAGTCGAAGTGGTAGAGCCACTCGGGGGCCGGATAGAAGTCGGATGTCTGGCTGATACCCAGATCGGGGCTGCACGGGTTGGCTGCAAGCAGCTCGTAATATGACTCGAGCGTCGTGTAGTTGGACCAGTTGGCCACACCTGCCACCAGCAACGCACGGGCGTGTATGCGCGTATGCGTGTGTCGGGTGTGTCGGGGTGTGTCGGGGTGCGCGTTAAAAACGGAAGCCGTGTCGTCTGACCAGTTGGCCAGGTGTGTGGTGTGTGTATGCGTGCATGCGGGTGTAATGCTGTGCATCAATATACGGAAGTCGTGTCGTTTGATCAGTTGGCCGCACTTCCCCCTAACGCTAACGCACGGGTCTGTGTATGTCTGTATGCGTCGTGGTCAATGCAGAGGCGGTGGTGCGTGAGATGAAGATTAGGTGCGTGCACAGTGTGTGTGTGGGGTGGTGGTGGGTGGTGGTATGATGGATGCAAGAACACGGGGAACATCCATCGGGGGATTCCACGGGGAACATCCACGGGGGAGGGGTGATCACGGGGAAGGGCGTCGTCGGTCTGGCGATGCGAAAGTGGCAGCCCTGCTTCGGGCGTGCCGATGGGCGATTGTCGAGGGCGAGCGCAAATCATCGGCCACATTTGATGATTGGGGCGGCGGGAGGACAGACAGGGATGCCCTCAACGCAGCAGGGGCCGGTGTACCCGTAGAAGTATGTGTCCACGATGCTCATTGAGATGTTCTGGATCGCACTGGGGCACCTGCCCCCCCAAGGGCGTGCGGGAACGGGAACGGAACGGTGGGTGGGGTGGGGTGTCTCGCCACATCCCTCAGCGGCTCCAATTTTGGATGATCAACAGCCAAGGGCCCCCCCACCACCACCACCACCACCACACACCACACACACACACACACACACACACACACACACACACACACACAAAGATTGAAAGAGGGAAGAGAGACACCGCAAGAAATGTAGGCACAGTCCACGAGGGAAGCGCCATAGTCAAGCAGTGTCCACCAAGCCAACATACGCAAGCAGGCGGCAGCGAACAAGGGTCAGTCAACGGCAAAGCGCTCAGGCGGAAGAGCACGTCAACATCCGAGACCGGAAATCAGGACCCACAAGGGATCCGTCACATGGTGGATGGACAGCTCACGCTCTCACCACATCGCACGGCAGCAGCATGTGTCGCCGCCAAAGGTCCCCGACACAGGCAAGACAAGGGCAATCGGAGCATATGACACAGACCTTTCGATTGCGCGTAGAATGTCGATGGCGAGCATCGACGACGGACGGACGGGCAACGAACGGGACGGGACGGCGCACCAGGGACGGGACAGGGGCAGCACGACCAGGACAGGCCGCACGTAGCACAGAGGGGCACGGTGAAGAACGGACGGACGGGACGGACGGGACGGGACGGGACGGGGCCGGGGTGTGGAGAGTGGGGGAGCAGAAGTAGGGACAGGACGAAGAAAGAAACGGTCCATCCCCACGAGACGGGGAGTGAATCCGGAAAGTGTAGTGGCACCCAGAATGAGCCTACCGATCGGAGCGCTAGGGCAGTGCCACCTCCGGGGGATCCCCCCCGGCCACACACCACCGACGGGACGAGCAAAACAAAAGGACGGGACGAGCAAGGGGACGGGACAGGACAGGGGACAAGGGACACGGGTCAGGCAGCTGAGTTACAGATGGATCGCCCATGGGGTCCACACTTGGTCGCCCGACAGGAAGATCCAGTAACTGCAGCGCAGGACAGTGTCAGAGATCGAGGTGGAGAGGGTTTTGGAGCCAATGCCCAGCAGCCGGGTCATGGCATGATAGGAACGTGTCAGGAACCCGATGGAGCCCACCTCGAAGGGGACCAGCTCCACCGTCCAGCCCTTCACCGCCAGGTCGCGGGTCAGGGCCAAATAGCGGGCTGTTTTACGCTCGTGCCGCACTCACATTGTGCTCCGAGGGGACTGTAAGTTCCAGGAGCACAATCTTTCAGTGTCCCGAGCGCAGCACCAGGTCCGGCGCTGCCGGCACCCCAGTGCAGCATCCAGGGGAACACCATTCGGGAAATCGGGCAGGTCAACGTATCACCCAGTCACGGGCCAGATCAAGTAAGCTCGGGCGGCAGCAGCGGCAGCAGGGACGGCGGGCAGGGGGGACGGCGGACAGCAGGCAGGGCTGGAGCAGCTGGGCAGGAACAGGAGCAGGAGCAGGGACCGTCGGGTTGCGGCCACAGCAGCAGCAGCTTTCACGAAGCGGACACAGGCACGGGTTCGAGCGAGCAGCCGCAGCAACAATAGCAGCAGCAGTAGCAAGGGCAGGAGCAGGAGCAGGAGCAGGAGCGGGCAGGAGCAGGAGCAGGGGCAGGGACAGGGGCAGCCGCAACAACAGCAGCGCCCTTGAAGCGGACGGGGCCAGAGTGCGGGATTTCTCCACCTTGTCCCGGATCGCACCGGCAACCAGGGTCAAGACGTGATTGTGACGCCACGTGAATCGACCCTGCTCGAGTGCTTTCCCGCAGAAGCTCAAGATGTGAAAGAGCCCACAGTGCGCTTTCCCACAGTGCGCAACGGTCATCCACCGTTTTCCGCCATCGGGTCAGGTTCAGAGGGGAGGGACAGTGTCAAGGGTGGCATTCAGATAGAACTTGACAAGGGCCGGGGCATGTCATAGATGAGCCGGCTCCATGAGAGGTCCTGATGCATGCACTCATCCCAGTGCAGAAACCGGCCCTGCACAGCCAGCGAGAGCAGGTGTCTCCTGTGTGCCTCGTTCTGTTCCTGTTTCACCACCCCCAGGACCGCGTGCCGGTGCCCAGCCGCGTCCTCCTCGGGCTAGGGGTCCTTTCTTCTCTGCGGTCGGCCCCAGACCCGCCCTCCCCGCCCGAGCTCCGTCAGACGGTTCAGCTCGACAGTCCTCTCGGCCGACGGTCGGCGGAACTCCGCTTTCGGTCACGGGACTCCACTCCCCGGATGTATGCATACAGGTCGTTGACACGCAGGTCCGAGGAGTGTTTCAGCAGGTGCGAGCGCACAGTGCCCATCGCACGCAAGTGATCGCCCAGATCCACACAGCCCAGCCCCTTCTGTGCCCGATCCAGGAACAGGATGTCAGGGGAGGCACACTTGGACATGCCAAACCAGGCTTTCAGACGCTCCTTCACAGGGGCATGAGGGTCCGCTCCACAAATGACTGAGGGAACTCATAGATCATGAAAGGCCACGACATCCGTGGTGCGATGGCGTGGTTGTACAGCCAGGCCTTCTGGGGTCCTGACAGGGACAGGGCATCCACCTTTCCAGCATCCCCCAAGTCACCAGACACCTTCTCACGGATCTTGTCATCCCTCAGGTTCACATAGATCAACCGGCCCAGGCATTTGAAGGGCTGCTCCCCAGGAACGGGATCGGTTCGGGGCCAATGCGCGGTCATACGGGCTGTACTCTGCGCTCGTGGTGGGGTGACAGTCCGCACCACCTTGACATCACGCCTGAACTTTTTCATGCCGAACGTCAGGCACTTTTTGGTCTTGGCCCGCAGACAGCGCGACCACCCAAAAGGCGTCCATTCCATCCAGGAGCATTTGGTTGTCTTTCTCATTTTGGGTCAGGAACTTTGTGTCATCTGCGTATAGGGTCTCGCGGACCGTGATGGGGGCCGTACCCTCGGGGACCTTGAACGCGTACCGGCACGTCCACACTCTTCAGCCACTCCACAAGGAGGTTGTAGGTTGCGTCAAAAGGATCGTGGACAGTGTGCAACCCTGGAACACCCCAGAGGAAGGGAATCCACCCCGTGGTCCACCGTGTCTTGGCAGTTGTGAGTAGTAGTGGCACAAGGTCAATAGGCTGACGTGTACTACCACAGTGTGAACTGGATGAGGTTGTGTTTCAAGCAGCCATAGGCGTTTGCGACATCAGTGTCCGTTTCGCAGATCGCCCGTTGACTATCCTTGGCATTTCTCAGCGCCTTATAGGACCGTTGCTGTGCTCACACAACCCGCCATCCGAGGCAGGAAGGCCTTTTGGATCTTCGTGTCAATGAACCAGCAGGAACGCTGTGAAACGCTGGTTCACCAATGTGAAGACCTTCCGTCGGTGTTTCCCACGGCAATCGGGCGGAACATGTCTGGTTTGGCGTGGTCATCGGGCTGGTCACTTTTGAGAGCAGTGTGATGCGGGCGAGCTGCCATGACTTGGGAACTGTGTGCTCTTCCACACCCGTTTGACCCGGTGCAGAAGTGAGGCAGCAAAGGGGCTCTTCTTGTAGAGAGTGTATGGCAGACCGTTGGGCCCAGGGCGGCCCTGTTGACGCAGGACTTTCGTGAGGGCTTCCAACAGTGAGGTTGAAGGGGTGGTGGGGCGGGGCGTGCAGAGGCAAGGGCAGGTCGTACACCGTATCCCGCTGTGGGTCACCATATGTCCGACGGAAATACTGTTCGGCTTCGGGGGCGGTGAAGGTGGGCGTGCCGTGTGTCGCTTTCTGGAACAGTGACTGAGCAAATTTGTACGGGTTCCGCTGAAAGCGTTCACGCTCCTTCTGTTCCAGGCGCGCTTTTGCTCAGCCTCGTCTGCGACACGCAGGCGGTTGTGAATCCGTACAGCCAGAGTGTACGCCCGCTTCAGTTCAGTGAGGTGCGGTGCAGGGGTGTTGGCGGCCCGGGCGCGCGCCATGCCTGCAGCTGCTTTTTGCCGCTGCATCTTGTCGGGGCGTGGGTGCATGTGGGCGTGCGGTGCAGAGGCGCGTCGCGCGGTGGCGGTTGGGGATGGCAGATGCAGTTTGGTGGTACAGGAACTCATTGATGCGGTGCACTGTTTCGTCGATGGGGCGTTTGAAGACAGTGTCGAGATGCTGGAACTTCCATGTGTCGTGCAGGTGGTGGTCAAGGTTGTGAGATGCGTCGGACATGGGAGGCAATGCAAGTGGTGAGCACTTGACCGCAGCCAAATCCGCGCGTCCACTAGTAAGCGACGTTGGAAGCTCGTGACCTCAGCCGGAAAGGACTGTGGGGATTTTCACCGGCCTTTCTTCGGGGCGGCTTGTCGTCTTACTACCCGGAGGACTCCATCCCCAGGAGGCACCACCCCCAGAAGCAGCTGGGGTGGATCAGGATGGCTCGGGATGACGGAGGTTGGTGCTTCGCACGACACGCTTTCATGTGAGACCCCCCGACCTTTGACCGCGGGGTACACCTGATGACAGAGTTCGCAACGAAAGCTCCCATCAGGTGGGTTGGCAATGTGTGCAGCGGCAGTCGTATGCATGTAAATGTGCTCTTCCAGCTGCCAGCGGGACGCACCGCAATGCGGAGCAGGGCAACAAGACGCTCAGGGGCAAAAAAGATTGAAAGAGGAAGAGAGACACCGCAAGAAATGTAGGCACAGTCCACGAGGGAAGCGCCATAGTCAAGCAGTGTCCGCCAACATACGAGCAGGCGGCAGCGAACAAGGGTCATCAACGGCAGCTCAGGCGGAAGACACCAACATCCGAGACCGGAAATCCAGGACCCACAAGGATCCGTCACATGGTGTGGATGGACAGCTCACGCCTCACCACATCGCACGCACACACACACACACACACACACACACACACACACACACACACACACACACACACACACACACACACACACACACACACAC